>CM035421.1:64449246-64764246 GCA_020310875.1 Ceratopteris richardii | reverse complement strand
ATGGGCTTACAGATGGCTGGGGTGTAGTGAAAACTGTAGTTGAGGCGGTTGCTCACATGAACCAACGTAAAACACTCCTTTATGATTCGATGTCTCAACCATCTTCCAGTTTTCCTCCGATTCAGGCAACTAGGAATACACATATAGATTCAAAAGCTGAGCCTACAACATCCACATCTAGAGTACCAACCGAGTTACAATTTGAGATTTTGTTTAACAAGTTGGACAATATGATGCATATGCACGAGAATATGTCTAAAGAGGTAGCGGCTTTGTAGAATGTGGTGTATGCTTTAAACCTTCAAGATAAACCTGCAATGCAAGCTCATCCGACTATTTATCCTCAACCAGTAAATGCTCCAAATCCACCATTAGTAGCTCCGAATCATCCATTAGTACCTCCTAATCCACCTTTTATACCTCCTAATCCTCTAGTTGTACCCCAACCAATTCCTCAACCGATTCTTCAAGCATTTAACCAAAGAAATTTCAATGAAAGGAGAAATGCCAATGTGAGGAGATGTATCTGGTGCGATGCCACATATCATTTGACTTACACATGTGAAGCATTGAAAGATGCGAAAGAGAAAAGACTTGTAATTGATATTGACAAGCGATTGTGCGACTATAGAACACATTTACCCTTAGCTGCAAATTGGGGAAAGGGAGGGATGCAGAAGCTATATGAAAACCTTTCTGAGTCTTCGAAATCTGCTTCTGCTTTTAAACTAGAATATGTTGATAGTGACTCTGATTCCGAACAAACAAGGGAAAGGAGGAACTACTCAATTGAAGCTTTGATAAAGGCGAGAGATGATATTATGCAGAAAACTGCGTGGAACTCTCCTGTCGATCAATTCTGGATATATTCGCATATTGCGAATGTTGAAGAGAAAAGAAAGAGGGATGATGAGCAAGATACAAATGATTCAGGTAGACGAATGACTAGAAGTAAGATGAGAGATGAGCCGAAGCCTAAGAAAGTTGAAGGCAAAAGTTCTAAAACAAATGAGGAGCGAAGAAAAGAAATTAGGGAGGGTAAACAACCTGTGTTTAGTGAGCCAATTCAAACATCAGACAAAGTAGAGCAAATTCCTAGAACTGAAACAAAACCTGAAGAGAAACCAGAAAAGAAACCAAAACGAGTACCAAAAGCTATTCTTATTTCTGAACTTGAACAAAAAGTTGATTCGAAAGAAATATTGTATGACATCTTATTAAAAAGTGCAGTAACAATGACTTTAGAACAAATCTTCTCAATAGCAAAAATTGAATTTAAGGAAAATTTTATTAAACTAATTAAAAGGAAGAGATTCCCTTTGTCACAAGATGTAGAGATGCAAGATGTTGCCGATGTAACTCACTTGATTCATGAATCTCTTTCTTTAGACTCAGAAGATGAAGAAGATAATACCTGTAATGTGAACAAAAATTTCTTAGGGCCGATTGTACCAGATGACGAAACAAAAAACTCAGAGAGTGATTTTAGAAAAAGTTTTTGGGCGAGAGGCACACCGGAGATTAAAGTTAACTTAGGAGATCAGAAGAGATCATATTCTGCTTTAGCCGTAATTGACTCTGGGTCTGAAAAATCAATGTGATTTCGAAAGGATTATATGATAAGTTTAAATGGCCTATTGATAAAAATCACGGCTGGATAATGCGAACCGCGGACAATGGTTGTGGATCACTCCTAGGAGCATGTGCCAACATACCTCTAATGATAGGTGGAATCTCTGAGACATTCCACTTTTTCATTCAGGACAACTGCTCTTATGAAATTATCTTAGGTCAACCATTTATATGTGAAGCCAGAATGGAGACTAAAGTAATAGATGACGGCTTAGCATACACAAGAATTAGATCTAAAGATGATCTACAATCGCTCCGAGTTATGATAGTCAGCCCAAACCATGTACGAAATAGGGAGCAAATTAGGAAGACGCCCATCCGTTCTCATGAAAAGATACGTGAAGATCATATGCCTCTTCGTGAGTTTGGAACTTATTATGATCAAAATTTTGCCTAGATGCCACTGTTGAGCGAGACAACGGTGGTTCTTGGTTTGATGTCTCGCACCCATCTGTAGATACTTTAGATAGTTTTTCTTTATATTTCCCTTCATCATATTTGCAATTCAGTCATTATAAACAAATTCCTAAAAAAATTATAAAACATTATGAAAAATTTTATAAAGAGAAAGGATTCATTTCATCTGATGAACACATTGAAACCGTAATTGAAACTTTATCTTCAAACTCATTGATTGAAGAACTTCAAAATATTTTGCATGAAAAAGAAAATTTTAGATTTGTACTTTTAAATTCTATTGAAGAATATGATTTGATTATTAAATTTGTCATGAGTAATGAAAAGGAAGCAAAAGTAAATACAAAATACAAAACCGTTGATAAAAAAATTAAACCGATTGCCCAATCATTACCACGAGAGAGTGAAGAGAAGTTTACGAAAGTTACCAATGATCCTTATTTAAGAGAGCGCACAAATATAGGTCATACCTTCACAGAAGAAACTTTAAAGCTAATCAAGATAGGAAATGATGAAAATTTTTTGTTACCCGAGGAACGTGAACTATTTCAAAGAGTGATTAGAAAGCATGGAAAGGCATTTTCTTTATATTCCCATGAGATAGGTTGTGCAGACCCACAAATTGTACCACCAATGATCATCTTTACAGTGCCTCACATTCCATGGAATCTTCGACCCATACCTGTTCCGAAAGCCCATTTACCAGAGTTAATGCGGCTTCTTAAGGAAAAGATTCACATGCGAATTTTAGAGCCATCGTCTGCACCCTACTCAAATATGTGGTTTATTGTTCCAAAGAAAAATGGCAAGTTACGGTTCATTCAAGATTTACAACCTGTTAACAAGGTTACTATTAGGAATGTAGGTACTGGGCCCATTGTAGGAGAATTCGCTAAAGCCTTCGCTGGTCATGCCATTTACTCAATGGGAGACTTGTATTCTGGCTACGATCAATTTCAGCTTGCTATTGAAAGTAGAGAAATTAGGACCATGAAAACTCCTTTAGGCTTAGTTCGCATGTGCACTTTGCCGCAAGGAGCTACTAATTCAATAGCGCATATGATGAACGCCATGAATTCAGTATTACATGACTTCATTCCTAATATAGCCATGCCATTTATTGATGACATTCCTATTAAAGGATGTATTGAGAATGCGAAAGATGAAACTTTAGATTCCTCTGGCTGCAGGAAGTTTGTAGTAGATCATATCTCTGACTATGAAAGGATTTTCTAGAGATTTGAAGAGGTTGGTCTCACATTCTTCATTGAGAAATCTGTTTTTGGTGTCAATGAGGTACTTATAGTTGGGCATTTATGTGGACATTACGGTCGGAGGCCATATCCACCTAAAGTCGACGCTATAAACAAGATTTCTGAAACCTGTAGTAATATTAGTGAGGTAAGACGATTCCTTGGTGCTTGTGTGTTTTATGCCATCTGGATCCCACACTATGCACATGTTGCAAACTGTCTTTATGCTTTACTAAGGAAGAATTGAAAGTTTCTTTGGACTGAAGAACACTCAAAAGCTATGAAAAAGTTAAAGAAATTACTTCTTGAAGCTCCTATTTTAAAAAGCGAGTAGATTATACTGATCAAAAGCCTATCATTTTAACTGTTGATACGAGCCCTATAGGAATAGGATGGGTTATTGGTCAGGACGATGAAGAGGGCAATAGGTATGCTGTGAGATTTGGAGCAAAGATTTTACACGATACGCAAAGAAATTATCCGCAAATTAAACGAGAACTATGGGGTTTAGTCACGGCATTAAAATCCGATAAAGAATATTTTATAGGTGCAAATGTAATAGTTGAGAGAGATTGTCTACCTCTGATTGGAATGATTACAAACTGCTCATCACCCGACATTGCCATGCTTAGATGGATTTCATACATCAAGTTTATAAATCCTGTTTTGATACATATTGCAGGTAAATCTAATCCTGTGGCTGATATGCTTTCTCGAGCTAGATTTGATAATGAGGAAGAAACAGAATTAGAAATAAATGCAATTAATTATGATTCTAAAGCATACGCATATGAACAGTTTAATATTGAAGAATACGAAGGAGAGTGGCAGGATATTGGAAAGTATTTAAGTACTTTGGTTAGGGCACCTTCATGGTCTTCAAATAGATTTCGGAATATTAGGAAAAGAGCTTACAACTTTTTTCTGAAAGAAGGTTTAATTTGGAGACATGCTAGGGGAAAAATTAGATTGACACAACGAGTACTAGGTACTAAGGATCTTCAGTTACAAGTCATGAAGAGTATGCATGATACTTTATGGGCAGGACATAAAGGTTTTGTAGCTACATATGAAGAAATTAGAGAAGGATACTAGTGGCCAGGGATTTATGTTACTGTTAAAAATTATGTGAATTCATGTGACGTATGTCAGATTCATTCCTCAGTCAAACATAGGGATCCGTTGCATCCTACCTATCCACCATGCATCCATTATAAATGGGTTGTAGACTTAGTTACCATGCCCAAAGGTATCAATAAGATGAGATATATAGTCTTGGCACGTGAAGATCTTACGAATCATGTAGAAGGCCGAGCTTTAAGATCTAAGACAACCTTGAATGTATGCAAATTTCTTCTTGAGGATTTCATTTCACGATTTGGTTATGTAGAAAAGGTAGTGGCTGATAGGGGAGAGTTAGATGCGCAGGAGGCTAGAGAATTCTTTGCTAGGCATGGAATTCGCTTAGCCCTTACTACTGCTTTCAACCCTGAAGCTAATGGGAAGATTGAGCGAGGGCATTCTCCTATTATTAAAGCAATTTCCAAAGCTTGTAATGGAGAAATTAAGAATTGGCCAACTTATCTGCCATTTGCGTTGTGGGCTGATAGAATGACCTGCACTAGAACAACGGGGTATATGCCGGCAGAGTTGATGTATTGCCAGAAACCGATATTCCCTGTGCATACACAAATTGTTAATTGGACTACTTTATCATGGGAAGATAATCTGTCCACAGAAGATTTATTAGCTCTGCGAATCCAGTAGTTAGAGCAAGGGAATGAACGTTTAGAAGAGGCTATAGTTAAACTAAAAGATTCTCGACTAAAAAATAAGAAGTATTTTGATAAATCACATAGGTTAAGGCCAAAGCCGGTTCAAGTTAATGATTGGGTTTTACTGTATGATAGTACGTTTGATTCTCAGTATGATGCCCGTAGGAAACTTAAAAGACGTTGGTTTGGACCTTATGTGGTAGTCAAAACCTATGATAATGGAACGTATGCCTTACGCGAATTAGATGGCACATGTCTTAAAAACTTAATTGCTGGCAAAAGAATTAAATTATTTAAACAAAGAGATGATGAAATGTATGAAGTAATGTTTGATGATGAGCATGATTAATTATGTATGAATGAATTTCTTTAGTGTGGGTTTCTTTTGCAGGAAAACCAAGAGAAGATTTGAATATGAAATTTAATAATTTTGCGTGTCTAGCTGTTGCTGGTTGAGTTCTAACAGGTCTTTGAAGAACAAATAAAGATGCATAAAGATGAGCAGATTGAAGATGAAGCAGATTGAAGATAGAATTGATTTTTAGGTCGTATTTTTCTTTGTCTTAAAATTTTGTTTTACGTATTTTATTTGCATTCATATAAAACTAATTGATAAAATCTGGAATGAAGAATATTAATTTATAAAGGACTCTATTTAACCATATTAGGAAAATAGACATAATTTATATTTCTACATTTATAGATTAAGTGAGATTTGTTAAAAATAGAAGGATTTGTAGTTCATTTAGATAACGAAAGTAGTTGTATATATGTAGGAGCATATTGTTGCATGATACATGTCTTTGAAAACCTAGATCTTTCTTGTCCATGCAGCTAGATCCTTAGCTCGGATTAAGGGGTTAAGCCTTTCCCCTTTAAAACAAAAAAGTAGCGAAAAAAAAAAAGAATATTGACATGGAAGTTATACCTTCTTCCACCCCAAAAAGGTATTTTTACATTTATTATCGATATGAAGTTTACATCATATTTATATGAAGAAAACTAGTTGTGAAAAAACACATCTAGTGATTAAAATTGGGCATACAAGGCGGCTGTCTGTCCAAGTAGATTTAGTAGATTTCTTCGGCATGCTTGATTGCTCATATGTGAATGCATATATATGACAAAACCTGCATTTGAATGAATGAAAATGAATTCTGTTTTATACTAATCTTTACATAGTTTATAAATGGATAAAATGTAAACTAATGTTTGTTGACTGAAAAGGTTAATAGTTTACCTTTATACTTTAATATGTTTTCATCGCCAGATGTAATTGAAATAAACTTCATGTGCATGTTGAAAAGATTTAAAATTTGATAAGATTAAATATATTTAAAAAAGAATTGATGTTGTTCTATGATTTAATTTCAGGATAATCATTGAAAATGCTGCTTCCCTTAATCTGCAAGGTGGCCCATCGGGACGATGTGCAGGTTTGGTGGCGGTGGATGTCGGGAAGATTTGCATCTTCCAATTGATGGCCCGAAAAATTAAAATATTTATTGGTGAATTCTAAACCTCTTTTATATCACTGTTGATCAGTTGTGCTAATTGGATTAACTATTTTGAAAATGTTATCAGGTATGAAGGATGAAGCAGGACATATGTTCATATTAGGGTTTACCCTAAGTACTTAATTAATGAGTATTTATATTTATACATGCTAGAAACATGGGTATATAACTCTAGTTCATATGATTTATGACAATAGGGTTCATTTAAAGGGTCTCAAAAGGTTCTAATAGGTTCATGTTAGAGTTTATTTATGTTCCAAAGGGTTAATGATAGGGTTTATTTAAATGTTAATGAGCTAATGGTAGGATTCCAAAAGGGTTTTAAGGGGTTTAGTGTGCAAGAATGAAGATTAGCCTTAGTTTGAAGGGTTGAAACAAATAATATTTAATGAAATTAATCTATAATTTAACATTGGTTAACCTACAAATTTAATTTATGGTTTAATTTGTTAATTTAATAGTGTGTATACTTTTAAATACTAAGGTTCTAATTAATTAAACCCTTAAACTAAGATTGAATTAAATGATTTATTTAAAATAAGAAATATAGGCTAATTAAATTAAAAATGGTAAATTAAATGGATAAATAACTAGTGGTCTATATGAGTACTAGGAAAAAGAATGGTTTATAGAAGATGTGTAACTAAAGTGATTGAAAGAGTGGTTGGAATAAATGATGCAATTAAAGGAAGTTAAAGAGAAACTTTAAATGAATGGTGTATATGAAAATGGTTAAAAGAATGGAGTAAGTGAGTTGTGTAAATAAAGTCAATTTAAAGTGTGGTGAAAGTAAGGAGATTAAAGTGTGGTTGTAGATTAAAAGTTAAAACCAAAAGAGTGGATTAGGAAGGACTTGTGTATGTATTTAAATGTGTGTTGAGCTCAAGTTTCTCCTAATGTTTTTTGCAGGTACTGTCTCCTGCTCTTTACTTTCTTCTGTTTTCCTTCTTTCTCATTAGACCCTCCTCATGCTCGGGATATTGAGCCATCATGTCCTGCTGTGTACGATGATCTTGATATGCCCCATGCTCCTGCATGAATGATTGTCCGGCCGAAAGCATGACCATGCCCATTCCGTGGCTTGGTCTTAGTCCCTGCACTAGTGTGTGGTGTATGTGCGTGTATGTGTTATGTGTGAATGTGTTATGTGTATGTGCATGTATGTGTTATGTGTGAATGTGTTATGTGTATGTGCGTGTTTGTGTTATGTGTGAATGTGTTATGTGTATGTGCGCGTGTATGTGTATATGTGTGTGTGTGAAGTGTATGTGTGTGTGAAGTGTGTGTATGTGATGTATGTGTGTGAAGTGTGTGTATGTGATATATGTGTGTGAAGTGTGTGTATATGATGTATGTGTGTGAAGTGTGTGTATGTGATGTATGTGTGAGTATGTGAAGTGTATGTGTGTGCGTGAAGTGTATGTGTGTGTGTGAAGTGTATGTGTGTGTGAAGTGTGTGTATGTGATGTATGTGTGTGAAGTGTGTGTATGTGATGTATGTGTGTGTATGTGATGTGTGTGTGTATGTGATGTGTGTATGTGCGTATGTGATGTGTGTATGTGTGTTATGTGTATGTGCGCGTGTATGTGTATATGTGTGTGTGTGTGTATGATGTGTGTGAGAGAGAGACTCTCCCTCCCTCCTCAGCGCTGCGCGCTGCAGCACCGAAGAGAGAGAGAGAGAGAGGGGAGAGAGAGAGAGAGAGAGAGAGAGAGAGAGAGAGAGAGAGAAAGAGAGAGAGAGAGAGAGAGAGAGGTTCCCTCCCTCCCCCTGCAGAACTGCGCGCGGCAGCACGCAGAGAGAGAGAGAGAGAGGAAAGAGAGAGAGAGAGAGAGAGAGAGAGAGAGAGAGAGAGAGAGAGAGAGAGAGAGAGAGAGAGGGAGAGAGAGAGAGAGAGAGAGAGAGAGAGAGAGAGAGAGGGAGAGAGAGAGAGAGAGAGAGAGAGAGAGGTTCCCTCCCTCCCCCTGCAGAACTGCGCACGACAGCACGGAGAGAGAGAGAGAGAGAGAGAGAGAGAGAGAGAGAGAGAGAGAGAGAGAGAGACTCTCCCTCCCCTCCTCTGTCAGCTGTTGGGAGTGATGGTTGAATGCACTCAAGAGATTGAGTTGGTGCTGCTATACCTGCTTCACACCAGCCCTCCTTTGATTCCAGAAATGCTTAGTACACACCTTGAGCTTCCAAATGATACCAAGAAAGCATATATGTACTTTGCAAATGATATGTGTAATGACCAAATCAAAACAGATAACTTGGCACTTCAAAAATCAAGAAAAACTTTCTATTTCTGTAGTGACACCTGCTCAGTCTTTCACTCAATGTGACCAGCACACTAACAATTGATCTAATTCCTTCTGGACATATTAAGTTAGCTTAACAAGCTACTATTTGCAAGTGGAATGAGAAGAAATGATAAACTACTCACTGAGAAATCAATTTAGCAAAATTATATGTATCCCCGACTTTTTAGGAACTCTATAGACATAGACCAGTGTGCACTTCGAGTAAGATTTCTCCGAGATGGCTGATCCAACTGACTTGAAACTTTGTAGGTGTATAGTAGACTTTGAGCTGAATTCAATGTGCTTTGAATCACTTGATTTGGTTCAGTAGATCCTGAGATATGCCCTCTTGAAGTTGACAGACTTGGAGTAGATGACTCAGAGACAACAGAGATAGTGAATGTGTATACTTCTATTGATTAATGTGTTTGTACAATCTCATTAGCATGAAAAGCATAGCTAAATGAGGTATTGTGGTGCAGGCTATGGAGTAGCACTAACACACACAAAATTACAACAGTAGAATGCCTCGGGGAGTGAGCTGAAGTGACCAGACTAACCGCGAGTTTTTTCTCTCCATTTTTATATGAGTTGAGTGATCATTTGAATTTGAAATTCAAATCTAAACTCTCTAGAATCTTTCCTCTAAAAGTAAGGAGATATTCTCTCCATTTACACCTTCCAAACTCCACGACTAATCAAGTAGTTATGATTACATGAGGTGGTAAGTCATATTGACTTTTACAATGGGTAAATAAGTAAGAACTTATAAGCATAGGTTCACATGGTCCTTTCTTCTAGTGAATTAAACTTCCAAGGTTTTAACACCATATTTCCAAGGTTCCAAGCCAAGTGTGACGGCTTGAAATGCACCAACAGATCCCCCTCAAGCCAAGCACTTTGGCTTAAGTCTTCATCTTCAATTTTCAATTACATCCTGCAATCCAATCATGGATTTAAATCTGCATAACTTGTTTCCATCCAATGCTTTAGTGAGTAAATCTGCACATTGCATATTAGTAGACACATATGTCAATTGAATGTCTTTACTAAGCAACTTCTCCCTCACATAGTGGTAATGAACCTCTATGTGTTTGGTTCTAGCATGATATATTAAATTAGCTGCAAGGTGAAGAGAGCTAGTGTTATCTCCAAGTATGATTGGTGGCCTTGTATATAGGCCTAACTCTGTATATAGAAGCTTCAACCAGATAGCTTCTTGAGTGGCATTGGCAAGCCCTCTATACTCTACTTCAGTGGATGACAATGCCACTGTAGGTTGTTTCTTGGCTGACCAAGAAATAGGCTTATCTCCTGCAAAACAAATGTAACCTGATGTGCTCCTCCTATCATCCTTGCATCCTGCCCAATCTGCATCTGAATAAACCTTAATGTCAATATCTGATGTATAAGGAAAGTACAAACCATGGTTCTGAGTTCCCTTCAGATACTTCAAGATCTTCTTTGCTGCATCTAGGTGAGGTACCCTTGGTTTGTGCATGAATTGGCTTAGCACACTAACTCCATATGCTATGTCAATTCTGGTCAAAGTAGCATAATTCAAACTAGCTACCATACTTTGATATCCTGTGATGTCTTGGACTTCTTCCCCTTCATGAGCACTTAGCTTTAGGTTGACCTCCATTGGAGTGGTTGAGACTTTAGCATCCTGCAAGCCAAACTTCTTGACCATATCCTGTACATACTTCTTTTGAGTGATATATATACCTGAGTTGGTGTAGACTAACTCAAGACCTAAGAAGTACTTCAATAATCCAAGATCATTGATCTTCAATTCTTTCATCATTTGTCCTTTGATGTGTCTAATCCCATTGACATCATTGCCTGTAATGATGATGTCATCAACATAAACACACAAGTAGATTACCTCTGTACTACTTCTCTTAATGAACAGAGAAGTATCAGCTTTGCTCATCACAAATCCTTGGTCTTGGAGATAGGTTGTCAACCTGTAATTCCATGCTCTAGGTGCCTGCTTCAAACCATATAGAGCCTTCTTCAATTTACAAACATAGTTTACCTTCTTGGGATCTTCATAGCCAGGTGGTTGTGACATGTAGACTTCTTCAGATATCCATCCATTCAAGAAAGCATTCTTAACATCTAATTGGTACATGTTCCAATTCTTGGATGCAGCTATACTCACCAATATTCTGATAGTTGGCATCTTAGCCACAGGAGAAAATGTCTCCTCATAATCAATGCCTTGGGTTTGTGCAAAACCCTTGGCTACCAACCTAGCTTTGTACATGTTTATTGTTCCATCTGAATTCCTCTTTAGCTTGTAAATCCATCTGGATCCTATCACCTTCATAGAGTCTTTCCTGGGTACCAAGTCCCAAGTATCACTCTCCTTGAGAGCTTCCATTTCTTCATCCATAGCTTCTTTCCATTCTGGTTTGGTGATTGCTTCTTCATAGGTACCTGGTTCTTCATTCAACAAATCCTTTGCAAGATATACAGAATGTTTAGTTACAAGTGATGTGTCATACCCAAATCTGATAGGCTTCTTCTTTTCTCTCTGAGATCTCCTCATTGCTTGAGTTGAGGATTCTGGTGTATCCTCTAGCTTTTTCATCTTCATCTTTCCTTTGGACTTCCATGCCTTGAATTCCTCAAGGTTAATTGTATCATCATCATCTGAGCTTGATTCATCTTTCTGAATTGCTTCCTCCTTGGTGAGCTTTGGAAAATCTTCTTCCATATCATAGGGTAGACTAACCTTCCTGCATTCATTCTCATACCATGAGTCATTCTCATCAAAGATGACATCTCTGCTTACCTTGAAGCCTTTGTTTGTTGGGTTGTAGAATCTGTATCCCTTTTGGTTCAAATCTAACCAATGAAGATACATTTTTCAGCTTTAGGGTCTAGCTTTCCCCTTACCTGTGAGGGAATATGCACATATGCTACACAACCAAAGATTTTGCAATGATCCAGAGAGGGTCTCTTACCATGCCAAGCTTCATATGGTGTCATGCCATCAAGTGATTTGGATGGCAACCTATTTATGAGATAGGTGGCAGTAGATACACTCTCTGCCCAAAGATAATTTGGCAACTTCTTTTCATTGAGCATAGACCTAGCTGTTTCTACTATGAGTCTATTCCTTCTTTCAGCTACCCCATTTTGTTTAGGTGAGTACCTTGTAGTAATCTCCCTTTTGATGCCTCTTTCCTGCAAGAAATCTTCAAACTCATTGGAGAAGTACTCTCCTCCACCATCTGACCTTAGCCTCTTCAAGCTTCTTCCTGTTTGGTTTTCAACAAATGCAAGATACCTCTTGAAACAATTAAACACTTCATCTTTATGCTTCATAAAGTATAAGATGGTCCATCTGCTATAATCATCAATGAAGGACACATAATACCTTGAACCTGAAATGGAAGGGTCCTTGCTAGGCCCCCAAACATCTGTGTGTACCAAGTCTAGGTAGTCTTCATACATGAAACCTTTCCTTGAATAGGGCAACCTGTGAGACTTACCAAACGACATGCTCCACACTTATAAATCATGTGTTGCTTGGATACATTAGGTATCCCAAGCACACATTGATCCCTGCACATTTGCTTTAGGGTCCTTTCACCTATGTGACCTAACCTCTTGTGCCATATCTCTAACTCTGAAAGTGTTTGATCCTTGTAATTATACAAAGCAATGTTCTTGGTGTCTTCTAGCTCAAAAGTAAATAATCTACCTGATTTCTCCCCTTTAGCTATCCTTCTGAATCCATGTCTTGGGTCCTCCACATATGCTCCATGTTGTGTGAACCTGACCTGCAAACCTTTCTCCACAATCTGACCAACACTCATTAGATTCTTGGTGATGGTTGGTACATAGAGTACCCTGCTCAATAGGTTCTGGTTACCATCACATGTCTTCACATTTCCAATCTTTACAACAGAGTGTTTAGTATCATCACCTGTTTGTACCTGATGTTTGCCCTTGGGTTCTTCCAAATCAGAAAGTAGTGCCACATTGCCAGCTACATGGTTAGAACATCCTGAGTCAATATAAAATAAATGATCATCATTTGTACCTACCTTGGAGGTCATATTCATGATCAATAGGGAGTCATCTTGCTCCTCTGTGTAGTTGTTGTAATCTCTTCTATTTCTGAATCCACTTTGATAACTACCATTGTGGTTGTGGTTATAATTGTTGTTGAATTGATTGTTGTATCCATTGTAGCTTTGATGTTGGTTGAATCTGCCTCTCCCTTGAGAGTATCCACCTCTTGAGTAGCCTCTTCCTCTCTGATTCTTGTAGTTCTTGTAGCATTCATCTGTGGTATGATTGGACAATCCACAAATGTTGCATGGTGATGAGTTGTAGGGTCTCCCCCTACCTGACTTACCTCCTCTGCCTCTTCCTCTAGATGATCTACCTCTCCTTGCATAATTAGCTTGAGAGGTAGAGCCTTCTTCATCCTGTTTCTTCCCTTTACCTTTATCCTTAACTTTCTTATCAGTATAGAGAGCAGAGGGGTTGTTACCTTTTGATTGATCTCCTGCCTTTGTAAACTTTGCTTCATGTGTGAATAGTTGGCCCATGAGTGTTGTGAGATCTGGGGTATGCATGTCCATATAGAGGTCCATTGTAGTGGTGAAACTTTCCCACTTATCATCTGCCTTGAGTCCATTTGTTACTTGCCTGACTATTTGCTCTTCTTCAATCTCCTCTCCAATGCTTGCTAATTGGTCTGCCACATCTTTAATCTTTGTTACATACTCTGAGACTGATTGCTTGGGCTACTTCCTGAGGGTTGTGAATTCAATCCACAGTTGATTCTTCCTGGCCCTTGTGTTGGAAGAAAAGTATGTTGACAAGGGTTCCCAAGTCTCTTGGGAAGTCTTACAATTCCTTACATGAGGTAAAAGAAAGTCAGATATAGAGTTAAGAAGGTAAGACCTTGCCAAAGCATCCTTTCCACACCATTGATTGAGTCTTTCATGTTCATCCTTGGTGGGTAGTCCTCTAGTTTTGAATGAGGGAAATTCCTCATCTCCTGATATGTATCCAAATAAGCTCCTTCCTTGTAGACAGGTCTTCATCCTTAGAGACCAAGCTTGGTAGTTGTTCCTGTCCAATTTGTCAATGAATGAAGGAAATCCATCTCCCATGTTTACCTTATTTGCTCTGATACCACTGTTGGGAGTGATGGTTGAATGCACTCAAGAGATTGAGTTGGTGCTGCTATACCTGCTTCACACCAGCCCTCCTTTGATTCGAGAAATGCTTAGTACACACCTTGAGCTTCCAAATGATACCAAGAAAGCATATATGTACTTTGCAAATGATATGTGTAATGACCAAATCAAAACAGATAACTTGGCACTTCAAAAATCAAGAAAAACTTTCTATTTCTATAGTGACACCTGCTCAGTCTTTCACTCAGTGTGACCAGCACACTAACAATTGATCTAATTCCTTCTGGAAATATTAAGTTAGCTTAACAAGCTACCATTTGCAAGTGGAATGAGAAGAAATGATAAACTACTCACTGAGAAATCAATTTAGCAAAATTATATGTATCCCCGACTTTTTAGGAACTCTGCAGACATAGACCAGTGTGCACTTCGAGTGAGATTTCTCCAAGATGGCTGATCCAATTGCCTTGAACCTTTGTAGGTGTATAGTAGACTTTGAGCTGAATCCAATGTGCTTTGAATCACTTGATTTGGTTCAGTAGATCCTGAGATATGCCCTGTTGAAGTTGACAGACTTGGAGTAGATGACTCAGAGACAACAGAGATAGTGAATGTGTATACTTCTATTGATTAATGTGTTTGTACGATCTCATTAGCATGACAAGCATAGCTAAATGAGGTATTGTGGTGTAGGCTATAGAGTAGCACTAACACACACAAAATTACAACAGTAGAATGCCTCGGGGAGTGAGCTGAAGTGACCAGACTAACCGTGAGTTTTTTCTCTCCGTTTTTATATGAGTTGAGTGATCATTTGAATTTGAAATTCAAATCTAAACTCTCTAGAATCTTTCCTCTAAAAGTAAGGAGATATTCTCTCCATTTACACCTTCCAAACTCCACGACTAATCAAGTAGGTATGATTACATGAGGTGGCAAGTCATATTGACTTTTACAATGGGTAAATAAGTAAGAACTTATAAGCATAGGTTCACATGGTCCTTTCTTCTAGTGAATTAAACTTCCAAGGTTTTAACACCATATTTCCAAGGTTCCAAGCCAAGTGTGAAGGCTTGAAATGCACCAACATCAGCACGGTAGCACGCAGACAGAGAAGGAGAGAGAGAGAGAGGAGAGAGAAGGAAAGAGAGAGAGAAAGAGAGAGAGAGAGAGAGAGAGAGAGAGAGAGAGAGAGAGAGAGAAAGAGAGAGAGATTGGGACAGAGAAGGAGAGAAAGAGAGAGAGAGGAAAGAGAAGGAGAGAAAGGGAGAGAGAGAGAGAGAGAGAGAGAGAGAGAGACTCTCCCTCCCCTCCTCTGTCAGCGCGGCAGCGCGCAGACAGAGAAGGAGAGAGAGAGAGGAGAGAGAAGGAAAGAGAGAGAGAAAGAGAGAGAGAGAGAGAGAGAGAGAGAGAGAGAGAGAGAGAGAGAGAGAGAGAGAGAGAGAGAGAGAGAGAGAAAGAGAGAGAGATCAGGACAGAGAAGGAGAGAGAGAGAGAGAGGAAAGAAGAGAGAGAGAGAGAGAGAGAGAGAGAGAGAGAAGGAGAGAGAGAGAGAGAGAAGAGAGAAGGAAAGAGAGAGAGAGAGAGAGAGAGAGAGAGAGAGAGATAGAGAGAGAGAGAAAAGAGAGAGAGAGAGAGAGAGAAAGAGAGAGGCGTAGAAAGAGAAAGAGAGAGAGAGAGAGAGAGAGAGAGAGAGAGAGAGAGAGAGAGAAAGAAAGAGTTAGGAGAGAGAAAACGATTTATATTAACATTAATCTAAATTAAATATAATTATATTATTTAATTAGTTAATATTACATTGTTTAATTAATTATATCTATTTAGTTATATTACTACATCATTTCAACTAAATATAAGTACTTTTATTAAGATATTTAAGAAATTGGTATTCTAAATACTTACTTCCAAAAGTTTAATTAGAGTTTTTTAGCATATGAGTTACTAAGTGTTATATGCATTAGCATGAATATGTATGTGTATGCATGATTAATATGCATAAGCATGCATGTATGTTAGTATGCATAAGCATGTGTATGAATGCATGTGTTTGAATGATTAATGTGTTAGCATGCATGTATAAATGTGTGTTACCATATTTATGAAAGTATATTAGTATGTATAAGATTATGTGTTAACATGTGCATTAGCAGATATTAGCATTTGAAAGCATGTATGTAAAGTACATTAGTATGCATGAGGAATGTATGCATTAGAGTGTATGTGAATACTTTAATGTATGCATGAACATATGCATGTGTATGAAAAATGTATGAGAAGAATTTCTTCTATGTTTCTCATTAATTTCTTGTTAGATTACTAATATTCCTAATGTTTTTTGCAGAAACATTGAAGATTACAATCAATTAAAGTGAAGTGAAGACAATTGAAGTGAAGCGGCGGCCTAAAGATCCATTTAAATCTTATTTCTTATTTAGTCAACTATCCAATTGACTAGACATTTATCCAATTGTTTAGGCCTTCCAGTTGTATGAGATTTATTGATTCGAACCATTAGCTTATCAATTAATTTATTTAAGTAGTTTTGCAACAATATTCTTTCCCATTACTTTCATCAAGAACCATTAGCATATCAATTAATTCATTCAAACAGTTTAGCATCATATTGTTTCATTAGTTTTTCCATTACTTTCCTTGATGTCTTCTAAGTTACTTCATGAGTCTGAGCACAGTACTATTGAAAATATTGAAAATATTGAAAATGTTCTGCCAACTCTAGACAGACCAGAACCCTCTAGCTTACCTGAAAGTTTAGTAGAAGAACCCATTATGGAAGTTTCAATCTCATATCAGGAAGTTGTTGCTATGTACGAGGCTGCCCGTCCTTACGGTCCATAGCTAGTTAAAACTATTTACTTTTGGTAAGAAAACTTTAGTTTCAATCATAGAATTAGGTAATTTATATTGTTTTGTCATTAGAACCCTTATTTCCTTAAGCCTGAGTCCGCTACAGACACCCTGCGTGTGCTGAACGTTTTAGGCGGATGACTTGATCCACCATCCGAGCATCTCTCACGACCCGACACCGTGAGACTTGGTGACTCTTACCAGTGTGATGTTGTGGGGATTGGAGATGTAGTTGTGCAGTTCATTGATGGTTCAAAATTTACTATGCATAATGTACGCCATGTACCTCAGTTATCGCGTAGTTTGATGTCAGTTGGTCAACTTGATGACCTTGGTTACAAGGTGGTCTTCTATGCTCAGTCCTTTCGTATATCGAAGGGCAATATGGTTATTGCAAAAGGAAGAAAAGTTGGCTCACTTTATCCTTTATTTGTATCACAGAAAGAACACTTGTTAGCTATTACTGAACAGCTTATGGCTTGTATTTGGCATGGTCGTTTGGGCCGTATATCTCGTAGTGGAATGGAAAATCTTTCTCGTTCTGGCTACTTATCTGTGTTATCTTTCTCAGATTTTTCATTTTGTGAGCATTGTCAATATGGAAAGCAAACCAGAAATGTGCATAGAATGCACATTGACTCTTCAATTCAACCTTTAGATCTCGTTCATACAGATGTGTGTGGTCCTATGCCCACTAGGTCCTTAGGTGGTTCTCTTTACTTTGTCACTTTCATAGATGATGCTACTAGAAAAGTCTGGGTATATCCTATCAAATCAAAGGATGATGTATTCCCTACTTTCAGAAAATGGCTTGCTTCAGTTGAGACTGAAAAAGGAACTAAGCTTAAGGCTTTACGTTCAGATAATGGGGGTGAGTATACCTCACGTGAATTCAGCTTTTTCTGTCAGTCTAGAGGGATTCATAGAGAGTTTACAGCTCCTTATACCCCAGTACAGAATGGTGTAGCTGAGAGGATGAATAGAACTATTCAAGATAGAGTAGTCTCTATGTTGCATCATGCAAACCTCTCACAAGGTTTTTGGGCAGAAGCAGTATTGACTGCAGTTCATGTGATTAACCTTTCACCTAGTACTGCCAAAGGTCTGAAAGTGGCACAAGAGTTATGGACAGGGAAACCACCATATTATGATCATCTTTGAGTTTTTGGGTGTGAAGCATATGCTCATATACCCAATAATCTTAGACAAAAGATGGACCATAAGTCAAAGAAATGCACTTTTCTTGGATATGGTCGAGAAGGACAATTTGGATATCGCTTATGGGATCCTGAAACACGGTCAGTGATCAGAAGTAGTGATGTCATTTTTAATGAGTCGAAGATGCATAAACAGCCCATTAAGGAGGTTGAAGTGAGAAGAGTGGTGTTTGAGGATAGTAGTCCTCCGGTTAGCATGCATAAAAATGCTACACATAGGGATGTTCAAGAGAATGTCCATTCAGATCAGTCTGCACATGTTCCTGTTTAGCAACCATTGAGACGTTCTGCACATGTCTCATATCCACCTGATAGATATGTTCCAGGTTTAGATTTTGTTATGCTAACAGATGCCGGTGAGCCTTCTTGCTACAAAGAGGCTATGCAGATAGAGGATCATGTCAAGTGGGAGCATGCCATGAAGAGTGAGTTGGATTCTATTCACAAGAATGGTACTTGAAACTTAGTACCTTTGCCAAAGGGCAGAAAAGCTTTACCATGTAAATGGGTATATAAGCTGAAATTCACATCAGATAGTGCTTCTCCAAAATATAAAGCACGACTTGTTGCAAAGGGTTTTAAGCAACAACATGGTGTTGATTTTGAGGAAATCTTCTCTCGAGTGGTCAAGATGACTACTTTGTGCATGTTGCTTGGATTCGTTGCAATGGAGGACTTAGAGCTAGTCCAAATGGATGTGAAAACAGCTTTCTTGCATGGAGATCTTACAGATGAGATCTATATGGAACAACCAGAGGGTTATGTAGTTCCTGGCAAGGAAAGTCTAGTTTGTAAGTTCAAGAAGAGCTTGTATGGACTTAAACAGTCTCCTAGACAATGGTACCAAAAGTTTGATGCTTTTATGAAGTCCGAAGGCTATTCTCGGAGCAATGAGGATCATTGTCTCTACACAAAGAGATGTTCTGATGGCAGCTTGATATGCTTGATACTTTACGTTGATGATATGTTGATTGCTAGGAAGTCCTCTTATGATTTGTCACTTCTCAAAAAGAAGTTGAGTTAGACATTTGATATGAAGGATTTGGGGGATGCCAAACATATTCTTGGCATTGACATTACTCATGATAGGAGTAAAAGATGCATATACTTGTCTCAAAGTGAGTACATATCCAAAGTACTTCACCGATTCAATATGCAGGGTGGAAAGGCATTGAGTACACCTTTACCCACATATGTGAAATTGAGCAAGGATGACTGCCCCAAATCAGATGAGGAAAAGGAATTCATGACCAAAATTCCCTATCAGTTTGCTGTTGGTAGTCTCATGTATGCTATGGTAGCTACAAGACCAGACATTGCATTTGCAGTGGGAGTTGTGAGCGGATATATGTCTAATCCTGGCAAGAAACATTGGGAAGCAGTCAAAATGATTTTGAGATATCTGAGTGGCACTAAGGACAAGTGTCTATGCTTAGTATGCATTGATACCCTTTTTTTGTCACACATGCCATTATTCCTCATATTCTCTCTTGTAGAATACCTAAGGATGCTTGGGATACACTTAATGCTTTATACGAGACAAGGAATGAGGCTCGTGTTGCTTATCTCCGAAATCAGTTGGAGAGTGAGCACATGAATGAAGGAGATTCCATGGACATCTTTTTAACAAAGATAAAATATTTGAAGGAACAATTGATTTCTGCTGATGAAGTCTTTCTTGATAGTTCACTTATGTAGCCTGTTTTTTTCTCAGCTCATATCAGAGTTTTGCTTCTAATCTTTGTTTGATGATGAAGGGAAATCCAAATGCCCTAACATTTGAGGACTTGGTCTTTGTTCTGCTGCAAGAAGATCAGTCTAGGCGAAACAAGTCCTTTATGTGCCTTATAGATCAATCTTTCCTTGCTAGTCAGAAAAGCAAAGGTAAATGGAGCTCTTCTACTAGTATGCATAAATCTGCTAATTCTACAAAATCAAAGAAGTATGACACATATGTGAAGAAAATATAGAAGCAGAAATTGTTTTGCAAATACTATAAGGAAATGATCATGTCATATAGAGCTATCCAAAATTGGTTGCTATGGAGGAAAGGAAGAAAGAGGTTGGAATGGTTGTTGGAGAGGCCTCTACACCCAAAACAGAGTCTACTAATCTTGTTGAGAATGAAGAGTGGGCATTTACCACTGTTGGTGGTTATGATCCATCTTGTCATGAACAATGTATGTTTGTAGTACACTCACGTGTTTGGTACTTTGATAGTGGGGCAACCAAACATATTACCTTACCATGCAGTTTCTTCACTTCACTCGAGCGTGCCCCTACAAGGAATACTATCACATGTGCCAAAAACTTCTCTTATCCTATCAGGGGAGTTGGTAAGATCATTTTGACTATTGCTGATGGTAGTTCTTTTACATTGTCTGATGCTTTATTTGTGCCAGCAATCAAGAAGAATTTGTTATTAGTTTTAGCTTGAGCTAAGATTAGCTTGGTTGTGAAATGTATTGATGATGGATGTCCAGTTCATGATCTGTCAAATGGTAATGTCAATATTGCTTCTGACATTTTATGTTGTGGGTTGTATAAGCTCATAGACTATGAGAAATCTATGAATGTTTCAGCCTGTGTAGTACATGATTCTCAAGCTATGTCAAATGAAAAGCTTTGGCACGCAGACTTTGGTCATCTGAGTTTTGATAGTTTGCTATGCCTACAACAATCAGAAATGGTGTCCTCTCTACTAAAACTTGAGGCACCTAGTAAACATGAATGTGACGTCTATATTTTAGGCAAAGTACAACGTTCCTCCATCATATTTTAGGCAAAATGCAGCATTCCTCCTTCCCAAAAGATGGTTAAGTTCGAGCTACTCAGAAATTGCAACTTGATCATAGTGATGTCTATGGTACTATGCAGACACCTTCTTTTGGGAACTGTCTTTACTTTGTGACTTTCATTGATGAATTTTCCAGGCATGCAGGGGTATATCCATTGAAAGCAAAGTCTAAAGTGTTTATGTGCTTCAAATAGTTTTCTGTTTTGGCTGAAAATCTATGAGCATGTAAAATGGGCACCCTCCATTTTGATCGAGGGGAGGGGGCATATATGTCTTCTGATTTTAATGCATTTTTGGTTGAATGTGGGATAAAACATCAGTCTAGAGTGCCATATACACCTCAACAAAATGAAGTTGTTGAACATGTGCCTGTATCATATCATACTTGTTTTGGCTCTCATAGTGACTCTTTTGCATTAGATTGTTATGCTATGGCTTCCTCTAGTCTTTGTGATGAGAATGAGCGTGTTTCATTTGAGAAGCACAAAATTCACAAAATTGGATGACTTCTATGAAATCTGAATATGATGCTATAATAAGGAATGGTACTTGGTCTTTATGTGACTTGCCTCCTAGCAAGAATTCCAATAGCACTAAGTGGGTATACGAGCTGAAGCATAAGGCTAATGGAACAATTGACAGGTATAAGGCTAGGCTTGTTGGAAAGGGTTATGCTCAAGAAAGAGGCATTGATTCTGATGAGACCTTTCCTCCTACTTTCCGAATGACTATTGTTCGTAGCATATGTGCACTTGCAACGCACGGCTGGAATGTACATTAGTTGGACATTAAAACTACATGTCTAAATGGTATTTTGCATGAAGAAGTGTATGTTTTTCTAGCCTTGTGGCTTTGTGCAAAAAGGGCTTGAAAACAAAGTGTGCAGGTTGAAGAAGGCATTATATGGTCTAAAGAAACTAGCATGTGCTTGGTATGAAAATATACATCCCTATCTGATTGCACATGACTTTGAGAATAGTCGAACGAAAAGCACTTTATATGTTAACTACTCAAATGATGTGCTTCTGGTCATTGTTTTCTATGTTGATGACATGCTGCTCATTGGTCCTCATGAGATGCATATTGCCGATTTAAAGGCTGATCTCCATGCCTCATTTGAGATGTCTAATTTGGGGCATTTGCATCATTATTTGGGCATTTAATATATGCAAATAGATGGCAAAATAGCTTTGTGTCACACCAAATACATTGACACACTATTGTAGTGTTTTGTCCTTAAAGACTACAAACCTATTGCCACTCCTATGGAGACATGTTTATGATTGAGTCTTTATGATGATGGAGATGCATTTAATGTTGTTCTCTATTAGGAGGCTCTTGGATATTTGATTTACTTATGCATTACTTGGCCATATATTCAGTTTCTCGTCTCACACATGAGCAGGTTTGTGCATTGCCCTGGTGTCCAACATTGGTAAGCCATTAAACACATCTTTTGCTACTTGACTAATACCCAACCACTTGAATTGTTTTATCCTAAGGGGGATCATTACTCCTAGATTTAGATTCTTCTTCTAACTCTTATTGAGTTGACTGCCATGAAACTCCTGTGTCCACTAGTGGCCTTTACGTCTTGCTTGGTATCTCATGTATATCTTGGTTGAGCAAGGAGCAGCCTACTATGGCCACTTCTAGTTGTCAGGCTGAGTAGTGGGCAACTTTCATAGCAACTGTTGAGTGTGTGTGGCTCAGACACCTCATGGCTGATTTGGGTGTTGATTAGTCTTCTATCACCAACGTGCATTGGTAGTTGCTACGAACCCTGTGTTCCATGCTCGCACTAAGCACATTAAGGTGCATTAGCATTATGCTAGGGAGAGGTTCTATGCAGGAGAGATCAATTTGGTATATGTGCCCATGTAGGAGAACATTGTAGACCTTTTCATGAAGGTTCTGCTTAGGGAGAAGTTTGAAGCTTTCCAGAAAGCTTTGGGCTTACTTCCTTTTGTGGATTGATTCCACATAGTTTGGCACTTCCTTATACATGAGTGTTAGCTCCTTGTTCACCGCATCACTCTCAGGGGTCATTTGTTGATATATTTAGGTAGTGATGTGTGTGAACACACTAGGAATGCCGAGGCACTTTTTTCCCTCTTTAGGAGGTTTTTTCCCCTAACTTTTATGTACACCTATTGTCCTAACAGGTTACTTATCTTTGTACATTCTACTGGTAATACATTCAGTATTGTGTGTTGTGTTCCAAGCTTCTTCTTCTTCCCTGTGTTGTTCGTGTGCTTCCGAAGACAAACTCCAACAGATAGAAATACGAACTAGATACAAGATATTGTATGCAAAGTGCCTACAAGGTATGAAGTGTGTGTGTGTGAGTGAGAGAGAGAGAGAATATGGAGAATATGAATAGTTTAGAATTGTGTTACAACAAACACAAATCTTGATTATCCTTAAATTCAAAACTAGTGAATGAACAATTAAGGAGAGATGTAGACTTGTTAGTCATAGTATGTTGGCTGAAACAAAATCCTCCAGATGTCTCAGGATATAGAACACACCTTCTCCACGAGTATATAAACTCTCCTTATTGATCTCCTTGTGTTGAGCTAGTGCTCTAGGTTGAGAATTAAAAGATGATTCAATAATGTTCATAGCTATTCTTTATATAGTTACTCATCCATGATGATGATTATCGTAAAAGCACAAGAAAAACAACTAGGGCATGAAAAACACGAGAAAAATCCCCACCACAACAAAATGTTCTTGTTTCTCGAAAAATCATCTCCAAAAATGGAGTTTTGTGTGCACTGCTCCAATGAAAGTCAAGCCTTGGTGGGTGTGTATAGAGGCATTTGACTAAGTCACTTTACACATGTGGTTTTCTTGAAGGGAAGGTACAAAGAACACATGTTATGGCTGCACTATTGGATTGTTAGGACATTGTTTCCTACAATCCTTGCTTCAATGTCATAATGGTACAAGGTTAAATAACCTGCAAAACTTCCTATGACTCTTCAAATATATCTCCTAACTAATTTCCACTGAATCCTCAGTTGACTGTGCATTTACTTTGATATTGGAGAAACTACAATCTGAATGTGTGGACATGTATTACATAGATATATCAAGCAACCAACTCCTTGGCTATATAATGTAGTATGAAATTAATCTAAATCTACTTCTCATTGTAATGGTACATTGACATCCATAGGTGTTTGCATATGCTTGGAATCTGACATCTCAAACCTTTCCAATAGCTTCCTAATGTATTTTGGCTATGTCCTATAGATTCACTCATCTCTATATTTTGAATTCAATCGCAAGATAATAATGCAAAATACCTAGATCATTTACATCAAATGTATGCTTAAGCTATGATTCAAAGTATTGAAGGTCTGAATCCTTGGGATCTGCCATGATCATATCATCACCATATATAATAATAATAAAGAAAACATTGTTCTCAGCTCTAACATAAAGAGAGGGAGTTTCATCTCCATTTTCAAAACCAATAGATAGAAGAAAGAGCTTTAGTCCATAAAAAGCTTTGATAATCTTGCATACTAAATGCTCTTTACTTGTCTCTTCAAAAGCTTTTGGCTACTTAACATAAGAATCTTCATGAAGATCACCGTTAAGAAATGCAGTTTTGATATCTAACTTGTATCCTTTCCAACTAAACAATGCAACTAAAGAAAATACTATACTCACTACTAACATTCTAGATGTAAGTGCAAAGTCTCATCATAGCCAATACCTTTCTTTTGTCCATAACGATTGACAACTAATCTTGCGTTATACCTATCTATGGTACCATCTCCTTTTATTTGGATTTTTAAGATCCACTTAATACCAATAGCTTTCTTTCTTTTTGGTAATTCACAAAGCTTCCATGTTTGATTGTTATGAATGGAATCAATCTTCTCTTGCATAGATTTCTTCCATAATGGACTATGTATTGCATCTTGAACACTAGCTGGTTCACTCTCAATTGAAGTAAATGCTAAAATATTATAAATCTGAAAATGTTTTGCATAATTTTCTTGGTTTGTTTGTTGTCTTCTTGTTTGAATTATGGTTCTTCAAGTGCATTCATTCATACCACTGTCCTCCCAGTTTAGATATAACCACTTTGCTGTATTCTCAAAAAGTGGTGGAATCTTTTATTGCTCTTTAGTATCTCGTTCTTCTAGAACTCTGAAACCTTCTCCAACTTCCTAAGTCAAAACTTCAAGAGGTACTAATGATGGACTAGGTACTCATGTAGGTAATGAAACTCTCTCTTTACCTTTATCAAGTGCATCGTTTAGGCTTTGAGAAGGTTCATCACCCCCTTGTATGGCTGAATATAAGAATCCAAATACCTTCTAAAAAATGCATATTCATATGCTTTTATGAATTATGACAGCTCTTCCTTCTTATCATAAATCTACCTTTATGCTATATACGCATTGCATGAGAGTAGGATATTACCTCTATTTGGAACATAGAGTCTGTATCCTTTGCTTTCAATTGCATAACCAATAAAGATGGCTTTAATGGCTTTTACACCAAGCTTACCACGAGGCTTCTTCTCAATAAGAACATAACCTAGGGAACCAAAAACTTCAAAATAGCTCACATTGGGTTCATTCCCATAATAAGCTTCATAAGGTGTGATGACCTTTAAAGCTTTTGTGGAAGATCTATTTAGTATGTGATTAGATGCATTTACTCCATCAAACCAAAACTTGGCAAAATGCTTTTTGGATGATATCATACTACATATCATCTCAATAAGTATCCTATTTTTTTCTCTCTACAACATTATTCTCTTTAGAGTATAAGCCATAGCGAGTTGATGAGAGACAACTTTGTCTTCAAGAAAAGACTCGAAGTCTTTAGAGATGTACTTTTCTCCTCCATCACTTCTCAAAACTTGGACATTAGGGGAAAAAATGAACCCTGCATGGGCCTTGTAAGGATCCCTAATTTTTAGGGATTAAGCTTAATTCTGTTCTTGTTTAAGGGGACAAAGTGCATTTAATAGGGCACTTTTTAGTAGGCTGGAGTAGGCTTTTTTTTAGGCTTCAATAGGCCTCTCTCTTTCTTATTCTAGAGAGAGAGAAAGAGAATCTACTTTCCACATCATCAAACTCGTACATGTATTTGAATAAAAAAATGAATTTTTTTAAAAAGTCTCATTTTCAGTGTATATTAACTCAAAAGAGCCTATTTTTTAATATATATGTCACAAGTCACTTTTTTGGGCCCATTTTCTGAAGTTTCTTTTAGAAAAAGTATAATTTTCAAACTCCCTCCAAAAGTAAGTGACTATGCTTCCCCCAAAAAATGACTTTTTTCAAATTTCATCATTTTCAGCCATACTCAATGGAAAAATACACTTTAACCCATACACATACAAGAAAACACATTTTTTGAGCAAAACCTATGCTTTAGACTCCCTTCCAACCGGTTTTTTATCTTTGTTTTTGATATTGTTGGTCATTAGCAAAGATGGTGTTGACATGTATCACAAACTTCACAGTAGAACGTCCTCATGCTCCTGCATCAACAAGTATCCATGTTCGTGTGCCTAGAGAGTTTGCTCCAAATACACGATGCAACAATGATGCCAATTCTCAAAATGAACGTCGTGCAGCTGGAGAAAAAAGTATTGATCTTTGGGCTCATGGTTCACTCTATCCTCTTGATCCAATATCTTCTTACCATCCAACATTCCATAACCTCTCAACTTTACTTCAGTTCATTGGTGCGGGTGAAGCTGGACTATTAGGTTACTGCAAGAGATAATCTACACATTCACTTGCTACTGCTAAGTATTGGTTCCAACAACATCACATCCATCATATGAGGGTGGTCACTTTAGAAAGCACAATCATATCTTTACAAAAACAACTTGCAGATTTGGAACAGGATACTGAAGCAAAACAAAGCACAATTTCAAAGTTAACTACCAATCTCCAGCAGCTGAAAGAGACTCCACTTGGTATGAGACATAGGAAAAGATCATTGTCATCCTTTGAAGCTCTTTCAAAAGGTGGTGGAGCACGCAAACGATGTATATATGCAACAAGGTGAGTATTTGTTTTACTTTTATATGTTTTAATGAAGATTTGTAATGGAATATTTCATTGTGTAGGTCGTTTATTGAAGACATAACTGCTTCATCAACAACACAAGACCAATTCAAGCTGATGAATAGCTGTATAAACACCAAAGAAATCACTTCTGCTTTAGACTCACGCATAGGAAAGTGTATTAGAGTTGTTGTTGAAGCTGAGTTTTCAAAGAAGTTAAAAAATCTTATCACAGTGCAAGATGTGCAGGCAATATGTGACGAAGCAGGCATCAGTAGAAGTGGGTATACTGCAATGTACACCCTTCTCAGGCAAGCCTTACAATCACAAGGTATTTCTCAAAGTATATTTCCATGCACATATAAATTGTCTATCAATAAAAAAACTTCAAATGAGGATGTGACTCGTACTATTGGACAATATTTATTCATAGAAGAAACTATGCCTGCCTCTATTTATCATCCAAATATTCCCAAGAAGCAATCAAAAATCCTATCTACACAAGGATTTACTTACACTAAATTCAACAATATATTTGTGGATCTTCAGAAGCTTCAACAAGCAATGGTTCACTTTTATAGTTCAACAATCAAAGGTACCCCTACTACATTTTATTTGGTGTTGAAGTTCTATTGCATTCAAGTGTCATATTAAGATAATGTTTTCTCTTTTGTGCAGACTGTAATGTTAAGTTAAAGTTCATACTGAAGCTTGATGAGTGTCAAATCATAAAGGGTCGGCGACTAGAAAGGTTGAGTGTGACACTAATGAACGAAATTATGGACCATGCAATGAGTGATGAAACTTTAGGAGGGAGGGACCATTTGACTTACAGTGTGCAATCAGAGAGAGATATCTGGTGGTTAGGTGCTATAGAAGTTCCCAAAGAAACAAATAATGTTATTTCATGGATTTTTAGTAGGACTCCGTGGATTACGGAAGTAATCTCTTCTCAAATACATGGGCAAAAGCTTTTTGTAGATGATATAGGTGATTTTGATGTAGAATGGCATTTGGGTGGAGACCTTAAGAGTATAAAATGCATGTTAGGTTGTAAACAAGGAGCATCTTCTCTCTATCCTTGCCCATATTGTACACAAGGTTACAAATGATCTAAGAGACAGTCTAAACATGCAAGGGCATTGACGAGAGTTGATGACTCTCAAGAAATTGATGAAACAGACTCATTGAATCACAGGGAATGGGAGATATCACTTTTGAGGTGTCCAATGTTACAGGAACCGACTCGTGATAAAATAAGCAATGATTGGAACCCCATTATCCCATTTCCATTAGTCAATGTTCACTTTTGTACTTTGCATGCATTCATGAGGATCTTTGATAGGCTTTTGAAGCTCCATGTTGAATATGCATTTGCAATGAAACCACTAGAGAGGTCTACAATAGCAATCTAGAAAATAGAAGATCTTTTGAATTTATAGGTTGTCATGGTGGCCACGTATCTTTAGTTGTTAAGAAGTATGGTGAGTCTCAAGAGATTTTACAACAAGTTTCAATGACTGGGAAGAAGGCACGACGTTTCTTTAGAAAAGATGTGAATAGTCAAGATGATGGGAAATGGGAGCTTTGGAAGGACCTTTGTTCAATTACAACTGACAATGATAGTCAGGTTGATCTCATTAACAAGCGAAAGAAGGTTTGGTCATCGTTCGATCAATTGTTACATTTGATGTGTTTGGCTTCCACTAATGCTTCACAACGAGAATTATTCCAAGTGACTTTGAAGGAGTTTACATAGTCATTCATCTTATCTTGGGGAGAAAGCAACATTACACATTACATAGTAAGTTTCGCTTACATTTTTTTATTTGGTCTTAAACACTATGTGTATATCTTATTGACCAGATCATAGCATATTCTTTTTGCACATGGAGCATATTTTATGAATCGATATGGGTCACTGGACATTTTTAGTACACAAGGAATGGAGAAGTCACATTACAGGGCTAGAGGTGTTTACTTTAAAAACACTCGTCATGGGGGTGGTCTACTCCAATCAAACTATTTAGAAGAAATGTTCAATTGGTTCTTTCGTGCGACATTTGCTAGAAAATATGTAATGGAAAAGGCATGTGAGTCACAACTAGCAAAGATTACACGAAAGCTACAACATGATATTGCAAGAGAGAAGTGGATGTCATCGTCAGGACCCGAACATCATGCCCAATGGCGTGCACAAAGAGTCCGCGAGGGTTCTGCTTGGAAATAATTTCCAAACTCTTAAAATGCATTATAGTTTTCAAGGTTTTTATAACCCCTTTCACTTCAAATAAAATTCTACTATTTTTGTGATTATACTTTTAATGTCTTAAAACTAATTTTTATCCATTTAAATGTGAACAGGACAATTCTTAAGTGAAAGCCTATAAATAGAGGTGTCCTTCCTCATTTTACCACTTAACAACCTAAGAGAATGGCACGCACAAAGCAGACTGCTAGGAAGGATCATGTCGTCTACCCTAGCCATGTGCAAGGTACTCAGCGCCCAACATAGATGACACCCCACAAGAAGCGTCGAACCACAAGACACTCTTCAAGACGAAACTCGGGTGCAGGGACACAGTCCGGTAGCATTGCATCGCGGGGGGATGAAGGTTCACCAGAGAGAGATGTATCCCAAGAAATAAATTATTCCCCTTCTACATCTCATGATGAGCCCCCAATCAGGACACCAATGAAGGCAAGGCCCAAACAACGAGGACATAGACGAGTTGTGATTGAGACATCAAATTTATCGAGTTCCTCAGATGAAGAAAGTATAAATGAGCCACCATGGAACAATGATGATATCCCCGTGAACCATCGAGTAACACAAGGAGGCAAGACACTCCCCCCAGGACAAGGACAAAGACCAACCGATGAAGAAAGAGAGCAAGGTCGGGCAGAAGAAGTAAATGATGAGGTAGGACCATCTAGGCGTCCTCCAAGAAGAAAGAAGAACTATCAACCACGTCGTAGACCACAATGACCACAACCCAACATCCCCCCAAATGCAAGAGCACCACAAAGGCGCAGAAAGCAAACCAGAGCCTTTGCGGAGATTTGACACTATCAAAAGTCTGTGGAGCTTTTGATTCCACGAAGGTCATTTGCAAGAGTTGTGAAGGAAGAGATCCAATGCTATTGCGCTGGACTTCGTATCCAAGGGATAGCCATTGAAGCTCTCCAAGAGCTGCAGAGGCGTATCTTATATCAATGTTGGAGGACTCTAACCTATGTGCCATCCATGCAAAGAGAGTGACAATACAACCTAAAGATTTGCAGCTAGCTAGGAGAATTAGAGGGAATAACCATTAACCATAATTTGTACTCCCTTGTTTGGATAACCTTTTGTATATCCCATACGATGAATATTTTGTAAAACCCAAATGATGAATATAATCTTTGTCTTCTCATATTTGCTCTCCCAAATGTTTATCTCTTAGTGTACATGTTTTAAAGTTTATTTCTCCTATGTTTGTAGGTGTGTTTTTCCAGTACATCTTTGAAGTGTTTTTCATAGTTGTATCATTCTTTTTTCTGTACTTGTTGTAAGTGTTAATGCTATTTAATGCATTTCATGGCCAAGAAATGCCAAAAAAAGGCCTGCCACAGAAACGCGGGGATGGGCCCTGCAAAAGTTTTGCAAGGCCTATCCCCGCGTTTCTGTGGCAGGCCTTTTTTTGGCGTTTCCAAGCCATGAAAACCCATGCCATGCACATGGGGGCATATGATTGGCCTTGGCTAGAGTGCACTGCATGCTAAACCCCTGACCAATAGCTAAGCAATGTTTATGAACATACATGCACTGATTTACTGCTGCATGCTTATATGCACCCAGAGGAGTCTTAATTTTCTCTAATTATTGCATATAAGAAGAGTGTTCCACATTTCCCCAAGTGAAGGTGCTAATTGAGAAGATAGACTTGCAATACAGGTAACCTAGTGCATAGGATGGCCTAGGAATGCAAAAAAAAGGCTTGCCACAGAAACGCGGGGATGGGCCCTGCAAAAGTTTTGCAGGGCCCATCCCCGCGTTTCTGTGGCAGGCCTTTTTTTTGCATTCCTTAGCCATTCCATGCATTTTGGGCAACACAAATTACAAGAAACAATGGAAAAAGACTGATTAAATTGTGCAAAAGTTATGAGATTGTCAAACCATAAAGATATAATAGATTGAATGCACATGGAAATTGGAAAAACAAAACATTGGTATTATAAAGTTTTTACAATTGGCTCTTGGCCTTGATCCTCTCCACTACATTCTTTCTTCTCTGAAAAGATAGAGGCAATTGGTAAGTCAAAACTGATTGGGATATTAATTGAGGGTCTGTCAATCCAAGACCCAAAGCTATTCCTATTTGACCTAATATTTTTCCTCTAAAGTTAACTCCTAGGGTAGTAAGGGCAAGGGACTTCCTAACTAGAAATATACAATTGGTCCCTTGCATTATTGTAGATAGGCACAAAACTTTACTCAAGGCCTTCATACACCAAGTCATGAAGTGTCCTTGAGGGGAAAAGTCCTTGTGGATTATTACAAAATCTTCCTTTGGCAATTTTCCAATGTACTGTGCCAAGGAAGAGCCATGGCCCCGGGAAACACGGTCACCACCAATCCTTGCTGCAAATTTATCCAGTTCAATTGTTTCCTGCACATAGACAATCATAAAATTAAATAGATACATCTTGTATGAATATGAGACAACCATAAATGTCAATAGAGACTTACATCTTGAAGCCTGTCTTCATCCTCTCCTCTTCCCATTGCATCTAGTGGAATTGATGAATGGGCCATGCCACTTTGCTCCACAATAGGGGATGTTGGAATCTTCTTCTTCAAAATTCTTTCCCTTGCTGTGGCTAGATCTTCTTCACTGGCATCTTGGTTCGCATGGCTCAAAATCTCTTCACACACAAATGCAATGGTGTCCGCAACTGATTCACCAAGTGGAATTGTTGCCTTTTCGATAATGTCAGAAGTGTTGTCCATGGGAACATCCGAGGTTGAGCTGAAAATACTAAGGCATTCGTCGAGGCGTAGACCGAATGCCTTCTCAATATCGTGCAGGAACAAAAATTCCTCTCCATCAACAAGTACAACTGAAAACATTTCCATCTCTACCTCTGGTAGAGTGGGTTCCACGGGGTCTAAGTTGGAGGGTGGACTCTTCTGTGTACTGGCTTCCTTTAATTTGTCCACTACTCCTTGAGGAAATTCTCTGGAAATTTTTTGACTCTCTTCTAATAAGTTGAGAGCTTCTGTCTGGGGTTCCTTCTTGTCATCTACAAAACCCCCAGTAACAAGATGGGGTAGGTCCATGGGTGAAGGTTCGGGCTCCTCATTGACAAAAAAGATTGTTGTTGCTATGTAGGAAAGATATTTTCTTCCCATTTTCCTTTTCTTATTTAATTGTTTAATTAAGGGCACTGTGTCATCTAACAGGTGCCCTGAAGCCTCAACAATCGCCCTGAAACGCTTTAAGCGCTTCGCAAATGACTCATCTCCTTTATGAATGTAAAAAAGCAGGTCACAGGGGACCCATTTACACTCATATGCTGGAATAACTATGGCATATCTTAAAATATAGAGTTCCATAAAATCTATGATCTCATCGATCACATCGGAATTCATGGCTATTGTCCCTTCAAGATTAGGGACTCTATAGACTAGGTCATACAAATCCGTATGACCATTGTAGTCTGTAGTTTCCAAAAACTCCATGAATAAATCTCGAGGAGATTTCATGGGAGTGGAAGTGCTAGCAGCCATTGCTTGCGCGCGAGATTTCTAGAGGCTTGCAGTCTGTGCTTTCTAGCTCTTTGAGAGTGCAAATGTGAGAAATGAGCACATAGAGCCATTTTTATAGCAGTTTCAAGTTTTTAAATTGACTGGGCCCACTTTTAAAAGTATAGAATAAAGAAGTGCAATTTCAAAAAATGAGTTTCGGATGACAAAATAATGCACAGAAAAAAACATGAGCAACCACATTTCAAAGTAGTGAACATAATTTTTGACATTCCAAAAGTTTTTAAATTATCATTGCAGAGAATAAGGTATATACAATATCTAACATGAATCAATTGTCCTACTTTTTACAAGGTTCTTGAAAGTGCAAAAACCATGAGATACAATGACTAGGGCCCAAGAGGTGACATTATCAGGTTACAAAAGAACTATGACAATGAGAGATCTGTTCCATCTTTGCTCCAATCTACAGGGACTTTCATTTTGTATTCCATTCTTCTGCCCACCTGTAATCAATTTGCAACAAATTGAAGTCATTAAAGTAAAATAAACAATAACAAAAAGATTACTTTAACAAAAACATGAAACATTTCTCACCTTATGTCCTTGAATTTTGAAGATGGATTGAGTTAGTCCTTCAAACCCCATAATCATCAAGTGTTCTCTCAGATTAGCCAAGGTCCAATGATTATTCACTAAAATAGTTTCTGTTTCATTGTTGGGCAATCTAAGCTTTATTTCAAATGAATGCAAAGATCCCTCTGAACTTTGAAATGGTATCCATTTGCCAAGTTTGCACATCCAACGATCATAGTAGAATCTGATGTATAATGAAGTACGTTGTTTCAAATATCGAAATGCTATACCTGTTCCACCTATTTTACAGAGATATTTATCACCTTTTGCAATTCCTTCCATCAAACCCCAATTTTCACCAAGAAGACTTTCGACTTGCTCATATGTGATATCTTTACACATGAACATGGTGGAAGTCTCTTGGAATGAGAATCCTTGGATTGTTGGCATAATCAACAAGGATCAAGCCAAAATCAGAACAACAATGGCAGAGGAAGAGGTGGAAGGTTTCAGAATCAATTTCAAAGAGGAAGACAGAATTCAAGAGGAAGTTTTGGTAGAGGTGGTGGAAGAAATTGGAATCAGAATCAGTCTTACAATACCACATATTATAATTATGCAAATGATACACAGAATGACACTCATACAACATTGATGATGAATTCAATAAGTTCATCAGAGAAGGAGGATCTCAAGGTATTTTATATTGACTCTGGTTGTTCAAATCATTTGTCAGGTAATATAGAATTGTTGTCAGAATTGGAAGAAGGCAATTCAAGTCATACAGTACAAACAGGTGATAATACAAAACATAGTGTGCATTCAATTGGAAAAGTGAAGTGCAGGAGTGGAGCTGATTTGTTAACAAATGTTTTGTATGTTCCAACAATACCAAAGAATCTGATTAGTGTTGGACAAATAGTGGAAAAAGGTTTCCAAGTCAGATTTACAAATGAAGGGGTATTTGTTGAAGATCCAGAGGATGGATACAATCCCATTGTTTGTGGTAAGAAGGAAGGTATACTTTTTACTCTCAAAGTGCAAGGAAATGTTGGTCAAGCCCTAATCACACATGGTGATGAAGTAATTACAGAATTAGATCTTTGGCATAAGAGATTGGGACATTTCAATGAAAGAGGGATCAAAACTATGGTGGAGAACCAATTTGTATTGGGGCTACCAAATGTGAAGAATCAACATATGATATACAAGTGTGAAGCTTGTCAGATGGGAAAAGAACATAGACTACCATTTCAGAAGAAAGGTTTCAAGCATGATGGTTTGCTTGAACTCATACATACAGATGTATGGGGACCAACAAAAGAAGGTTCAATAAATGGATCTAGGTATTATGTTTTGTTTATTGATGATGCTACAAGATGGATAACTCTTTATGTTCTAAAAGAAAGATCAGAAGTATTTGGAGCCTTCAAACATTTTCATGCTTATGCAGAAAGAGTTACAGGTCAAAAACTCAAGAGGTTAAGGTCTGATGGAGGGGGAGAATACTTCTCCCAAGAGTTTAATGACTATCTTTGGAATGCAGGTATCAAGAGAGAGATAACTTGCAGGTATACACCTCAACATAATGGGGTGGCAGAAAGAAGAAATAGAACATTGGTTGAGTTTGCAAGAGCAATGTTGAAAGAAAAGAATTGCCCTAATTATCTTTGGGTTGAGGCTGTAAATACAGCTACATACCTTGTGAATAGACTACCATGTGGAGCTTTGAATGGTATAACCCCTTATGAAGCTTGGTGGGGTAAGAAACCAACACTTGATCATTGTAAAGTGTTTGGGTCAATTCCTATGCTTATGTGCCATCACAACTCAGACATAAGCTTGAACCAAAGGCAGAAAAATATGTGTTTATTGGGTATGATGAAAAGCAAATGGGTTATAGGCTATGGAGTCCTTTAACTAAACATTTTATTATTTCCAGAGATGTGACCTTTGATGAACAGAAGAGTTGGTATGCAGATAAAGATTGTGACCTTGAAACATTTGAAGAAGAGATAAGAAGGAATGCAAGAGGTAAGTCACATATGCAGATAGATGGAGATGAAGAACATATGCAAGCAAGCACATCAAGAGTTGGATCATATAGGAGAAATGAAGATGGACCAATATTTGATGAAGAAGTACACCCAGATATACATGAAGAGTGTGAACCAAGAAGATCAACCAGAATGAGGAAGCAACCTACAAGGTATTCCTATGATACTTCTTACTTGACTCAGAAAAATTATGCTTACATGGTTAAGGAAGTTGAAGAACCTCAAAGCTATGATGAAGCAAAGGGTAAGAGACAATGGGAAGAAGCAATGAAGGAAGAGTTTGATGCACTTGAAGAAAACAAAACTTGGGAACTTGTTCCAAAGCCTAATGGTAAGAAAGTGATTGGAAATAAATGGGTTTACAAAATTAAAAGGCGTGCAGATGGAACTATTGCCAGATACAAAGCCAGATTGGTGGTTAAAAGCTATGCTCAAACTTTTGGCATAGATTATGATGAGACATTCAGTCCTGTGGCAAAGATGTCAACCATAAGGACAATCATTGCCATTGCAGCATCAAAAGGATGGACATTGAGTAAATTGGACATTAAGAATGCATTTTTAAATGGATATATATCAGATGAGGTTTACATGGAGCAACCTCAAGGGTTTGCAGATCACAAGTTTCCAAATTATGTTTGCAGGTTGAGAAGAGCACTTTATGGTTTGAAGCAGGCTCCAAGAGCTTGGAATTATAGACTTGTAAAGTATCTTAATGATCTTGGATATCAAAGTTCAAAGGGAGATGCAAGTTTACTTATCAAAAGAACAGATGAAGGTATGATCTACATTTGTATCTATGTAGATGATATTATAATTACAGGTACCTCAAATGAAGGAATCAAGGAGGTGAAGAAGCTACTTGAGAAGGAATTCAAGATAAGTGATCTAGGAAAATTGTCATATTTTCTTGGAATGGAAATCACTTATACAGAACATGGCATATATGTATCACAAGAAAGGTATCTCTTGAATCTTTTAAAGAAGTTTAACATGGAGAATTGCAGACAGGCATCAACACCACTAGAGGTCAATCATAAACTTAGTAGATATGATGGTGCAGAGTTCAAAGACATGAGGAAGTATCAATCTTTAGTGGGAAGTTTAATTTATGCAACACTAACAAGGCCTGATCTTAGTTATGCAGTTGGTGTTCTTTCTCAATTCATGCATTGTCCAAAGGATCCACATTGGATTGCAGGTCAAAGAGTCCTTAGATATATAAAAGGGACTTTGAAAGAAGGATTGTATTATCCTTTTACATCAGATATAAGATTGAGAGCCTATACTGATTGAGATTGGGCAGGAAGTCAGGATGATAGAAGATCTACTCATGGATACATGATATACATTGGAGATAAGCTTGTGAGTTGGTGTTCAAAGAAACAACATACAGTGGCTTTATCATCAACAGAAGCTGAATACAAAGGACTTGTGGAAGCAGCAAAAGAAGTAATATGGATGCAGACATTATTCAAAAGCTTGGGAATTGATCAAGGTATACCTATCATTCATGGAGATAATATGAGCTCATTATATCTTGCAGCAAATCCTGTATTTCATGCAAGGACAAAGCATATAGAAATACACTATCATTTTCTCAGAGAAAAGGTAATGGAGAAGGAGATTGAAGTGGTGTACACTTCTACAAAGGATCAGATTGCAGATATTATGACAAAAAGCTTGGATGGAGTGAAGACAAGTAGGTTCAAGGAGATGGCAGGAATAAAAGAGAAGAAGACTATATGAAGAAGTCAAAGCATGCCAATTAGTGATTGAGGGGGAGCTGTTGAGGCTTCACTCACTAATTAGGCATGGATATATGAAGACATATGGAAGAAGGAAGAAGGAAAGGAGAAGTGAAGAAGAAGCATACAGAAAATCAAGCCTAAGTGAAGGGACAATTTCACTATTGTAAATTAGTGCAAATTAGAGTCTAGTTTTTCATTTTGATCTTCAGAACTTACGAGTTCAAGTCTAGAAGAATGTAAACCATAGGTATATAAGTTAATTTGAGACAAAAACATGTATGTGAGAACTCAATTTTGTAATCTGAGTGAGTAGAGAAAAGTCGTGTCTTTTCTGAGAGAGATGTTGAGGAAAAACTTCTGAGTCTGAGAGAGTTTTCCATGGCTATGAGCAAAATTAGGCCAAGCCAATTTGTACACATCTTCTCTGATATACAACACATGTTTGTGTAGAAGGATTAAGTCTAACTCCTCTTGTACATTGAGTTCTAAGTCATTTCATATGACTGTGTAAGGTAGTTGACAGTTACGACTTTTCTGGCGCACATTTACCTGAACTTTTTAAGGTCAGATCTCGAAGTATACTGTAAAGTTTTCAGTAAGTGATAGCTCATTTTGAAGCTATTATCCTCAACTACATTTGATCAAAAGATCTTTAAGCAACGGGACGCATACTCAGAGAAATCAGCTTAACAGTGAAGGTATGTCAAATCGATGAAGTCAAATTTCAGTTTTCAGACATAGTGAAAAGTTTGGTGCAAAATCAGAAGATTTTGAAGTTATTACTTGAAAGTTTTTCTTGATATGTGTTGTTTAACATTAGCAAGAACCTTTCTTAGTAAATGATCAAAGGAATTTGCAAAGATCAAGTTAATACAGGTCAGATTGAAGGTTTGAAGAAAAGGCGCAGATTTCTGTGAAGTGAAATTTTGATTTTCACTAAATTCAGAGATGAAGACTCACATTGTGAGTATTGCTAAGCTAATGATGGTTATGGAGGTCTTCTAATACCACATTAGTTTAGTTATTGTGGTGTTTTACACACCAACAGATATGTTAATGATATTCAACATTGTTAAGAAGAGAAAAGACAAAGAGTTGAGGGTTAGAGAGGAATCATAGGCAGAGGCTCGAGAGTGAACTAGGAGAAATAAGTTAACACGACAAGGCCCAGATGTTAATCCCAATGCCCCAAGATATCACATGGCCATGTGTCAAACATCACGTGTAATTGCTTCTCGAATAGTCGATCGACGTCCCTTTGTGACCATAGAGGTAGGACAAGGAAATAACATAAGGACTGTGAGAGCCTTGATTGACTTAGGAGCAACAACTAGTGCAATTAGATTCTCATACTGCTAGGATCTACAATTGAACATAAATCCCCTAAAAGCCTATCTCATAGGATTGGGTGGTGTGGAAACCCCTTGTTTAGGCAAGGTGGAGCTTCCCATCTACCTTCAAGATGTCCCAATGAAAGTCAAATGCTAGTTTGTCAATATGAGGACCTTATGGAACCTCTTGTTTTGGGACAAAATTGGATCTTTGATCATGTAGTCAATTTAAACTTAAGAATTCAACATCTTCAAGTTTGGGTACATGAACAATTCATTACATTAGAATTAGAGAATTGCATGCTCACAAATCTAGGTGTCACACATTCTCTTAGTTATTCTAAGGCTAATCTTAGAGAAGATGTTGTATGTGTCAAAAGCTATATAAGGAAAAGGACTCAGCCATGGAAGAACATGCTCAAAGGCTTGAAGACCTTTCTTCTTTTCCAAAGACTAATTAGGCCATAGTAAATCAACCATAGAGGCAAGAAGAACAATACAAGCAAACTGCCATATCAAATAGACAAAGAAAAGTCAAGAAGAAAGAGGTTATGAGAAAAAAAGCACCAAGAAATGAGGACAAGCTCAACAACAAGGTCTCCAACAAATTTGGACACCGAAACGATCAATGAAGGCAGACCACAATAATGTAAAAATTTGGGTGTCTATGGAATGAGTTGGAGCTCAACAAGGGCGATTACGCATGTGGATACCCAAGGAAATCTTACATGCACAAAAGCCTATGCTCTCCATCACACGACAAGTCTCAAGAAATAAGCATAGGCGAAGCAAGTGTCAGAACCAAACACATAAATCAAAAGAAGATCAGCTCACTAATTTGGAAAATGTAAGGAAACAAGGAACAAGAGTATGGGTTCGGAAGGAAAAAGTACTACTAGGCCCCAAAGAACTGAAGACCCAACCACACAAGATACAAAATGTAACAAACTAGCCAAAGATGAATAGGCCAAAGGTGATCACTGTTGGTGCAACACAAGCCTTCACATTTGGCTTGGATATCTACGTTGAAGACTATACATGACGCGAAGACCATAGGAACTTATGCCTATGATTTCTTACCAATTTATCTATTGTAAAAATATAAATGACCTGACGCATCATTATACAATCACGCCGAATTGATCGGAAGTCGTGAAAAAGGCGGTTGATTGATTGAGAGAATATCTCAATCAACTTTTTTAGGCGAAGGATTTCAGGAGATTGATTTGAATTCTAATTCAAGTCATCACTCAGTTCCTATAAAAGCTACAGAGGAAAATGTCGCGAAGGCACTCTAATAACCCCGAAGCATTACTGTATCAATCACTGAGGTTGTGAGGTCTACTCTATAGCCTACACCTCTGAGTACCATTGAGCTATGTTTATCATGCTAGTGGGAATGTACATTTACTTGATCTAATACAAATACTTACATTCATTTACTCTGTGATTCTCTGAGTCAATTATCTTCAAGTCTGTCAACCTTGAAGAAGTATATCTCAGGATCTACTGAATCAAATCATGTGATTCAAAGCTTGATAGATTCAGTTCAAAGCATACCACAAACATACAAAGCTTGGAGTAATTTGATTCAATCAATTTCGAGAAATCAAGAAATTACAGTCAAAGTGCTCACTGTTGCAGTTCTTACGGTAAACTAGTATTTTTCCGGTAGAAGAACGAAGTAGATCTTGCAGAGTAATGCAAGACTTCTTATGAGAGATAGCTCACTCTATAGCTAGACATCTCTACTTTTAGTTGATCAATCTTTCCGGTGGAAAAGATATCTATACATTGTACAAAGTCTGACCGAAAAGAGGCTGTCTGAACTAGAGAAGTTTTTTCTTAAACTTCAGAAAAAGTTCTGTTAGTTAAGAGAGTTCATGTGTCACTTCCTTACTTCATGTATGTTTACTTGAAGTAATTATAAACAAAATTATAGTTCATTCCGGTACAATTCCGGTACAATTACGGTGTTAGTCCAGTGGCAGTCTGGTGAAATTTTGGTCCAGTGAAATTTCAGTGAAATTTTTCCCAGAAAAGTTAGAGCACTGTCTTATATTTTCCGCAAGGCTCAATCCTCATCGCATCATCAAGAAGTAGAAACAAAGAAAAAGATCAAAGAGGGCTGGTGCAAAGCAGGATTAGCAGTACCAACTCAATCTTCTGAGTGCATCCAACCATCACTCCCAACAGTGGTATCAGAGCATATAAGGTAATCATGGGTGATGGTTTCCCTTCCTTCATTGACAAATTGGACAGAAACAATTATCAGGCTTGGTCATTGAGAATGAAGACCTATCTACAAGGGAGAAGCTTATTTGGATACATATCAGGAGATGAGGAGTTGCCCTCATTCAAGACAAGAGGACTACCTACGAAGGAAGAACATGAGAGGCTCAACCAATGGTGTGCAAAAGATGCTTTGGCAAGGTCTTACCTTCTAAACTCTATATCTGACTTTCTTTTACCTCATGTAAGGAATTGTAAGACTTCCCAAGAGACGTGGGAAATCTTGTCAAACTATTTTTCTTCCAACACAAGGGCCGGGAAGAATCAACTATGGATTGAATTCACCACTCTTAGGAAGCAATCAAAGCAATCAGTTTCAGATTTTGTCACCAAAGTCAAAGACATTGCAGATCAACTGGCAAGTATTGGAGAAGAGATTGAAGAGGAACAAATAGTAAGGCAGGTAATCAATGGACTAAAGGCAGATGACAAGTGGGAGAGCTTTACTACAGCAATGGACTTATACATGGACATCCAAGCACCTGATCTAACAACCCTGATTGGTCAACTCTTCACACATGAAGCAAAGCTTACAAAGAATGGAGAACAATCAAAAGGTAACAACTCCTCTGCCTTATACACTGATAAAAAGGTTAAAGATAAAGGTAAAAGCAAGAAGGTTGATGAAGAAGGTTCTACCTCCTAAGCAAACTATGCAGGGAGAGGTAGATCATCTAGAGGTAGGGGCAGAGGAGGTAAGTCAGGTAGGGGGAGACCCTACAACCAATCTCCATGCAGTATTTGTGGCTTGTCTAACCATACCACAGATGAATGCTACAAAAACTACAAGAACCAAATAGGAAGAGGTCACCAAAGAGGAGGATACTCTCAAGGCAGAGGCAGATTCAACCAATCTCAAGGCTACCATGGCTACAACAATAATTATAACAACAATTACAATCACAATGGCAACTATCAAGGTGGATACAGAAATAGGAAAGACTACAACAATTATGCAGAGGAGCAAGATGATTCCCTGTTGATCATGAACATGACATCTAAGTCAGGTATCAATGATGATCACTTATTCTATATTGATTCAGGATGCTCTAATCATGTAGCTGGAAATGTTGCATTACTTTCTGATTTGGAAGAACCCACGGGCAAACATCAAGTGCAGACAGGTGATGACACTAAACATTCAGTTATTAAAGTAGGCAATGTCAAAACAAGTGATGGTAATCAGAATTTGTTAAGCAGAGTGTTGTATGTTCCAACAATCACCAAGAATCTGATGAGTGTAGGTCAGATTGTAGAAAAAGGTCTACAGGTCAGGTTCACTCAACATGGTGCATATGTGGAGGATCCAAGACATGGATTCAGAAGAATAGCCAAGGGAGAAAAATCAGGTAGGTTATTTACTTTTGAGCTTGAAGACACCAAAAACATTGCTCTGTACAATTACAAGGATCAAACGCTATCGGAATTGGAGATTTGGCACAAGAGGTTAGGACACATTGGTGAAAGGACCTTAAAGCAAATATGCAGGGATCAATGTGTGCTTGGGATACCTAATATATCCAAGCAACACATGATATACAAGTGTGGGGCTTGTCAATTCGGTAAGTCACACAGGTTGCCCTATACCAAGAAAAGTTTCATGCATAAAGATTATCTAGAATTAGTGCATACAGATGTTTGGGGACCTAGCAAGGAGCCATCCTTATCTGGATCAAGGTACTATGTGTCCTTTATTGATGACTATAGCAGGTGGACTGTCTTGTACTTCATGAAACATAAAGATGAAGTATTTAATTGTTTCAAGAAGTATCTTGCACTGGTTGAAAACCAAACAGGAAGAAACTTGAAGAAGCTAAGGTCAGATGGTGGAGGAGAATACTTCTCCAATGACTTTGAAGATTTCTTGCAGGAAAGAGGCATCAAGAGGGAGATCACTACAAGGTACTCACCTGAACAAAATGGGGTAGCTGAAAGAAGGAATAGACTCATTGTAGAAACAGTGAGGTCTATGCTTAATGAAAAGAAGTTGCCAAATTATCTTTGGGCAGAGAGTGTATCTACTGCCACATATTTAATTAACAGGTTGCCATCAAAGACACTTAATGGAATGACACCCTATGAGGCTTGGCATGGTAAGAGACCATCTCTGGATCACTGCAAAATCTTTGGGTGTGTTGCATATGTGCATATTCCCTCACAGGTAAGGGGAAAGCTAGACCCTAAAGCTGAAAAATGTATTTTCATTGGTTATGACTTGAACCAGAAAGGGTACAGATTCTACAACCCCTCAAACAAAGGTTTCAAGGTAAGCAGAGATGTCATCTTTGATGAAAATGATTCATGGTATGAAAATGAGTGCAGGAAAGTTAGCCTACCTTATGACATGGAAGAAAACTTTCCAAAGCTTATCAGACAAGAACCAACTCAGAAAGAGGACACAAGCTCAGATGATGAAGACACCATCAACATTGAAGAATTCAAGACTTGGAAATCCAAAGGGAAGATGAAGATGAAGCAACTAGAAGACAATCCAGAATCCTCAACTCAAGCTATGAGGAGATCTCAGAGAGAAAAGAAAAAACCTATTAGGTATGGGTATGATACTTCACTGGTAACTAAGCACTCTGTATATCTTGCAAAAGATCTCTTGAGTGAAGAACCAGATTCATTTGAAGAAGCAATCACTAAACCAGAATGGAAGGAAGCAATGAATGAAGAAATGCAGGCTCTCAAAGAGAGTGATACTTGGGACTTAGTACCCAAGAAAGAGTCTATGAAGGTGATAGGATCCAGATGGATCTAAAAACTCAAGAGGAACTCAGATGGTACAATAAACAGGTATAAAGCTAGGCTGGTAGCCAAGGGTTTTGCACAAACCCAAGGCATTGATTATGAGGAGACATTTTCTCCGGTGGCTAAGATGCCAACTATCAGAGTTATGGTGAGTGTAGCTGCATCCAAGAACTGGAACATGTACCAATTGGATGTAAAGAATGCATTTTAAATGGATGGATATCTGAAGAAGTCTACATGGCACAACCACCTGGCTATGAAGATCCTAATAAGGTAAATCATGTTTGTAAATTGAAAAAGGCTTTGTATGGTTTAAAGCAGGCACCTAGAGCATGGAATTACAGGTTGACAACATATCTCCAAGATCAAGGATTTGTGATGAGTAAAGCTGACACTTCTCTGTTCATAAAGAGGAGTAGTACAGAAGTAATATATTTATGTGTCTATGTTGATGACATCATTATTACAGGAAATGATGTTCAGGGAATTAGACACATCAAAGGACAGATGATGAAGGAATTCAAGATCAATGATCTTGGATTATTGAAATACTTCTTAGGACTTGAATTGATCTACACAAATTCAGGTATATTTGTTACTCAGAAGAAGTACATTCAGGACATGGTCAAGAAGTTTAATTTGCAGGAAGCTAAAATCTCAAACATTCCTATGGAGGTCAACCACAAACTCAGTGCACATGAAGGAGAAGAACTCAAAGATATTACAGGTTACCAAAGTTTGGTAGGAAGTCTAAATTATGCTACCTTAACCAGGATTGATATATCATATGGTGTTAGTGTACTTAGCCAATTTATGCATAAACCAAGAGTACCTCATTTAGAGGCAGCAAAGAAGATAGTAAAGTACCTAAAGGGAACACAAAATCATGGTTTGTACTTTCCTTATACATCAGATATTGATATTAAAGTGTATTCAGATGCAGATTGGGCAGGTTGCAAGGATGACAGGAGAAGTACATCTGGTTACATATGTTTTGCAGGTGATAAACCAATTGAAACAACCCACAGTAGGTTTTTCATCTACTGAGGCAGAGTACAGAGGGCTAGCAAATGCCACTCAAGAAGCTATCTGGTTGAAGCTTTTGTATACAGAACTAGGCTTATACACAAGGCCTCCAGTTATCTTTGGAGATAACACAAGTTCTCTTCACTTAGCAGCTAATCCAATATATCATGCCAGAACCAAACACATAGAGGTTCATTACCACTATGTGAGGGAGAAGTTACTTAGCAAAGAAATTCAATTATCATATGTGTCCACTAATATGAAATGTGCAGATTTACTCACTAAAGCTTTGGATGGAACTAAGTTATGCAGATTCAAATCCATGATTGGATTGCAGGAAATAATTGAAGACTAGAGATGAAGACTTGAGCCAAAATGTTTGGCTTGAGGGGGAGCTGTTGGTGCAACACAAGCCTTCACATTTGGCTTGGATATCTACGTTGAAGACTATACATGACGCGAAGACCATAGGAACTTATGCCTATGATTTCTTACCAATTTATCTATTGTAAAAATATAAATGACCTGGCGCATCATTATACAATCACGCCGAATTGATCGGAAGTCGTGAAAAAGGCGGTTGATTGATTGAGAGAATATCTCAATCAACTTTTTTAGGCGAAGGATTTCAGGAGATTGATTTGAATTCTAAGTCAAGTCATCACTCAGTTCCTATAAAAGCTACAGAGGAAAATGTCGCGAAGGCGCTCCAATAACCCGGAAGCATTACTGTATCAATCACTGAGGTTGTGAGGTCTACTCTATAGCCTACACCTCTGAGTACCATTGAGCTATGTTTATCATGCTAGTGGGAATGTACATTTACTTGATCTAATACAAATACTTACATTCATTTACTCTGTGATTCTCTGAGTCAATTATCTTCAAGTCTGTCAACCTTGAAGAAGTATATCTCAGGATCTACTGAATCAAATCATGTGATTCAAAGCTTGATAGATTCAGTTCAAAGCATACCACAAACATACAAAGCTTGGAGTAATTTGATTCAGTCAGTTTTGAGAAATCAAGAAATTACAGTCAAAGTGCTCACTGTTGCAGTTCTTACGGTAAACTAGTATTTTTCCGGTAGAAGAACGAAGTAGATCTTGCAGAGTAATGCAAGACTTCTTATGAGAGATAGCTCACTCTATAGCTAGATATCTCTACTTTTAGTTGATCAATCTTTCCGGTGGAAAAGATATCTATACATTGTACAAAGTCTGACCGACAAGAGGCTGTCTGAACTAGAGAAGTTTTTTCTTAAACTTCAGAAAAAGTTCTGTTAGTTAAGAGAGTTCATGTGTCACTTCCTTACTTCATGTATGTTTACTTGAAGTAATTATAAACAAAATTATAGTTCATTCCGGTACAATTCCGGTACAATTACGGTGTCAGTCCAGTGGCAGTCTGGTGAAATTTCGGTCCAGTGAAATTTCAGTGAAATTTTTCCCAGAAAAGTTAGAGCACTGTCTTATATTTTCCACAAGGCTCAATCCTCATCGCATCATCAAGAAGTAGAAACAAAGAAAAAGATCAAAGAGGGCTGGTGCAAAGCAGGATTAGCAGTACCAACTCAATCTTCTGAGTGCATCCAACCATCACTCCCAACAACTACACAAGCGATCACTGTTCTCAAATGAATCCCCATAAGGAGGAATGATCAATTGCCATTGGACAATCAATTCCTTACATCATTTCAAGATCCAATGGATACCTCCAATAAAGACGACATCAACATCCGCAAGTAACATCATAGGCCTCGATGAGCGACAAGCATGTGCACCTTGCAAAACCTTATCTTTTGCACCATTTCGGTCATGCATTTCCAAAGTATGAATTAATATAGGGCCACATTACGTAGTTGTGCATAGACACATTTGCAAGCCCCAGATACAAGAGAACATTCACATATGTCAACTATTTTTATTGAAACTAATATCTGTCTTCTTGTCTTGTGACATTGTTGCAAAAATTAAAAAAACTAGAAGAAGAAGAAGAAGAAGGATAGAGAGAGAGAGAGAGCTTGTCCCTAGTTTGCACCATACTTCTTCCAATGCATTTTCCAAGTAATAATGCATACGGAAACTTTATAAGGCCATGCACAAGGCACATACTTTCTACCACCCATGCACTAACACACTTACCCATCATTCACTATGAGTTATGAGTACTTGGCATGACTACTATGAACATCATCTTTGGAGGATGTAGCGGTGTGGACGCGGCACACACAGAGTGTATGAAGCTAGTGAGTATTGGAAGGTCTTTGTGATAAAAATGTGAAGTTGAAGATGAAGTTAGGTATGGGGAGGAGAGATGTCATGATTTAATTATGAAAGAGGAACATATGGATGTATGCAAGATGAGAACACAAAGAAAAACACACACATGAATCAACTTTTGAAAGGAAGAATGGTCCACGAATGAAGCTTTTTATACACTTTCAAAAATCAATTCATAAGCATGGGTTCTTGTGGATGCATGCATGACGAGAACAAAAAGAAAACCACACACATGAATCAACTTTTTAAAGGAAGAACGGTCCACGAATGGAGCTTCTTATACACTTTAGAAAATCAGTTCATAAGCATGGGTTCTTGTGGATGTATGCGTGATGAGAACAAAAAGAAAACCACACACATGAATCAACTTTTGAAAGGAAGAATGGTCCATGAATGGAGCTTCTTATACACTTTCGAACATCAATTCATACGCATGGGTTTTTGTGGGTGATACGAATGAATGTTGGTCATGACGTAAAAAATGAATAGAAAATTATTCTCTCAACCTTAATGGATCACCCTCACTGGTTCAACGCAAGACTGTGCAGCCTTATCACACATAGAAAGAGATAGAAGGTGACATGTAAAAACATATAAGAGACAAAGAGATAAGAGACATGAGACATGAATTAGAAGACATTGTTATGAGAAACATATACATGAATGTTGTGAAACGTCAAGCTAAGCATTCTACTGGTCAAAGGTGGTCCGCATGACCCTCTCACCATGAAAGTTCAACCGAATGTCACACGTAAGAGGATAGTTCCTACTTCATTGACCCTATGTCTTTCTAGGATCGTAATGTGCTTCTAAAGAATTCTATTACACATAAAACCAGCTCTAACTCACTCACACACTCCACTAAGGGTGAGCAAAGAAAGAGAGACTGGGTTTATGAGCCTATCCTAGAGAGGGAGTCTAAAAAATGAATCTAGGAACTATGCTCTGACTAGCCCACCTTGGATCCTCACACGCTCAAGTGAGGGTGATCGTCTCAAGGAAACCATGTGCTAGCAAGGGCCCTATGGATGCCTAACAATGATGCTCTAGGAGTTTGGAGGGGGGTTTATATAGTTTTTTTGAATGAATTTGGACCCTTGGATCTAGAGAAATCAACTCTCAACCCTAAGATCAGCTTCTTTTGATTACAACCATTGGATTTATCAAATGGATGGTTAGGATTGGTTCTTTATATCATATCTAGGGCAAAGGGGACGAAAAGAGGCACCTTCATTATCCACGATTGGATCTCGGGCTGATCTGGACCGTCGGATCAATGGTGATATCAATTTGGATAAGATAAGCCACTATTTTTTAGGAGACTTTGCATTATTGATCTTTGATCATCAAAAAAATCTTATCCGGTTAAAAAACTCGTGGAGCCTCCTTTCTTTATTCTTTAGTGCATCTCCACCCTTGAATATGAGCTCATCTTGACCATACAACATGGTTCAATCATTGTTTGCCATGTGGTAGCCCTTCAAGCCTTCAATTTTCTTATTCTAAGAAACTGCGATGATCTTGAAAACTAGATTTTGTATTCTTTGACCCTTCAAATATCCATTGATGAAGATAAAAATTTGTAGGGCTATGTTTTGAAAGGCCTCCTTTAGGAATATGCAGAAAAAATTCCCATTTGAATCTCCCTTGTACAAGTTTGACTACATTTGGAAGCTTGCAAGGTGGCATTAAGGTGTCTAGGAAGCTTCGATAGACTAGAAACTTTGTAAAAATATGTAGGCTCATATTTTCTTTATACATGCCAAACCATATGGCTAACAAAAATTCGTATAGACAATTTTGTAGGGTCTAAGTGGAAAAATTACAGTTTTTACAAAATGCACATGGCATATCAATGTGCTAGAAAATCCATTTTCATGTGAAATTTCGGGCTATAGACTTCATTTGATAGGCTTTACAAGTATATGAATTTTCATGTGATTGGGAGACACTGAAATTTTTGCCCTAATTTCCAAAGTTTGACCAGATTTGAGCGCTACCCTGGATTTGCTCGATTTCTTCCAAAGTTTGCATGTGAACTCCCTAAGAGAGGAGAGAAAATCTCGACAACATTCGCCCCCACTAAACCTGTGATTCCTCTGGAAGCGCCACTCCAGTATCTGTGAAAAACAAAATGTTCCAGGCATCAACTTCTTTTATAGGCAACATAATAAACATGGAAGGAAAAATTGATTATATGCATGAATGAGTAGGCAATGTGACATGAAGCAAAATATGCATGAAAGAAAGAATTGAAACACGCAACATGAATATGCATGAACAAATAGGCAACATATATGCAAATGGACAAGCAACATTGACAACAAGAAAGAAAACAATCAAGCATCAATATGAAGTGGAAGTGGATGTATTGAGTCATTTTAAGCATCAGTTCCTCTCATCTTGAAGAAAAATTTGTACCTTTTTCATAAAGTAATCTACCTTAAATACGATTATAAATAAAGATTTAGGATTTTCAAGAGACATATTTCACCTTTAGCTTATTTTAGATCAACTTCTTTCCTACATAAATATGAATATGCTCTTTCTCTAATAACATGCAAGGAAATCTAAGTAAACTTGACTAATGCATAAATCTGCCTATATAGCCCGTGATTTATTCTTCTATGCCTCTTTATCTTCATTTGGCTTGCTTTTTTTCTTTTTTTTTTGATGATGATGATGATTCGGCAACTTTATGGTTACAATCACTTTTTTGGGGTAGAAGAAAGTGTAAAGTTCTTGGTAACATGTAGCAACTTTTTTTTTAATGACGGGGAGAAATTAAATGCCGATACAAGGTACAACCATTTTTGATGATGGAGAACAGTCGTTTAAACTCCAATACAAGTGTGGTGAGATGGACTAAGGATGTAGAAACATGTAGTAGCAGGAGCTAGGATTTCATCAATTATGCTTTCGATATAGAATACATATGCATGTTTATATATGAAAGTTATATCACCAAAATAAACCTCGAAATGTACATATCCTATCTTTTCATAATCTGAGATTATAACCAATTTCTTAGTAGATAAACTACTACGTAAGATATTATTTTACACAAGTAGAGAAACCCATCATTTGCCCTGTGGATATGCAATGTAATGCAAAGACTGAAAACAAACATGAATGAAACAAGAATGGAAAAAAAGTAGAATGAACTTGAAAAAAACAAAGCAACATGAACTTGAAAAATTACTGATATTTTTATTTATATATATATATTTTCTCCCCTTTTTAAGTTTTTTAATTTTTTATTTTTGTAACATGGATACTCCTATTTATGAATCGGCCTCATTGTTGTCATCTTCTTCAATGTCCTCATCCAAAACGTACTCGTTGTTATCACGTTTCTTCAATAGCTTAATTCTTTTACCTACAATCAAAGTTTTTTGTGCAACACCATTTAATTCACAAAGAGCATACGTACCATTGTTGTTGAAATTTGATACAATGTATGGGCCAAACCACTGTTGAGTGAGCTTTTTGCATGGATCATATTGAGAGTCAAACGTATTATCATAAATGAGCACCCAATCTCCTACTTCAATTGGCTTAGCACACAATCGATGAGTTTTATCAAAACAATGCTTGTTCTTCATTCTAGATTCTCTTAATTTTTCAACGACATCATCAAGTCTTAATTTACCTTGTTCTAACTGTTTAATGTGCAAACTCAAAAAATCATCAATAGACATGTTTTCAGACCAAGGCAAATTTGACCATGCAAAAATATGGGACTGAATTGGAAACAATGGTTTTTGACAGTGATGAGTTCAGCAGGCATATACCCAGTAGTACGTATGCACGTCATTCTATCTGCCCAAAGTGGAAAAGGTAAGAGTCTAAGCCATTGTTTGATCTCACCATTACATGCTTTAGATATGGCTTTCACAATACGTGGATGCCCTCTCTCTATTTTACCATTGGCCTCTAGATTATATGCAGTAATGAGAGACAAACGAATACCGTGATGTTCAAAGAACTCTTTGGCTTCTCTCGCATTTAACTCTCCACGATCGGCAACTACTTTCTCTATGTACCCAAAGCCACTTATGACATCTTCAAGCAAGAATTTGCAAACATTGTAAGTGGTCTTAGATCATAGTGCATGCCCCTCTACATGATTAGTTAAGTGTTCTCTTGCAAGTACAATGTAACATATTTTTTCAATACCTTTAGGCATAGTTACAAGACTACTACCCACTTGTAGTGAATACAGGGTGGATAAGTAGGATGCAACGGATCTCTATGTTTGATTGATGAATGAAGTTGACAAGTAGAACATGTAGAAACATTGCTACTAATGTCAACATACATCCTAGGCCAATAATAGGTACTTCTAATTTTTTCATATGTTCCAAAAACACCTTTATGTCCTACCCATAATGTCTCATGCAGTTCCTTCATTAGTTGCAACTGAAGACCTTGTTTTCCTAGGACTCATTGTGGATTCTTAACCTTATCCTTAGCATGTGTCCAAAGATAACCGTTACATAGGAAAAAATTATAAGCTCGTTTCCTAATGTTACGGAATCTATTCGTCGTCCAGCTAGGTAATGGTTGAAGTGTACTCAGATACTTTCCTATGTCTCTCCATTCATTTTCATACTCAGACTCATGAAATTTCTCATACTTGTATATATGTGGAACATAGTCAACTAAGTTCACATTCTTTATTAGATCACTTTCAAGATCATCATCAAATCTAGCTCTCGATAACATATCAGCAACTGAGTTTGACTTACCTGAAATATGAACTAACTCATGATTTATGAACTTAATATATGAGATCCATCTAACCATGGCTATATCAGGAGATGAACAATTGGCTATCATTCCAATGAGAGGCAAACAATCAGTCTCAACTTTGATATTTGCACCTATGAAATATTCTTTGTCTGCTTTCAAAGCTGTTACCATACCCCATAGTTCTCATTTGATCTGTGGATATTTTCATTGTGTTTCATGTAAAAGTTTGGCACCAAACCTAATTGCATATCTATTCCCTTCACTATCATCTTGACTTATCACCCAACCTATACCAATAGGACTAGTATCAACAGTCAATATAATAGGTATGTTAGCAGAATAGTCTACACGCTTAAGGATGGGAGCTTCAAGCAATAATTTCTTCAATTTACGCATAGCTTGAGTGTGTTTGTCAGTCCAAATAAATTTTTGTTTCTTCCGCAACAAGTCATGGAGACAATCAGCAACATGAGCAAAGTCTGGGATCCAAATAACATAAAAGATGCAAGCACCAAGAAATCTCCGTACCTCACTCACGTTGTTACATGTTTCAAAAATCTTGCTAATGGCATCAACTTTTTGTGGGTATGGCTTTCGACCATAATGGCCACATAAATTTTGCACAATAAGAACCTCGTTGACACCAAAAACAGATTTTTCTATGGAAAATATGAGACCTACCTCTTCAAATCGTTGAAATATTCTTTCACAATCAGAGATATGGTCAAGAACAAATTTACGACATCCAGATGAATCAAAAGTAATGTCCTTTACATGTTCCTTACTCCCTTTGATTGGAATATCATCAAAGAATGGCATGGTTATATGAGGGATAAAATCATGTAAGACCATATTCATAGCACTCATCATATGAGCCATAGAATTAGTCGCTCCTTGAGGTAAAGTACACATTCACACTAAGCCAAAAGGATTTTTCATTGTGTTTATGTCACGACTATCAACTACTAATTGGAATTGGTCATATCCTGAATATAAATAGACCATTGAATAGATAGAATGTCCTGAAAATGATTCAGCAAACTCATCTACAATGGGTCTTGTTCCTACATTCCTTATGGTGACTTTAATGACAGGTTGGAGATCTTGAATAAAACATAGTTTCCCATTCTTTTTAGGCACAGTGAACCATCTGTTTGACTAAGGTGCAAAAGATGTCTCTAAAATTCTCATGTTCATCTTCTCCTTAAGTAGTTTCATTAGCTCAGGTAAGTGAGCCTTTGGAACCGGTAAAGGGCGAAGATCCCATGGAATATGTGGAATAGTAAAGATTATAATGGGTGCAACTAGCTTAGGATCTACACAACCAATCTCATGAGGATACATAGTAAAGGCTTTTCCATGGCTACATATGACTCTCTCAAATTTATCTCTCTCTGGTAGCAAAAGAAAGTCATCATCTCTACCGATTTTCACCTCTTGGATTGTCTCATCCGTGAATGTATGTCCTATGTTTTTCTTATCCCAAAGAATTGGATCATTTTTCACATTAATGATTTTTTCATTACTTCCTTGAGGTAATGGTTGAGCTATGGTTTGATTTTTATGTCTACAGTTTTGTACTTTGTTTCAACTAAGGCATCATGTGTTTGGTTAAATTTTGAGCACTTGTCAACATTGAGAGCATATTCCTAGATAAGAGTATACTCGTCAAGGGAAGAAAGAAGAATAATATGGGAATTAGAATTTTGTTGAGGACATAACTCTAACTCCTCAAGAGTAGAGAAACAATGAGATGTCGCAATCACATGCTCAATGTTCTCATCATGTTCCATGATTTTGTTGTTTTTATTTTTTTTGGGGTTTTTTGGATAAAAGACTTGGACAATTGAATCTTATGAAGAAAATCTAATCTAGAATGTGGAAAACAAAGTGAAAAACTATTGTACATGTTGGTTGGATGCGAGTTGTCAAATCAATATCCATTGTTTTCCTGCTCAACAATGGATTATATCCAAAAATTTGATCAAAATGTAGCTCCAAACATGAATCGAGGTGCACAATCACTACAAGCATGCTCATGACCCTGAGTAACAATAGGTTTCTTTCTAATTGACAATCGATTCCTAGGATGATTCACTCCTATCATCATGACTTGAAGTGATTGCATTCCATCCTTAGACTTAATTCTAGCATAGGTAGACCCATCATCCATGCCTTTAGTTTCCATACGACTCTCACAAATAAAGGGTTGACCTAAGAGAACTTTATAGGAGCAATTATCTTGAATAAAAAAGTGAAACTCTTCTATGACTCCTCCTATGGATATGGGCACACTAGCACAAGCTCCATACAGGGTACCTACACCATTATCTGCAGCTCTCATATGCCATCCACAATCTTTATCTATGGGCCATCGAAACTTATCATAGACTTCGCTTGAAATCACATTGATTTCAAAGCCAGAATCTACTAGTGCATTTATAGTGATAGCATTCTTATCATTTCCTATTTTAACATGCATCTCTGATGTACCACGAGACCAAAGTTTTCTTTTAAAATGATTTTCAAGATTGTTTTCATGATTTTCATGGTCAGATTGAATAGGTCCTAAGAAATTTTTATTAACATTTACTTCATCATCATCAAAGACCTCTTCATCAAATTCATCAAAGTTTAAGGCTTCATTCACAGCTTGACCTTGATCTAGAGAATCTTGCATCTCAGTATCTAGATTAAGCAAAAACCTCTTCCTTTTAATTACCCGATAAAGTTATCTTAAAAAAAAAGCTTTGTAGTAGAGAAAACTTGTTCTAAAGACATAGTCACTTGACTCTTAAGCAAAATGTCATCTGAAATCTCCATAGGATCTATTTTTCTCTCAATTTCTGAAATCAAGATGGCTTTAGGTTTTCTCTTTGGTTTCTTTTGTTTTTGCTCAGGATCTTGTTTTTGTTCATGTTCTCGTGTTTGGTCTTCAGTTTGTTTTGATTGTTCTTGTTTATCTGAAGGGTTTGGTTCTATTTTTCTTTGCTTTGTCTTCTTCCCTTTTTGTTTCTCCTCTTGTTTTTGTTCATTGGGTTGCGATTCTTGTTTTTTATCTTTGGATTGTGATGTTTCTCCCTACTCTATGATTGTTTCTATTCCCTGTGAGGTTTTTTTTCGAGTCACTCTTCTTTCACTAGGCTCAACTTCATCTCTTTTTTGTTTTTCTTCTACATTGGATATGTCAAAAATAAGAGATTCATCTTCTATCGGTGATTCCCAAGCCGTTATTCTCCTAATCTCATCTCATGCTCTTACTAAAACCTCTATGAAAAAGTCACCTTCCTTTGTGGGTTTACTTGATTCTACTTTTTGTTAATCAAGAGCTTCTAGTTTCACTTCTCTAGTTCCTACGTCTGTTATGGTTATATTTTCATAGTGTTTTTTCATTCCTCCCTTACCATAATTTCCTTGCAAAGGTAGCCTAGATCGATAGTCATAGATTTTCTTGTCTATGTCTATTACTAGTCGTTGCTCCTTAGCAGCCTTCAATAGTTCACAATCTCTCAAAAAGTGCTCTAATGAATCACACCAAGGACACCTACGAGGGCCATGCACAAAACCATTTTGATTTTGAGGATTTTGATTAACTTGTGGTGGGAAATTTTGAAATCGAGTATTTTGTTGATAAGGAATTGCTTGAACAGGATATTTAGGATTTTGATAAGGCAATAGATGTATTGGAGGAGCTTGGGGAGCAACACGTGGTGCTTGAGGTGCAAGAGGAGCTTCCATAGTATATGGTTGATGATTTTGAAAATTTTGATTTTGAGGATTTTGAAAAGTTGTTTGAGAAGCTTGAGGATATATGTTTTGATACATTTGAGGATTTTGCACATGAGGATGAGGATTTTGCATTGAAGGATTATGCATTGGAGGAACTTGATATGCTTGAGTAGCAGCTATTTGTGGATTTTGATTGGTAGCTATAACATGTTGATTAGGCTCTTGAAAGACATTGGGTTCATTTGATTTTGGAAAGTTTTGGTGTAATTATATTGTAAAGCATCTATAGTCTCGACCAAATTGGATTGTAATAAGACTTTCCATTTGCTTAGTGAGAATTTCCACTTGAAATTGTTCAACTACACTTTTATTTGGCTCTACTTTAAAACCTTGAGTAGGCTCCATCATTTGAGGAATAGGAGTAGAGTCAAAAAGCATAGCATGCAATTGTTCTCTAACTTGCTCCTTAGTTTGTGGAAGACTAGCTTGAGGAAGACTAGTTTGCTCATAAAGCATGGATTGTCTTTGATGTCTATGGGCTACAACCCCTACTACTTTATGCACTTTTTGCCATTTGTCAGTAAGACCATAGCACTTATCCGGCTCTTCTAATCACCGTTCAACTTCCCTATGAGTTTCACGACGAAGAAGCTTAAAAAAATTGATCACAAGATCATGTTCCAAAGTTATCTTATCCTCATCAGGAAGTTGTTCATAGCATCTAATATACTCATTTTGTAAGTGAGTAATAGAGCTACTAGGCTTTGGGGAATTGACCCATCGTAAGAATCCCTCCCGATTATGTTGGCTATAACCTTCAAGATCGAATTCTTTGAGCATATCCTTTCTAAAATCACTCCAAGGAAGACTATCATATTGAGTGACATGGTTTATGATAGAGCTATCAACAATTTGTTCAAAGAATGATATCAAAAGATCTTCGTGAAGACCAAAAATCATAGCTTTCTCTTCAAACAAATCTAAGTAGCTTGTAATGTTGATGCCATTGAATTTTCGCTTCTCTCTCAATATAGAGAGACTATTGTTTGGCCTTGTTTCTCAACAATAAGGGATTTGAATCCTTCCTCCAACTTATGTGAATAAGCGAGTGATGCACGATGTTCTAGATCTCTCATAAATATTTACTTCACGATGAAGATGTGCACCATATTGTGAGAAATCCAGTGCAACAATCAAGAATGATGATGATGATATGATGAAGATGAAAAAAATGAAACAAAAAATATGGATCACCACCTCCCAACAAGATCAGAAGCAAATACCACCAAGCGATTCATGTCGGGTTCAAATGTGGAGGTGATCACAATCCCGGTGGATCGGGTCCGATCGCAGCACACAGAGAGTGTATGAAGCTAGTGAGTATTGGAAGGTCTTTGTGATAAAAATGTGAAGGTGAAGATGAAGTTAGGTATGGGGAGGAGAGATGTCATGATTGAATTATGAAAGGGGAACATATGGATGTATGCAAGATGAGAAAAAAACAAAACCACACACACGAATCAACTTTTGAAAGGAAGAATGGTCCATGAATGAAGCTTCTTATACACTTTCGAAAATCAATTCATAAGCGTGGGTTCTTGTGGATGTATGCATGATCAGAACAAAAAGAAAACCACACACATGAACCAACCTTTGAAAGGAAGAATGGTCCACCAATGGAGTTTCCTATACACTTTTGAAAATCAATTCATAAGCATGGGTTCCTTTGGATGTATGCATGATGAGAACAAAAAGAAAACCACACACTTGAATCATCTTTTGAAAGGAAGAATGGTCCACGAATGGAGCTTCTTATACACTTTCAAAAAACAATTCATAAGCATGGGTTTTTGTGGGTGGTATGAATGCATGTTGGTCATGATGTAGAAAATGAATACAAAATTATTCTCTCAACCTTAATGGATCATCCTCAGTGGTTCAATGCAATATTGCAGAGCCTTCTCACACATAGAAAGAGATAGAAGGTGACATATAAAAATATATAAGAGACATGAGACATGAATTAGAAGACATTGTTATGAGAAACATATACATGAATGTTGTGAAACATCAAGCTAAGCATTCTATTGGTCAAAGGTGGTTTGCACGACCCTCTCACCATGACAGTTCTTCCGAATGTCACGCATAAGAGGATAGTTCCCACTTCATTGACCCTATGTCTTTCTAGGATCCTAATGTGTTTCTAAAGAATTCTAAGACATATAAAACGAGCTCAAACTCACTCACACGCTCCACTAAGGGTGAGCAAAGAAAGAGAAACTGGGTTTATGAGCCTATCCTAGAGAGGAAGTCTAAAAATTGAATCTAGGAACTGTGCTCTTACTAGCCCACCTTGGATCCTCACACGCTCAACTAAGGGTGATCGTCTCAAGGAAACCATGTGATAGCAAGGGCCCTATGGATGCCTAACAATGATTCTCTAGGAGTTTGGAGGGGGGTTTATATAGTTTTTTGAATGAATTTCGGCCCTTGGATCTAGAGAAATCAACTCTTAATCCTAAGATCAGCTTCTTTTGATTACAACCATTGGATTTATCAAATGGATGGTTAGGATTGGTTCTTTATATCATATCTAGGGCAAAGGGGAGGAAAATAGCTGCCTTCATTCTCGACCATTGGATCTGGGGCTGATCTCGACCGTCGGATCAGTGCTGACATCAATTTGGATAAGATAAGCCACTATTTTTTTTGAGAAACTTAGCATTATTGGTCTTTGATCATAAAAAAAATCTTATCCAGTGAAAAAAAACTCATGGATCCTCCTTCCTTTATGCTTTAGCACATCTCCACCCTTGAATATGAGCTCATCTTGATCGTACAACATGGTTCAATCATTGTTTGCCATGTGGCAACCCTTCAAGCCTTCAGTTTTGTTATTCTAGGAAACTGCAGTGACCTTGAAAACTCGATTTTGTGCTCTTTGACCCTTCAAATATCCTTTGATAAAGATAAAAATTTTTAGGGCTATGTTTTGAAAGGCCTCCTTTAGAAAAACTCCCATCTGAATCTCCCTTGTACAAGTTTGACTACATTTTGAAGCTTGCAAGGTGGCATTAAGGTGTCTAGGAAGCTCTGATATCCTTGAAACTTTGTACAAATACGTAGGCTCATATGATCTTTATACGTGCCAAACCATATGGCTAACAAAAATTCCTATACGAGATTTTGTAGGGTCTAAGTGGAAAAAATACATTTTTTACAAAATGCACATGGCATATCGATGTGCTAGAAAATCCATTTTCATGTGAACTTCGGGGTATAGACTGCCTTTGATAGGCTTTACAATTATATGAATTTTCATGTGATTTGGAGACATTGAAATTTTTGCCTTAATTTCCAAAGTTTGACAAGCTTTGACCACTACCCTGGATTTGCTCGATTTCCAAAGTTTGCATGTGAACTCCCTTTGACATCCTTGATGCATCTTGGCCTTCTCAGGGAATTTTGGCTACCTTCATTGAATGTATTTTCTGTAGGCCTTCATGAGTGAGAGAGGAGAGAAAATCTCAACGACAACGGACATCAAGGGGACAACATCAATACCTAGGAAGCAATTCGAAGCCAGTACTTGCTTCAACTCAACCTTGATAACCTCCTTTTGAGCAACTAGTAGTTTTTGGAACATCACAGTGACACACTCTCACTGGAATCCAAGGAAGATGCACATACAAAGGATGGAGACTACCTCTCAAAGCACTACATGTGACAACCCTTACAACAAGGGTCTGTCAACAACGATGATACACTCGAGAAGGGGGGGGAGTGTTGACACTCAAGATCAAGCATGAGGTACAGGAACATATCAAAGAAGTGGACATACAAGAAGGAGGAGCATATAGGGAGCTCCAAGAAGCACATGTGAAGTTTTTAGAAGAAATCCGTATAAAATTTGTGATTTTGATCACTAAAACCATTCTAAATCTCATTTCATCCTTTTTTTTAACTCCATTTTGTTCAATACAGGGAGTCCTCGAGCTTGAGGAGCATTAGAAGTATCTACGTAGCAATTTTCTAATTTGTAGACATCGTTTAAACCCTCAAATAAAACCTAGAACTAATTTTTAAGTAGGCCAGAAACTAGGCCTAGATAGGGCCAAAACTAGTCCAAACACTATTAAAAGAGCTAGAGAGCTCATTTTTGGGGTTAGCATCTTTGAGGCTAGCTTGTTAGAGAGTTGGCTTGTTAGAGATTGAAGCTTTGTAAGAGAGTTCTTTTGTAATAGAAGCTTTCCATTGCTCTTCTCTTTGATCTTCCCTTGTGTGCATGTGTGTGTATGTGTGTGCATGCTAGTGTGCTTCTCACTCACACATTTGTGTGTTCACATGCTCACGGTCTTCATACCAATCCTCATGTCTCCGCAGATTGACAAGTAAAGGAGGTGGTGCTTATGATTGAGCTACAACTTGTAAAAGGGTAACTTAAAGGCACAAAAATTGCCATTTAGAGGTGGTTGCAACTTGATCAATCAATCAATCAATCACTTAAAGTAGATCAAGATTAGATCACTTTTCGTTTCCTACATTGTATGAAAGTAGATCCACTCATCACAACAAACAAACCTGATCATTTTTAAATATGAATTCATGAAGAAAAGGCATAGATATATCCTTGAGATTGAATATAAAGACTCTAAAATATTTTTACATTATGAGAGTGTTGATTTGATGCAATATGTATAATCTTTTGATCATTGCTTGGTACCATGTATTTCTACTCCTTCCTCAGACTCATTCATTGTGTAGCGGTTTATGTGCTCTCTATAGATCTCCAAATCAAGTTCTTAAACATTATTTGGAACCTTATCTCTATCTAGGTGACATAGGCACATTTTCAAAAAATTTTGCTTAGTAATTTGTGATAAATTCTTATTTTACTATATCGGGGTCATCTTTTGCATAGTCTTGGAAAATGGGGATGGCATTGAGTGAGTGTGAATCTTATTGCTCCTTCATTCATTGTTTTAAATTAGTAATTTTATGCATTATTTTAATCCAACCATGTGTATGATACTCCCTTAAAACTAATTTTTCCAATTGTAATTGTGCTAGCTACTCTGAGTGTTTGAAGTCATAACTTGCATCCAAATTTAGAATGTTTTTGTGAGCTAACCAAGGTGCAAGTTATCTATTTTGCATCAAGTTGTTCTTGTTAATATTCCAAAGTATCTATTAGGTTTTACTGCACCACAATCCCACAAGCTCTATTTAACATATTCAAAAAGGTAGGTTAGGTTCTATGCTAGTTTGTTGGACCATTTGCATCACTTGAAAACCCTACTTCCAAGCTTCTCCAAACTTCTCCAACTTCTCTCACTGGTATCAGAGAAACTTCAAGATGGGATATGGCTTTCCATCAATGATTGAGAAGCTTGATAGACAAAACTATGCTGCTTGGTAAATCGGAATGGAGGCTTATTTGCAAGGAAGAAATTTCTATGGGATTGTATTAGGTAAGAAGCAATGCCTATTCCAAGATCCAAAGGAGGATCTACTCAAGAGGAAACAAATAAGATCACACTTTGGTGTGCAAGGAATGATCAAGCAAGGTCATACATAGTAAACTCTATCTATGATGTTCTATTACCACATATTAGAGGATGCAAGACATCTCAAGAGACTTGGGATGTCCTAGAGATTTTCTTTTCTACTAGTGCATTGAAGGCAAGGAAGAATCATCTCTACAATGAGTTCAATAGATGAAGAAGACTAAAAGAAATGATCATAGAGTTTGTTACAAAGGTCAAGGAGGTCACACACCAATTGACATATATTGGAAAGGTGATTGAAGAAGAGGCCATCATGAGGAAAAGTATCAAGGGGATTAGAGGTGACAAGCAATGGCAATCTTTCACCACAACCTACGACCTCATCATGGATGTGGAAACTCTAGATTTAAACATCTTTCTTAGAAAACTCTTAAATCAAGAGGCCAAAAATAGCATAAATGAAGGTATCTCCCTTCAGGTAATTCAATTAGTGCTCTCTATGCAGATAAGAAAGACAGAAATATGAAAGGTAAGAAGACAAAAGAGGATGAAGAGGAGACTTCCGAAGCCCATTTTGTAGGCAAGAACAAGTGGAAAGGGAAGAAGAAAGGACCAAAGCATGATAAAACCACTCGCCAAAATTCTAAACCTTGTGCCATTTATGAAAAGTCCAACCACACCAATCAGAGTTGTTGGTTAAATGGGAATGCTTAGAAAGGAAGTGGAAGATTTGGATATGGTAGAAATAAAGGTAGAGGTAGACATAAACTCAACAAGAACAATAGAGGCCATAAGAGAAGGGACTACAACAATTATTTTGAAGATAAGAAACATGAAGGCTAATTGGTTTTGATGAATCTAAGCCACAAGGAAGGTAAAGAAGATGATAATTAATTCTACATAGATTCAAGATATTCAAATCATGTTGAAGGCAACATTGCTCTCTTCTTTGATTTGGATAGTCCAAAGCATAGAGATGAAGTACAAAAAGGGGATGCCAAAAAGCATAATGTGGAGAAGATTGGCAATGTGAGGGCTTCCAATGGAAGGATGAACATTTTGAGGAAGGTACTCTATGTTCCCACCATTACAAAAAACCTAATAAGTTTAGGACAAATAGTTGAGAAAGGCTTGAAGGCTAGGTGCATCCAACATGGAACTTTTGTGGAATATGAATTTCAAGGCCTCAAGAATATAGATAGAGGTGAGAAGGATGGTAGGCTCTTTAGTTTTGAATTAGGGGAAACAAAAGCATAGCTTTATTCAAATTTGGTCTCAAACCCTAACTAAGCTTGAGGCGTGGCACAAACAGATGTGATGCATGTCAGATTGGGAAGGCATAGAGACAACCATTCAACCACAAATTCTACATCCATAACAACTTATCGCACTTATTGCATACAGGTGTATGGGGGCCAAGCCAAGAACCTTCATTGGGAGCATCAAGGCATTATGTCACATTTATTGATGACCATAGTAGATAGGCTGTTCTATACTTTATCAAGAGTAAGAATGAAGTGTTTGATTGCTTCAAAAAGTATATAGCAGATGTGGAGAACCATATGGGTCGATCACTCAAGAGCTCAAATCTAATGGAGGGAGAGAATACTTCTCCAAGGAATTTCTTGAGTTCTTATAGGAAAAAGGTGTCAAGAGGGAAAGGACTACTAGTTACTATCCTCGATTGAATGGAACTGCAAAGAGAATAACAAAGACATTGGTTGGATCAAGTAGAGCAATGCTTGAAGAAACGAGGTTGCCACATTATCTATGGGGAGAAGCCATTTAAACTATTCTATAGCTTGTCATTAGAATACCATCCAAATCACTCCAATTCATGACTCCTCATGGAGCATGGATGAAAGAAAACCTAGTCTTGGACATTGCAAGGTGTTTGGTTGTCTAGCTTATGTTCATGTACCTTTACAACTCAAAGGTAAAGCTGAAATGGCAAAAAAGGTAGTCTTTATTCTATACGATTCAACTTAAATGGGTTACATGTTCTATAGTCCTTGAACCAAGCAATTTACTACATGTAGAGATGTTGTGTTTGAAGATCACAAGTCTTGGTATGATGAAGACAAACAAAATGTAGCTCTACCATATGATCTTGATTTTGATTTCAATCAATTAGGAAGCAAGAATGATACATAGGTCCAAGATCCAAGAAGTGAGATCGATGATGACCAAGATGAAAGGGAAAAGGACTTAAAGCTATAGAAGTCAAGAGGAAAAGCCAAAATGCAAGAGTGTGGAGAATACTCCAAGCAAGCACTTGGAAGGTCAACAAGGGAGAAAATACAAACAAAAAGATATGGATATAATTCCACATTTCTTAAAAAACATTCAAGCTACTTGGAAAAGGAATCAATTTTAGAAGAACCCTCAACCTATGAAGGGCCAAATGGAAACCCTAATTGGTAAAAACCATGAAAGAAGAAATAGATGCTTTGAAGTAGATGGATACTTGGGAATTGGTTCCAATGTCATCCAATCAAAAGGTAATTGGTTGTGGATGGGTATATAAACTCAAAGGAAACTTAGATGTATCAATGTGCAAGTATAAGGCAAGATTAGTTGCTAGAGGATATTACAAATGCATGGTATAGACTATGAGGAAACATTCTCACTAGTTGCCAAGATGAGTACAATTAGAACATTGATAAGTGTAGCTACTACAAGAAATTGAAGATGCCTCCACCTAGATGTGAAAAGTGCATTTGTAAATGGTTGGATAAGTGAAGAGGTATTCATGTCAGGATCTCTAGGATTTGAAAACCCTAATCATACATTGTTTGTTTATAGACTTAAGAAAGCATTGTATAGATTGAAAGAAGCTCTTAGAGCTTGTAATTACAGTTTGGTTACATACCTTCAAGCTCAAGGGTTTAGACCTAGTAACTTAAATGCTTCTTTATTCATCAAAAGGGATCACAATGAGGTTGTCTATTTATGTTTATATGTAGATGACATTTTTTTATAGGTTATGATCTGAATGGCATTCAAAGGATCAAAAGACACATCTAAGAGGAGTTCAAAATCAGTGACATAGGTGAGCTTACATATTTCGTAGGTATGGAAGCAATTTATACAAATAAAGGGATGTATCTATCTCAAAGAAGATACATACAAGTCTTACTTCTCAAGTTCAGAGTTGAGAACACCAAGCTTGCATGTACGTCTTTGGAATTGAACCATAAACTAAGTGTTTATGAAGTTCAGTAGATTGATTATCCCAAAAATTTTCAAATCTTCATTGATCGCTTGATATATGGTACTCACATAAGACTAGGTATCTCCCATAGTGTGGGAGTGCTTAGTTATCTCATGCATTCACCTAGAAGACTACACACGGATGCTACAAGGAGATTACTCAATTACCTTAAAGAGAAACTTAATGAAGGTATCTACTATCCTTAATCTTTGAACTTAGATGTCAAAATCTATTCAGATGCAAGTTAGGCAAGACTGAAGGATTATAGAAGAAATACCTCTGGATACTTGGCATTTGTAGGTTCAAAATTAGTTTCTTGGAGATCCATGAAGCAATTAATAATTGCTTTATGTTCAGCTAAAGAAGAGTATAGAGTTCCAACTATTGCCACTCAAGAAGCAATATGGCTCAAGGAGTTGTACTCAAATTTGGGACTTCTAAGTTCCAAGCCTCACATACTTGGAGACTATGTAAGGTCTATGCATCTAGCTGCAAATCCAATTTTCCATGCAAAGATATAGCACATAGAGATTCATAAGCACTTTGTAAGAGAGAAACTTATGGCAAAGGATATTGACATTGATTTGTTCGTACTGAGAAACAAATAAATAAGTCATCTTATAGAGGCTTATATTCTCTCTATAGAGTTTCACATCTAGTGATTAAATATTAATTGAAAAGGTATCAATCTCTATTTTATGTGTACATGTTGGCAAAGCATTTGGTTTACTAGTTTGTGAGAAATTTGCATTTTATTGCCTCGGGCTAATCTTCTATACATCCCTAAAAGATCAAGATGATATCAAATCAACGTTAAAATTACGGATTTTATGCTTTATAGAAATCAAAACCTATATATGACACTCCCACAAGAGGAATGTTTCCAATTGCAACTCTTCTGCCTACTTTGAGTGTTTGAAGTCATCAGTTCCATCCAAATTTAGAAGGTTTTTGTGAGCTAGTCAAGGAGCAAGTTATCTATTTTGCATCAAGTTGTTCTTATTGATGTTCCCAAGTACGTATTGGGTTTTATTAAATTAATCACAAGCCCACAAGTTTACGTTACATATTCAAAGAGCTAGGGCACGTCCTATGCTAGTTTTCTAGACCATTTTCATCACTTGATAGCCCTACTTCCAACCTTCTCCAAACCTCTCCAACTCTCTCAACATACATAGCCATAATTTTTTTTATCCAAAAGGAATTTCCGCAATAGCCTGCTCTCCCAAACTTTAATAAATATAAAGATCAACTTTACAAGTGAACAAGCCTAGCACCCATGGGACCCCTTGAATCCCACAAAGTGGGGGCTGCTTAAAACTAGCTAGAAAACATTACAAACAAGGTTGATAACATTTTCATATCCCTCGTGAATGGCCCACTTGCTTTGAATCCACTTTCTCTTGAGGAGAAACACTCTTTGATGTCTAAAAATTGAGGGATTCTCTTTCCTAAAATAAATGTAGACTTTTTTATCAACCATTCTTTAGGAGGGCTACTAAAGTTGGTGGCACACCTCTCTTTACAAATCTTCTAGAGGGTCTTGCCTCTTAAAACATTCCATAATTATGAGGAACAACCATTCACTTCACCAAATAGCCCTTGCTTTTAGTTGATTTGATCTATAGCAACATGATTTTCTCAAGGGCACAACAAGTCGACATTGCCTTGGGGCATGAAAAGAAGAGGTGTCCCAAGTCCTCATTGCCATGATGACATTATTTACACCATGGAGGAACTCCATAATTTTTTTAGCATTTACATTGGTCAAAATTCCCTCGTCTAGGATTTTCCACATAAAAACACATCTTTTAACCTTGATGAGAGGATACCACAAGGATTGGAACTTAAGATCCCACCTAAAACTTGACCTATCTAGACACCATCTCCTATTTAGCATGATATGAATATCCACATGCTTCTTGAATCTCTTAATTTTATCTACATTTTTGGCATTGTTCCATCTCAAACCCTCAAGCTTAGGGGAGTCATGCCCAATAAGGAGGTGAGTCCACGAGCTCTCCGAAGAATTGAAATTGCTCCACAATAGGCACCATTCTTTATAGTCCTCTCTTCTAGCCGAGGAATTTCCTCAAATATAATCCATTTGCATGCTTCTTGATTCCAAATGTGTTTCCACAAGTGGAAACCTTTGTTCTGGACTTCCTATCTTTTTGGAGGCTCCAAGGCAAAACACCTCTGATGCCCTTGATATGGGACTAATTAGAGCCATTTTGACTAATACTGACAACTCATTTCCAATCTTCATTGATTTTGAAAACATGTTTCACCTTGTTCCAAGTCTTCTATAGGGGGCAAACTAAGCTTGAGCCTCTAGGATTCACATCATAGGAGGAGAATAAAAGAGTGAGAAGATCAAGAACCTTCCACTTAGGATGGCCCACAAGCCTAAGAGTTCTCTTGTGTCTAAAAATCACTTTGGCGCAAGAGGCATCTCTATTGCTCCATGCTTTAATTAACCATTTTGCTTCAAACTTATTGGCCATTCCTTCAATGTCTAGAATGCCCAAACCACCTTCACTTTTTTTTCTTATGCAAGTAGTCCATTTAATTTTGGGGTCATGCTTTCTGTTAGAATCACCCATCTAGAGAAAAGTTCATGCTAATTCTTTGTAATTTGACAATCTCTTGGTCCTTCAATTTTGACCAAGAGATAAAGTGAATAATCTTAGAAAGAACCCAAGTCCATCATTGACTCATCAAAATGTTGAATACCATCAAAATCCCTAATAGGTGGAGGATTTGTCCCTTGGGGATCACCTCATAGGCATGGTCAACCAAAAATTGAGAATGCCCAATAATGACTTTGAAAGTGGTCTTAGAGTGGCTTATTTTGGAACCCAATGCCTCACAAAATGTATTTAGGAAACACCAAAAGGTGTCAATGATAGTCTCATAGTTATACACAAGGATTTGTTTCATCAGTAAGAAATATCATGATCATCTAATCTTGATTGAGGGGAAGAAAGAGGCCTTCAATATTACCTAAATCTGAATCATATTTTACAAGGCATCTGAGAGCATCGATAGTGATCCCAAAGAGAAGAGCGGCCAAGGAGCAACCTTACATGATAGAACATTTTAATCGAATAGCTTGAGAAAATTCACCATTTATGTTTATCTTGCTAACACATCTTTGAGCAACATTGAGACGATCTTAATGAGTTTCAAGCCATATCCGAGGTCGTTTTGAGATTAAAGAACAAAGTGCCACTCAATTCTATCATAAGCTTTTTTGAAGTAAATCTTAAGGAAGAGGATATCTTGAGTGGACTCAATAGCAAAACAAAAACTTTCACAAACATCAATGATAGCCTCGAGTATGGACCTTCCCTTGCTGAGCCCTTTTCTATCCTCATTGATCCAATATTGTAAATGGCAAGCGATACAATTAGCAATAGCTTTAGAAAGAATCTTGTAGCCTATTTGTAACATCATAATTGGATGCGAATTTACAATCCTATTTTTGTTACATTTTTTGTGAATAAACTTGTTAATAGTGCCCAAATAATGATGCAAATACCCCAAATGTGACATCTCAAAAGAGGTAGGAAAATCAGCCTTAAATTCAAAAATGTGTTTCATATTAGGAGTATGCCCTTTCTACACAAAAAACACATGAGTAAAATACATACACTTCTTCATGTATGACACCATTAAAAAATGTAGTTTTAATGTCAAACTGATGTACATCATAATGAGGATGAGATCCAAGTGCACAAATGCTATGAATTCTAGTCATTTGGCATGTGGGAGAAAAGTTCTCATCAAAATCAATGCCTCTCTCTTGAGCATAACCTTTGGCAACAACCCTAGCCTTATACTTGTCATCTGCTCCATCAAGCTGACATTTTAACTTGTACACTTATTTAGTGCCAATAGCCTTTTTTCCTAGAAGAAAATCACATAAAGACTAAGTACCATTCTTCATAAAAGCATCATATTTTTATTGCATAGTAGCCATCCAATTTTCTAAATTTTGTGTTTGATCAAAAGAGACAGGCTCATCGTCATCATAAAGACTAGAGGAAACAATTTCACAGCACTATTGTGTAAAGGAAGTTGTAACATGTACGATATGACAAAGGTGCATCTTATTTTCTCTTTCTGTCAATATCTACACCAACCATTAAGGCATAGTTTTATATTCTTCTATATCAGCTCTCTCATCGACAAGTGCATCACATAAATCTACATAAAGAATGGGGGATATGCATCATCATGTGGAACCTATAAAGGCCAATAAATCCCCTCATTTGGATTAGCACTTGGCTGTCCACCTATAAAAAGAGGTAGCTAAATTTCATACACATATTTGGAGTTAATTGATGGCTCCTTACTAAATGAAAGTAATGGTTGAATTGCATCTTTCATAGAAACAATATCACGGCTTAAAAAAATGCATTTACTCTCTGGATGATAGAGACAATAGCCTTTGCTTTCAAAACTATATACAACAAAAATAGATCTCACTACTTTATCATCCAATTTCTTGCATTGTTGTTCAATCACTAATGCATATGCTAGACTATCAAAGGCACACAATTGAGAAATAGATGGCTTGTGACCATGCAAAGACTCATATGGAGTGGTTGATTGCAGTACTTGGGTGTGAAACATATTAAGTCTATATACTACACACATAACAACCTCATGTAATAAGCCACATGGTAGAGCCTCACTTTAACCTCATCATCTCCTTGTAAGACCTATTCTTTATTTTAACAAATCCATTTTGTTGGGGTGTATACGGGACTATACACTAGACCTTCATTGAGAAATTTGTGTAGCACACAAAAAGAAATGGCCTCTTTTCACACCAAACATAATAGAGTAGTCACCACATGCTTAAAGTTCATGAAAAATGCATTAATAAGGTTATAGAGCCCCGAGATTTTTCCATTAGGTAATGAATGAAAAATTTTTAGAATCTCATCACCTAAAATGGGAGCTTGAAGAAATGGCCTCATATTTTGCAAAATTCTTTTGGTTCTTAATCTAGAGATGGATGTCATGCAATCTTGCCTATGAGGAGAAGGAGGATTGGAAATCCCTAGAGCCACATTCTGATGCCATCATCACTCTTCCTTCCATATAATGAATGATCTAAATCACACATAGAAAATCCAATGGAGGTTCTATAATCTACAATCCTTGCATGCCAAGCATAAACGACTTGTTTAAGCCCATAAAAAGCATTCACAATGTGACTTCATAGTTTGATCTTAGTGTGACCTCACAATTTGCTCTCAAGCAAACATCGTTTTCATGTATCAATAGTACATGTAATCACTTGAGATTTTGGATCTTAAGAGTTTGGGAGATATCGAATAGAACACACATTACAACTTTTCATAATGAGATGTGTTTTCTTTGGGCCCCACTTTTGGGCTTGAAGCAAACTTGAACATGGCTTTGAAATACACATTTGAGCAGATGAGCTAAAGGGTTAACTCACAAAAAATAATTTGACACCTTCTTCCCACACTTCACATTTTGTTGCAATCTAAGGTTGTTTGTGAAGCATGCATTCTTCATGATGTTAGAAACTCGTGACTGTCAGCCTTTTGTTGCAAAGAACTAAAGACAAGAAAGCAGAAGATAAAAAGGAATAAAAGTATGCTCCAAAATTTTCAAGAAAAGGTTATTTCTATTTTCCAAAAATCCATAGTAAAATCTTGAGAAGCTTAGTAATGGTTCTAGAGGAGTTTTCTAGATGCATGTCCCTTGAAGAATGTAGAAAACATTTTGTAAAATACTAGGGGTTTAGTGATTGTTAGGGAAAGTGTGGGTCTCTTATGTGAAAGGAACAAATTTAGGGCACATGTTTATAGATCACGGGTGACTCTTTCATATACACTTTTTGCTACTTTGAAGAGATAACTTGGATTTTGAGTTGTTTTCTTCTTTCCCTTGTACCTTCTTCTTCATTAGCTTGTATGTGTGCTTGAGGTATGGAATGTGTGTCTAGAGGTCTAGCCCTCCTTGATCTCTTTCCATTGGTATTGTGTGTGACGTATAAGAGGTCTAGAAGTGAGAGTATATGTTTCTTGCCACTTTGGTTTAGGCCATAACTTGGACACTGGTCAAATCAATCTCAAAATATGACCCTTGGAAGCATCTCATAAGGAGCTTCAAAATGAACTAACTATTGACTATATTCATATATTGGAGCTGAGAGATATCACTTGATTTGTGTCTGCTCTTGCACTAAGTATCATGATACACATTTTGTGTAAGAGGAGTCACCTAAGGTGGATGTTCCCTATTTGTGAGCATTACTTGTCCCTTTAACACATTAACCACCATTTGTGCAAACATTTCTATACACGTTATTGAGTTAGACTCTCAGATTGATACTTTAATGTGTGTATCAATGCCACCACTACATGCATCTACTTGATGATTAAGATTTAGTTTCTTTTGTCTCAAATCGCTTAGACATTGTGAGCTCACATACACACATTTTTGGTTTCGTTGCTGGGGGACTCACGCTTATATCAAGGGGCCTATGTGATGATTAAATCATTTTTGTGAAGTTAGTTATCATGAGGAAGTAAATTTCAATAGCTTGGCAAGTTATAATTCTCTTGCACTTGTTGCTTCATACACCTAGTGCATGTGTGACAAGTTTTTAGGATTAGGTTGGGGAGTGGAGGAATTAGGGTTAGGAAGTAGGTAAGAGAGTGTGGAAGTAGGATAGATCAATCACAATCTAAAAATCAAATTCTCTTTTTCAAATTTTCTTGAGTCACTAATCCAAGCTAGAGAATACACATCAAGAATGAACATATTTTAGTTCACTTGTATTTGCAAGTATCATGTAGCAATGGGGATCACATATATTTCCAATCTCCTATCACATGGAACTCAATGTAAATCTAGGTTCTAGTGCTAAGATTTGTGGAGATTACTCTTTGTGGTGATCACTTCATTGTAATAGAATCATTTTCTTGATAGAACACTCACACATGGTAACATGACACCCATCGAGAATGATTAGGAACAAATAAGGAGATTCTAGAAATATTGTTTTAGTTAGAGACTCATAAGGGCGAGAAGGTGAGTGGTTGGAACACATTTGCACAGAAATATTATAATTTGAACTTAAAAAAGTCCAAGTATCGTGATAAGCTGAGTTTCCTATTGATACCTTGGTATCATGTATCACCTCATTGAGTATCATGATAACTAAGTATCCTATATTGTTGATACCCCTAGTATCACGTATCATCAGTCTTGCAAATATTGAGCATCACATATTCAATTGTGTATGACCTATCACAAATACTCTCTAGTATCATGTATCGTGAAGATTGCATTGAGGTATCATGTATCATACATAACATGTATTGTCTATTGAGTTCCTTAGTATCTTGTATCCTGTATCATGAGGTGTTGAGTAACATGTATCATCTAAAACTCAAGTATCATATCATGGAGGTCTAGTATCGAGTATCATGAGTTTCCCAAGTATGTATCATAACAATATACCAAGTATCATATCGTTCAACATCTGTATCGTGTATCCTCAAGGTTTCAAGTATCGTGCATCGAGGAAAATTAGAAACAAACCCTAATTAGTCTTGAACTAACTTTTTTGAGGAATTCCCATACTTAGACATCAGCCGAACTATTTCCAAGTCTTGATAAATTAGTGTAAGAGCAAACTAGAGAAGTTAAGATTACAAAAATTGATTAAGGCCCCAAATTGTGAATGAACCTACAATCTCGACATGTCCTAGGGAGTCAAAGAAGCATAATATCCTGAGCAACAAATCTAACTAAAAAAGAGTTCACTATGTTTACTCTCACAGTTCTAGTAATTCAAAAGGAGATTCAATCATGGCCTTGGAAGACAAGCATAGCTCTATCCATTCAATAGAGGTCATGTCTGTGATAGAAGAAGAATATAGGACATCCTTGCAATTCATCTCTACAAACTTGCATGGAGTTCCTATTTATTTAGCAGGACTCAATCACTCACTAGCAAGTCTAAGGACTTCCACAAACTAAGGAGTTGTGCCAAGACCATTACTAAATATTCAAGAAGAACTTTACATGGAAAAACAAGGACAATTATATTTAGTAATTCAACATCCAGATAGAATCAATGAAAGAAGAGAAAGACAAGAACATAATAAGCCAATTGGAGCTAATGATATGGAAGTACTGATGACCCCAAGAGGAAGATCAGGAGTAGTGAATATTTGGAGAGGGGACAAAAATCCCTCAATACGAATACCTTACGGAATTTAACTTAGCACTTGGAATTGATAAATTCTTGCAAGCAAATTTATCCATAAAGGGAGATAGCATCAACACCACTACAATTTATGAATTGCATGATCCTAAAGACTCCTCTAGAGTCATGTATTTGGATAAAAACAAGAAAAAAGGATTGGGAGTTACAAGTCTAAAGAAATCTAGGCTACAGTACTTCAGTTTTCTAGTGTTCCCCTCATGGGATCAGGCAACCACCTGCCAAGATCTTGAAGGGCAACAAGAAAGTGATGAAAACCCTTTCATTGTGAAATTCAATTAGCAAAGTGTCCTAATACAACCATACGTTCACTTTAGTATACCAAATACTAGCAAGATACCTAATATTCGCTTGAGAAGTGAGACCCTCGAGGAGTGAGACCCATTCCTTTGAGACCTCCATAAGGTAGAGCATCAAGAGTGCATCATGTGGCTCTAGTTATGCCACGACCTCTTAAAGTGGGTAGATGACTTAGACATATTCACATAGCCAAGTGCATATGGAATCGCTATGATTGTTCTTGAGATCTTTATTATCATATATCAAAAAAGTTTTGCACGTTGAACAAGTAGATGAATTTTTTATTCAATACAAATCTTTTGGACTTACTTTAACTCTAACTACTTAAAATTGGTTTCAAACTTTGGACCACAACCAGTTTGTTGATCTAGAGAAATTCTTTGAAAAATTCATTGGTGAATTCACAATGGGGGATATCAAACATAACTCTTGTTCCTTGATCCATAGTTTTACACAAGCACCTAATGAATTAGTAAGATTGGAAGCCGAGAGATTTAATAGGTATGTAGAGAGATGTCCTACTCATGAAAGATCAAACCAATAAAAAATGATATCACTATTTTTGGATGGGGTAACCAATGGAAACTTGATAACTTTGGTGCATGTGAAAGATTTTTTACAAACATTGGATGGATATGTGAGTGCATAGAAATAGCAATACGATAGGTAGCTCACAAAAGGATCTACTCTCTGATTCCATATTAAGAAGAGATTCACCAATGATATTACTAAAAATTGTCCTTATAACAGACAATCTAGACCGTTCCTACCACCATAATACAAGGCATTTGGATATCAACCTATAGATCAAGCCAAGGAGGCTCCAAGATATGAAGTCTGCCCATGGCTCCAAGGCTTTATGAGTATCAAGGATACAATCAGCCTCAATTAGTGATAGGACAACAATAACCACATCCTCACAATGTAGTACATATCAATCATACACAACCTGAAGAGAATCTAGAAAGAGTTGTAGTACCTATGACCTTGTTGATTAGCACAAAAGACATAAATCATAGCTATGAAAAAAGCTATGGGGATAATAACCCCTATTATCAAAATCTCATAGAGTACAAATCTTCCTATGAGCAACAATATTATAAGCCTCATGGCTTTGGAAATAAATGCAAATTAGGATATGCCAATCTAATGTATGCAGCACCTAGAGTCCAAGCTCGAGGAAGAATTATAGTTAGATGATCTACACCTAGAGGACCATGTTAAAGATGTAGAGGAGATCATTTCATTACGGAGTGCACAATTCCTTACCACCCAACACCTAAGAGGGCTTGGGAAGGGTATTGCAATGACCATGGAAAGGAATGCTTGTTGAGAGACACTCCTAAGCATCCATCTAACTAGTCTCACCAATGAGAACATGAATGTGGTGAAAGAGGATTAAACAAGAGAATACACAAGATAAATTGTAGTTGATCCTATGCATGAATATTTAAAGATGTTGCTAAAAGTTTATCAATCTAAGATAGAAGCAGAACTTAGTCTAGAGCAATATAATGAAAGCTATCCAAGATGAGATCTTGAAAAGGAAATACTTAAAATATGTAAAAACTTGATTGAAATTGCTCAAACTATGCTAGAAAATTCCACATCAAACCTCCTTGAAATATGAATTCTAGAAGAAACATTCGAGGGATGTTTAGGAAACATCAACACATAGTAGAAGGAATCTCAACAAACCAAGGAGATTGGAAGGCCAACAAACCAAAGGTTCGTAAATACTCACTCACTTCTGGAGTGAGGCCTACACGGAAGGTTGCGACATTCACGAGTGCTTCCATGGTGCACAAGTAAACACGAGAATACAAAATACATAGAGCACACAATCACACAAATACAATAGCGATTATCAGTGGAAAGAACACGATTAAGTAAGAGCACAGACAACATTAGGTGGCAAAAACCCTAATCATCGCACAGTATTGGTGAGATATCCTTCATGATTACGGCATGCATGCATGATCAGAAACAGTAACACCGGGTGGCGATTAATCATAGTTAGATACCAAAATGAGGAGATATGGTGAGTGGTCAACCAAAATACGGGGATAAAAAGAAAAACAAGTGACACACAAAAAAGACTAAGTACACATAAGCGGTTATCAGAGGGCTGGTGATATGGGCGAAACTTAGAGCCATTAATCACTTTTGGCAAGAGAACACCTGTTAAGGTCGCCAATCAAAAAGTTGCTGGTCCCACTTGTTCAGGAATCCGATATGGACCGAACCACCGTAATTTAAATTTCCGAGCAGCACGATTGGCTTTAGCATTATAAAATAAAACAAGTTGGTCAACCGTAAAGATAGGGGCTTTTAGGAAGCGGTCATGAGTACGGGCTTGATGGAGCTGAACTTCTTCGAGAGTCATGAAGCTTTCCTAGCGGTGTTCATCCAATGATCTGAGTGTATCCAACCAAAATGGCAAAGATTCTTCCGGCAGCAATTTCTGAGCTGAGGCAACACGTAGACTCGGTATCACTACTTCCATTGGTGCAATATCTTCTATACCGTAAGCAAGTTTAAACGGAGTTGTTCCGGTTGCCACTTTGTACGTGGCCTGGTATGCCCATAATACTGCAGGTACGAGTTGATCCCAACATTCCAGACATTCCAAAATCAATTTGCGGAGCATATTCAACAGAGTCTTATTGGTACTCTCAGCCAGACCATTAGCATGTGGATAGTATGGTGAGCTGAATTTATGCATAATCTGAAAAGTCTGCGTCAGTACTTGCATTGAGTTGTTTGCAAAATGTGTTCCTTGGTCCGTCACTATTTCCAGAGGTAGTCCATATCGAGGGAAGACATCCTTCATCAAACATTTGGCCACCGAAACAGCTGTGGCAGACCGTAAAGATCAAGATTCCGACCATCTAGTGGCATAATCTGTACTATTCAATATGTATCGATTGTTGGTGAGGGTCGCTGGTGGCGTTATTGGGCCAAGGTTAACAAGACTAGTCTATTGAAAATCGGAAACAATGAATCTCCACTCTATTGCGGATGCTCTCCACCAATGTTCTCAGTTCTCCACCATCTTGAGACCGAAGAAGCCCACTAGATGGAGTGATATTATGCTTTCTTTGTACTAAATAAATAGATTTTCTATGGTTTTTTTTTATTGGATTTTTGAACATGGTCATTCGCTGCTTTTTATTGTAATTTATGTTCTTAAATATGCGCTCATTGGATGTAAGGTCTGTATTCTCGGGATTCCCACGAATGAACTATGCTCCCTCTATACTCTTCTAATATTGTCTCTATATTGGGGTCCTGCGTCCTGTACACTATGTAACACCCCATTTTTTCAATATAATTTCTTGTTGTCTCAACAGGGAAAGACATCAAAACTTATGGACAATTCGAAATGATGGCTGAGATCAATCAACAAAAAATTTAAATGAAGCGTGGATAAGATCATATGATATTAAGCTTACATGAAGACAAAAACGTGTAGTCTGGATTTTTCTCAGTTGTTCTTATTTCAGCCAAGTTACATCCATCTACTATATACTACGATAAAGACACATGAGGATGCCAAGCAGACATGGCCTACTGTAAAGCCTTGTACCGATTCGGTCGGCCTCGCTTTGATTCTTAGTCTAGTCCTCACCTATCCATGTGAATCAGTGGGACATAAGGATGTAGATTGGATGTGTGTATTAGCTCAAATTTTTTGTCTCATATGAAACAAAAGGAAGGAGTCGAAGATGGTAACTTTTTTGATTGAAGAAAAAAGAAAATTGTTACATAACATTTATATGTCTAACTTGTTTTTTAGTGTAATGTAAAGGCATGACACGGATATTTTGTCAGCAAAAGTTAGGAAAAAAAAGCTCAATTATGTATCCTCCTGCCCTACGAGAAAGTCGTGTTGTACATCTGCTTGCACTTTCCATGATTTTTTTTTTCTGTGGAGCTAGGGCATGTACAGATTGCTCTCTAAAGGGATTGAGAAATGAGAATCGTGATGGGCATTGAGTACATATCAGAAATCGAAATCATGCTACCCTGTGTGTATTAGCTCAATTTTTTTTGTCTCATATGAAAGATGGTGACTTTGTTGATTGAAGAAAAAGGAAAATTTTTAGATAACATTTATATGTGTCACTTGTTTTTTAGTGCAATGAACAAGCATGACACGGATATTTTGTCAGAAAAAGTTATAAAAAAAAGCCCAATGATGTATCCTCCTGCCCTACGAGAAAGTCGTGTTGTACATCTGCTTGCACTTTCCATGATTTTTTTTTCTGTGGAGCTTGCGTATGTACAGATTGCTCTCTAAAGGGATTGAGAAATGAGAATCGAGATGGGCATTGGGATGCTAATCAGGGCCTAAATTTCACGGCCAAGACAAAATGTCATATGACACGCAAATTTTTCTTTTACCTTTCATAACAAAAATTTTGACATGTTTATACAAGGCATATACATATAATATATATAGAGATCTATAAAAAAATGACAGGCAAATTACCAATTAGAGCTTGTCATTTGATAGGAAGTTTCAAAAAACACCTGTTTTGACAGGCAAAATGGCCAATGACAGGCATTTTGCCTGTCAATTTTAGGCCCTGATGCTAATCTGTAAAGTCTGATTGCGTCCTGACAAAGCTTCCCCCATCACCTTTCAGACTTGCTCCGTCTGTCGCTTTGACTCCAACAGATGCACCCTTTAAGGCCCTTCTGTATGACAGCCGTTGTAGTGCTGGAAACGCACATGTGAATTTAGCTTCTGTTTGCCATGTCCCACGTGATTCAACATCTACCGCCAACCTTTCAAGCTTCGAGTACGAAGAATCCCAAGCAGATTCATCGGTCATGGCAACAGAAAGGAGCTCGCCCTGGACATCTCCGTCATCACAATTGACATGATGTACGAATAGAAATGTGTTAAAAACTCCAAATATACTTTCATCGTCCCCGTCCCCGAGAGTCTTTTCCATAGCTGTTTCCATCCAAAGCAGGTCGTCTTGTCAGTCTTGGCTTCAATCGAGGCCTCGACCACTTCAGAGTGCTTTTCTTCTCAAGACCTGTCCTGCCTTCAAAGCGTTGGATGCCTGAGAGTTCCTCAACATAGTGCCTCTACCTTACGAGATCGATTATGTCTGTCTTTCCAAATCCATTGTACTCTCAAAAAAAAGAGCTGAATGAATGAAAGGGGTTATGAGCGTCCCGATGCTAGTCCGAGTGAGCGATAAAAGAATCCGTTAGTTATGTGAATTGTTCCTTTCATGCGCTATTTGAAGATGTTTTTAATGCACCTCTCCAGCCAAGTGTTGCAGGAACGCGGTGGAAAAGTCTCGTCAGATCTTGATTAGGACCACGAAGGTTCTCAAAACCATCCGCCGAAGACGTAGAGAAAACCTATACCGCCGGCTCCGGAGACTTGAAGAAGAAGTTAATAAAGGAAAGATTCAATCTCATAAGGGACTCCAAAATATCAGAGGAAGATTAAGATACGAGGAGGAGATCAAAAGGAAAAATCTTCAAATTTATTTTAAGGAATGGTGGGCTTGTAAGGCAGATAGACCTTCCAAAGAGATGTGCAATATTCTCAGAAGAAAAAAAATTAGAGACAAGATCCCACTACTGGTTGACAAGAATGAGGTGGAATGTAAGAGAGAGGAAGAGAACATTGGCATTATAGAAGCACACTTCACGAGTCCCTTGGGTGGTGCTTGTCCCTTCTCCCCCCATAGGCGGGATTGCGTGGCCACCATCTCTTAGACTTCCTTGTACGAAATCCCACGCAACTTGAGCGCTCTGCTTGATGCCACCATTTTCCAACAAGAGATCCTTAAAGTTATTGATTCGCTTCCGAATGGCAAGAGGCCGGGGCCTGATGGGCTCACTAATGAGTAGTTTAAATCATTCAAATATGTGGTGGCCACCCCCTTGCGTCTTGTTTGGCTTGAGGAACTTGAGTTTGGTGCCCTTCCTGCTTGTCTCAAGAACGGCATCATCAAACTTATTCATAAAAAGGGGAGAGGAACAGATTGGAACGGAAGACCTATCACAATGCTTCAAACCGGATATAAGATTCTTGCTAAAGTCATTCCCAACAGGATATCTGGCCATTTAGACCAGTGGCTTAGCAAAGACCAAAAAGTCTTCATTAAGGGAAGGTCAATATTGGAAGCCATCATTGATATCTGGGAAGGTCTGGACTATGCTGAAGAATCTAAAGATCAACAAGGGAGAAAAGACAACCAAAAAGGTATGGATATGATTCCACATTTGTTATAAAGCATTGAATCTAGTTGGCAAAGGAATCAATTTCAAAGGAACCCCTCAACCTATGAAGAGGCAAACGAAAACCCTAGTTGCGAAAGAGCCATGAAAGAAAAAATAGATACATTGAATGAGATGGATACTTGTGATTTGGTTCTAATGTCACCCAATAAATTGGTTGTAGTTGGGTATATAAAGTTAGAAGAAAATCAGATGGATCAGTTTGCAGGTACAAGACAAGATTAGTTGCCAAAGAATGGTCACAAACTCATGGTATAAACTATGAAGAAACATTCTCATGAGTTGCAAAGATGCCTACAATCAGAACATTGACATGTATAGTTGTTGCAAGAAATTGGAGACTCCTCCAACTTGATGTAAAAAATACATTCTTAAATGGTTGGATAAGTGAAGAGGTACATATGTCACAACCACTAGGGTCTGAAAACCCAAATCATACATCTTATGTTTGTAGACTTAAGAAAGCATTGTATGAATTGAAACAAGCTCCTAGAGCTTGAAATTATAAGTTGGTTACATACCTTCAAGGTCAAGGTTTCAAACCTAGCAACTCAGATCTTTCTCTATTCATCAAAAGGGATCACAATATGGTTATCTATGTATATATGTAGATGATTTTATTGTGATAGGTGATTATCTGAATGGCATTCAAAGGATAAATCAGTGACTTAGGTGAGCTCGCATATTTCCTAGGTATGCAAATGATTTATACAAATGAAGAGGTGTATCTAGCTCTGAGAAGATACATTGAAGACCTACTTCTCAAGTTCAAAATGCAAAACACAAAGATTGCAGGTACACCTTTGAAATTGAGCCATAACATAAGTGTTTATGAAGGTGAGGAGATTGTTGATCCTAAAGAGTATCAAAGCTTAGTTGGTTGCTTGATATATGTTACTCATACAAGACTAGACATATTATATTATAGTCTGCGGGTGTTCGTGCACTCACCTAGAAGGCCACACATGGATGCTAAAAAGAGAGTACTCAAGTACCTCAAAGGGAAACTTAATGAAGGTATCTATTATCCTTAATCTTCATATTTGGATGACAAAATCTATTCAAATGAAGATGGGGTAGGAGCAAAGGATGATAGATGAAGTACCTCTAGATACTTAGCATTTCTAGGTTCATAACTGGTTTCATGGAGTTCCAAGAAGCAACCAACGGTTGCTTTACCTTCAAATGAAGCTGAATATAGAGTCTAACTATTGAAACTCAATAAGAAATATGGCTCAAGGATTATATTTGGTCCTTGTAAGTTCCAAAACCTCACTTACTTAGAGATAATGTAAGTTCCATGCATCACAAGTCCAATTTTTCATGCAAGCACAAAGCACATAGAATTCCATTACCACTTTGTAAGAGAGAAGCTTATGGCAAAGAAAACTGGCATTTCGTTTGTTCCTACTGAGAAGCAAATAGTAGACATGATGACAAAGGCACTTGATGTGATAAAGATTTGTAGATTCAAAGCTATGGTAGGTATTCAACCTATAAGACAGTGAAGACTCAAGTATACTTTAGCTTGAGGGGGAGCTGTTGGAACAACAAGCTTTCATTATGCTTGAGGTGGATATGCTCTACATCAAATCCATTATTTGGATGCAATGGATATGCCTTCAAGAACAATACTTATGTGCACATATTTTCTTTTTATTAATTGGTTGATCACTTAAGATTATTCCTTGTAAACATTCAAGGTATCTTCCTTTGTAAAAGGGAAGAGTAAAAGGCCTAAACTCCATGAGTTAGAAGTGGTTAGGATTGATTCTCAATCAATCAATAAAAAAGTAGATTTGATTTAAACTTTCTCTTTTCCTAGATTGTAGGAAAAGATTCCAATCAGTCTAAACTAACAGAACCCGCTTAATTTCGAATTCAAATTCATGGCAAAAAGGCATGGGCATATCCTCAAGAGTCTATATAAAGATTCCACAAAATTTTTACATTAAGGAGATTGATGATTTTAAGCAATACATATACTCTTTGATCATTGTTTGGTGCCATTTTTTTACTACTACTTCTTTCCCGAATTCAATCACCTTATAGAGAGTGTTGCTCTCTCTACAAAGTCCCAAATCCAACGTTTAAGCACTTACTAGAAATTTATAATAGTCTAGTCTATGTGTACAAATTTGCAAGTCCTCTTATTCATTAATGTCAAAGAAAGTAAAGTTGTTTAGTCCCGTGGTCATTCTCTACACATCCCTAAAAAATTGGGATGACACTAGTTTAGTGTTAAGGTGATTGCTCATTCTATAGTTGTTGTAAATTAGGGCTTTTATGCATTATAGCAAACGAACCCTATGTATGAAACTCCTTTAAGAGGAGGTTTTACAATTGTAATTGTGCTCGCTGCTCTTAGTGTTTGAAGTCCCAACTCCCATCCATTTTTAGAAGGTTTTTGTGAGCTAGTCAAGGTGCAAGTTATCTATTTTGCATCAACTTGTTCTTGTTGATGTTCCAGAGTATTTATTGGGTTTGATTGAACTAACCACAAGCCTACAAGGTCTATGTTACATATCCAAAGTGCTAGGGCTGGTCCTATGTTAGTTTGCTCGACCAACTTCACAAGTTGAACTCAACTTTCCAAGCCTCTTCAAGTTTCTGCAACTTCTTTCACCTGGCCTACTAACTAGACTCACATAGATCATCTAGTGCCTTTGTTGGTCTCATGCAGACCTCATCATAAATGTCCAGACTCTCATAATGGCTTCTCCTCATAATGGGGTCCATAAAACTAAGTGTACTGTGGATCATTTGCAGTCACGTGTAGGTGAGAGTATTGAATATATTTAACAACCTCCCCCCTCAACGCCCATGTGGAGTGAAATAATTTCTCAGTCTAATGTGAAGCTTTGGAATATGTCGATAAAATTGCTCTCTTCCTAAAGCCTTGGTGAAAACTTGTTCTCCATTTTCATCTATTTGATTGTACCTCATCTGCATGACTCCATCCTCGATTGGCTCTCACACATAGTGATACTCGATTTCTATGTGCTTAGTACCTGGATGACAAATAAGATTCTTGGTGATGGCTATGTAGCTTTCGTTGTCACATTTCAACCTTGTAGCCTCTTGTGCTTGAATTCCTATATGCCATAGGATTCTTCTCAATCATTGTGTGACATATGTAGCAACACATGCTCTTTTATACTCAGCTTCAATAGAAGATAGAGCTACGGTCGGTTGCTTCTTACTGATCCAAGAAAGAACCCCTGAACCTAATGAAAAACAATACCCAAAAATTGATTCTCTGGAATCAATATCTCCTTCCTGGTCTTAGTCACAGTAACCACTCAAAGATGATCTTTGACCATAAAGAATACCATACTCAATGGCTCCTTTGATGTACTTGAGTATTCATGTGCATACCTTCCAATGAGTTAGGCACAACTTGTTAGAGAACCTTCTTACTATAGGAAGAGCATAAAAGATATACAGTCTGCTATTACACAAGTAGATGAGACTTCTTAATAATCTCCTGTATCTTCCAACATCCACCAGATCTGAAGTATCTCCAATAGATAATTTTGCATTGATCTCCATCGGTGTAGAAATTTCCTCGCAATCCTCTATGTCGAATGCCTTCAACACTTGCATCGCATACTTTTGTTGCAAAATAAAGAACTTCCCTTGTTCCTATTGGACTTCAAGACCTAAACAATAATGCATTAAGCCGAAATCCATGATTTCAAATTCTGTACTCAAGGCATCTTTCATGTATTTAAGAAGTGCATGATCGTTTCCGGTAATCACACGGTTGTCTACATAGAGTATGAGCACAATTATTTTCCCTCCTATCATTAGAACATACAAATTAGCATTAGAATCACATCTTTTGAATCCAATATCCAAAAGATACCTATCTATCTGCTCAAACCATTCTCTTGGGGCTTCTTTAAGACCACACAATGCCTTTTTTAGCTTAGATACCTTGTTTTCTAAATGGGGAACCTCAAGCCTTGGTGGTTGACACAGTTATACCTCATTGTTGAGGTCTCCATTCAGGAATGCTGATTTGACATCCAGGTGGTAAACTACCAATCGTTTATGTGCAGCCATAGCTAGTACTAGCGGAATAGTAGTTATCCATGCTATTGGGGCAAAGGATTCACCGAAGTCAATGCCTTCAACTTTGGAATAGACCTCTGCAACAAGTCTAGACTTGTAATTCTCCAAATTTCCATGAGCCTTGTGTTTTAACTTCTAGATCCACTTGGTGCTGATGACCTTCCGCTTTGGAGGTTGCTCCACTACCTCCCAAGTTCCATTCTTCATGATATTGTTGTATTTTGTTTGCATAGCAGTTCTCCGATTTTGATCTTGGAGTGCTTCTTCGACACTTGTCAGCTCTCTTTCTTGTTGATGGATAATTTCAGTCACCAATGCTGAGTTTACAATATGGACCTCTACCCAATCTTTGTTCTATGAGGAGATGGATAGGTAGGTTCTAAAGATGAGCTAGTATTGCACAAGACCTATTCTACACCTACCAAGTTCACTCCAAGGATGCTTAATACACTCTTTTAGATTGAAAATAATGCACTTGGAACCACTAAATGCTTTGGAGCATCATTCCCATAAGTTTGCATCAAAACAAAAAACTTGCATTTACTAGAAATGTGAATAAACTTTCTATTTTGGGAATAAAAGTGCTCAATGTTTTGCTTAGAGCTCACAACTTGGTATGCATTGACTAGAGAGCTTTCTCACACATCTAATTGGATTGTGTAGCTTAAAAAAAGTTATTTCATAAATTTACCTATACCATACACTGAGAAATGCTTCTAACAAGTCAGGGGGTCATCCTAACATTTCAAGATCTAGAAGGTGTGCATACATAGTCACCTTCGATAATTCATATCTCGAGATCCTCTAAACCAAATGTGATGAAAATTAATTTACACCTAGTACAAACTCTACTCTAAAAAAACCTAAGTTAAACCAAAGCAAATGATGGAGTATTTGTGGAGGATGCCACAAGTTCACTCTAATGATGAAAATAGACAGAGATGTACTTGAAGAAATGTATAAAAAATGTATATGATAATGAACATATGATAGAAGGGAAGTGTAGTGGACTACTCATACATGATATGATCTCAATGTATGCTCACTGAAGTAGCTCAATGCCTCTTATAACGGCTCCTCTATCATGCAACTAAAAGTATATGTATTTATATAGATGTTCCAAGTTTGTATTTCAATTTTCCCTCACCAAAATGTGACCCTACACTTTAGGGATGATTTGCGTAGATTCCTCCTACGACATGAGTCGTGAGCTGAGCTCCCTAACTTCATGAGATTCCTTATTCTCCTTGATTTTACATTTATCAAAAGTAAATATGCACAAAATGACTAGCGTACGTTCACATGATGTTCGTTCTTGTGAAAAGATGAAATGATGTGTAGTCCTGAAACATTAGCTGAGCACTTAAGCTTGCCAGTTGTATCAAAAGGTCCCGTTAAAGCCTAAGCTTCTTGAGACTTCAATCCTTCATGATTTCGTATCATCCAATCATGTATTTGAACCTATTCAAGTTGCTTCCATCCAATGCTTTTGTCATCATATATGCACATTGTTGATGTGTGGATACATATGAGAGTTGTATCTCCTTACTCATGACCTTTTCTCTAACATAATGATAGTGAAATATTATATGTTTGGTCTTAGCATGTTAGATAGAGTTAGTGTCAAGATGTAAGGAAATAATGTTGTCTTCAAATATGTGTGGAGTAGAAGTATTCAACTATAAATCTGAATATAAGGTCCTAATCCACATAGATTCTTGAATAGCATTTGCAAGTACTCTATATTGAGCTTCTATTGATGAAAGAGAAACAGTAGGTTGCTTCTTCGAAGACCACAAAATCAATTTCTTACCTGAAAAATTAAGATAGCGTGAGGTGCTTCTCCTATCATCTTTTGAACTTGTCGAATCTGCATAAAAAAAGAGATTTACATGTGTATCACATGTATATGGATAGTACGATCCTTCATTAATTGTACCATTCAAATACTTCAGTATTATCTTGGCTCCTTCCATGTGAAACCTCCTTGGAGTATGCATAAACTAACTTAGCACACTAACTCCATAGCATATATCTACTCTACTTAGAGTAGCATAGTCCAAGCTTCCATCTAAGTTTTGGTAAGTAGTCACATCTTCAATTAACTCCCCTTCATGAGCACTTAGCTTCAAATTTACCTCCATGGGTGTACCTGCAACCTTCGTATTTTCAATTTTGAATTTGGTAAGCGTATCTAAAATGTACTTTCTCTAAGTTAGAAATATACCTTTCTCTATAGATATTATTTCCAAACCTAAGAAGTATGTGAGGAGTCCAAGATCACTAATCTTGAACTCTTCTTCATCAAAGCTTTGATCATCTTGATTTGAATTGTGTCATTACCTGTAATGATTATGTCATCTACATATACACAAAAGTATATGACCTTTGAGTGGTTCCTCTTAATGAAGAGGGAAGGATCTACCTTGCTTTCCATAAAACCTTTATCTTGCAAGTAAATGATGAGTCTATGATTGCAAGCTCTAGGAGCTCGCTTCAAGCCATACAAGGTTTTCCTTAACTTGCATACATATTTTGGATATTCTTGATCTTCAGAGCCAGGAGGTTGAGACATGTATACCGCCTCTGAAATCCAACCATTTAGAAAAGCTTTTTTAGCATCGGTTTGATATATCTTCCAATTCTTGGAAGATGCAACAATCATAAGTACTCTAATTGTAGGCATTTTTGCTACAGGTGGGAATGTCTCTTCATAATCAATGCCTTGGGTTTGTGCAAACCCTTTGGTTACAACCCTTGCTTTGTACCTGTTAATTGAGCCATTATAATTCTTCTCTACTTTGTAAATCCATCTTGAGCCAATGACCTTCATAGATGGTTTCTTGGGAACAGATTCCCAAGTTTGATTTTCTTGTAGATCTTCTATCTCTTCTTCCATGGTATCTCTCCATTCTGGCTTCTTCTTGTCTTCTTTCATATCTAGATGGTTCATCTGAGCTTGTATCCTATGCTATGTAAATCAGATGCTTAGTGACCAAATATGTGTCATAACCATACCTTTATGGCTTCATTTTCTCTCTAATAGACCTCGTTATAGTTAGTTGAGATGATTCTACCACATCTCTCATCTCTTGCACTTTGGCTTTGCCTTTGGAGTTCTAAGAGTTGATTTCCCTTCTTGGAGTCTTCTGTTCATCTTCAAAATCACTTGATGCTTCACGAGTAAGCTCATTCTTCTTAGAGAATGTTGGAAAGTCTTCTTCTAGGTCATAGGGAAGTTTAATTTTCCTGCAATCATCTTCAAACCAAGATTTGATTTCATCAAACACAACATCTCTACTTACAATAAAACCTTCATTACTTGGATTGCATAGCCTATAGCCTTTCTGATTAAGCTCATAGACAATGAATATGCATTTCTATGCCTTTGTATCTAGTTTGCCTCTAGTTTGTGAAGGTATCTGTGCATATGTTATGCACCCAAAGATCCTGCAATGATCAAGGCTATGTCTTCTTCCATTCCATGCTTCATAAGGTCTCATACCATCTAATGATTTTGATGGGAGCCTATTGATTAGATAGGTAGCTATGCATACAACCTTTTCCCATTAGTAATTGGGAAACTTCTTCTCATTTAGCACTGACCGTGCAACCTCTACTATGGTTCTATTTCTTTTATTTCCCACTCCATTTTGCTCTGGGGTATACCTAGTTATAATTTCTCTTTTGATTCCTCTCTTGTGGAGACAAGAATAAAAGTTATGGGAGAAATATCTCCCCCTCTATTTAACCTTAGCCTCTTCAAAGTCTTACCTGTTTGTTTTTTCACAAGTGCTAGATATTTCTTGAAAGAAGAAAACATAGTGTTGTCCATCCGCTACAATCATCAAAGAATGACACATAATACCTAGATACAAAGATTGAAGGCTCCTTACTTGGTCCCCATACATCTATATGGACTAGCTCCAATAGATCTCCATGAATGTATCCCTTCTTTGTGAGTGGTTGTCTATGAGACTCGCCAAATTGACAAGCACTACATTTGTTAATCATGTGTTGTTTGGAGATATTTGGTAGAACAAGCACACTCTGATCCCTAATGATTTGCTTCAGAGACCTTTCACCTATATGAGCTAACCTCTTGTGCCAAATTTCCAATTCTGATAGGGTTTGACTACCATAGTTGAATAAAGCAATGTTCCTAGTATCTTGGAGCTGAAGTGTAAATAGTCTACTTCACTTTTCTCGTCTTGCTATCCTCTTGAATCCCTGATATGGATCCTCTTCTTTGTGAATCCGACGTGCAATCCTTTCTCAACAATCTAACCTACACTTATGAGATTTTTGGTGATAGTTGAGACATACACTTTCTTACTCACTAGGTTCATATTACCATATGAATTCTTGACATTACCTATCACCTCCACTAGATTCCTTGTGTCATCAAATGTTTGGACTTCATGTCTATTCCTTAGATCCTCCAAGTTTGAGAGTAGAGGTACATTCCCTGCTACATGATTTCAGAAACCTAAGTCTATATAGAATACATGTTCATCTGCTTTACCTTGTTACATGGTTATGTTTATCAAAAGTAATGAATCCTCTTGAGTTTGATCATCTACATATTTTTTGGTGTCTCTCCTTCCGTTGTATCCTCATCAGTAGTTGTTTTTATTGTATCCATTGTTGTTGTTGAATCTACCTCTGTTGTAACCTCTACCTGTTTGGTTTCTAGGATTTTTGGAAAATGTGATTTGTTAATTTGATTAGTAATGTGATTAATTAAGCCACATATGGCACATGGAGAGGAGATTTGAGATCTCTCTTGCCTTTTCTTCCTCCTCTACCTCTTCCTCTTGTGCCTTTACCTCGACTTGCAAAGTTCGCTTAAGCGGTGTCGCCTTCTTCATCACAATTTTTACCTTTTCCTTTGATATCTTTATTCTTGTTCTTATCTGTATATAGAGCAGAGGATTGATTACCTTTTGAGTTTTCTCCATTCTTCATAAGCTTTGCCTCATGTGTGAACAACTGACCCATGAGGGTGTTGAAGTCAGGAACTTGTATGTCCATGTAGAGGTCCATGGCTGTGGTGAAGAGTTCCCATTTTTCATTTATCTTTATTCCATTGATCACTTGCCTCACTATTTTCTCCTCATCAATGATCGCTCTAATGCTTCCAAGTTGATCTGCTATGTCCTTCATTTTGGTGACAAAATCAAGACCACTCTGCTCAGGAATCTTCTTGAGTTTGGTGAACTCCATCCATAGTTGATTCTTCCTTGCCTTGTTACTTATCTTAAAGGGCTTTGAGGGAGCCCCATTAATAGTAACCATAGAAAAGGAATTGCCAAACAAGACACTCACATACTTTATGAAGTTTCTACCAAGACCAACATCATGCAAAGATTGAAAGATACAGTCCCATTCAATCCTGTCAAAGGGCTTATTGAATTCAATCCTAAAGACATAGAACACCAGAGTAACCTCATTGGGAATATCCATACCTTCCCACAAAGTGATAATGGCATGAAGGATGAACCTTCCTCTAATAAAACCTTTTTTTCTCAAGCAAGATAATTTTTTCCATGGCGAGGATGATTCTGCTAGCTAAAGAAGAGGCAAAGACTCTATAAATGGAGTTCAAGCAAGTAATAGGCCTCCAACTAATGAGATCATCTTTTCGACCTCCTTTGTAAATAAGCTTAATGACAAAAGTGTTGATGCGAATGGGAAGGGTAGCTTTGGTGTTACGTTTTTTCAATATCAAGAAAATAAAGAGGGTCATAAAGTCTTTTCACTCAATCACCAATGCATTTGGGATGTCATCAAAACCAGGAAATTTATAGATTTTCAATCTACTAATGATTTATTTAACCTCACAACAATGAGGGGCATGTCTAGAGTGGAAGCCGAGCTTTAAGGAATCATTTCCTTCCTTTTAAGAGCAATAAGAACCTTGGGACTTTGGATATCGTCTCTCTCCAACTTGGGGAAGATACATAAAGCATTGGCAAAGGAAACATGTGGCCTCCTTAAGTTGTCCTCAATGTTGATGGTAACACCTCCAAGATTATTTTTCAACACAAAAATGTAATATTTATCCTTATCCTTTTTCATGAGATCAAATATATTTTTGTTGGGCCTATCCACCTGAATATCCCAATCTTCTCTTGGGGAAGAGAGAAAACTACTAGTCGCAAGGTAATCTTCAAATTTTAATCTTTCTTGGAGCTCATGAAGCTTAATCTCGGGAGATCAATCCCTAAAAAGATACTTACTCAAGCCATGAATCATGTTACTAATGTTGATCCTTTTACTAGCCCTACTATTTTTTGCCATCTTCTTGAATTGGATGAAGATTCTTTGGATCTGTCTAACAGATTTCTCCAGAGCTATAAAGGGGTAACACTTATTAGCAAAATGGTGAGAAATAATTATCTTGACTCTACTAATTACACAAGAAATCTTGAGCAGAGAGGCATCAAGAAGATGCTAGCTTACCTTAACCACATGACACCCTTCATGCGAGGTAACCTTGAGGAGAAACTAATCAGAGGGGGAGAAGGACTTATCTAACTCACATTTAAATCTCCAAAAGTCTTGGAGGCTAGTGACATTGAAATAGCACCTATGTAACCTAAGAAGAATAATTTCATCACCTCTTTGCTTGTTGTTCCGAAACAAAAAACCAAAATTGTTAGAAATGTCCACCAAGTCTTTGAGGAAGTGAGGTTAAACCACCTAGACTTCTCATTCCCAATGATGGTACTACCTCTACAATCAAGACAATTAGCAGAACTACGAACTGTGTTAATGTTCCCAAATAAGAAGAGGGGTCCACTAATATTGGAAAACTCTTTCGAGAAACAAGATGGATGGTTAATAGCATTGGTAGCATAGACACTATGGTAATCTCAAAAGGACTCTTGAGAGAAACAACCACCCATTGATGTGTGTGAGTGACCTCCACCTTGTAAACAACATGATAAAGCAAAAGAGTTACCAAGGGCAGTCCCATATTACCACTAGAGTGATCAGTGAAGAACCAATCATGTTTAGTGGACACAATCTTGAAATTAACCCTCAGCTTAAACCCCCCTAATCTTGACTTCTTGAAGATAGAGAAAATCAAGAAAATAAGACCAAACTTTTAGCCAAGCAGTTATGGCTTTAGCTCTCACAGTACCACTCAAAACATTCACATTAAACAAAAAAAACTTAAATGATGTTAATTACAACTTGGAGAAAGGGATACCAAATACCTTGATAACTCGAGTGCATAGAAACAAAACTAGCAAGAACAAAAAAAAAACATCATAGTACATTGTCATTTCTTATGGGATCTAATCAAAGAGACTCATGTCCTAATAGGATCTTTCCTTTTGGGTTTACCCAATAAGTGCATGGAGACTTCATTAACATCCAATTGGGTCATGGGATGTCCTCACTATGATTGAAGTTTTGCAAGATCTCGTAGAACAATTTTCCATCTTGATCTTCCGATTGAACAACAAAGTCATTGATTGAGTCAAGAGCATTGTTCGTGAGAGTGTTACCAAAGGGAGCATCCACTATACCAATACTTACTAACTTCTTTTTATTGATCCCATGAGTCCGTCCCTCACCTGGAGAACAATGGACCCCCTCATTTACTATTTTACAATTTACCTTACCTTGTTGCTATCAAGAGCATTACTATTGGGATTATCATTTTCTTTGTTGATATTTGAAGGACTTTCTTTGTTCATGTCAATAAGGTTTTTTTTCTTTAAAGGAAGTTTGACCTTAGCCTACTCTCCCGGACTTGAATTAATTAAAAGAAAAGTACAAGAGAAGGGGACTAGTGCCCACAGGATTCCCCGAATCCCACAGATCAAGGGTAGCTTTTACAGGGTTTAGATGGCATTACAAAGAAGTTTAGTCACCCTCTCATCACCCTCATGCGGGGCCCAGCTTGTGTAAGGAGCACTTGATGATGCCTAAAAGGGGGGGATTTCGTACAATTAGCGACCCTTTTGCCAAAGAGGAAGAATGACTTCTCAATTGACCACACTATGCGTGAGTCACCAAAGTTGCAAGCACACCTTTCTCACCAGATCTTCCATAGGGCCTCCCCTCTGATGGCATTCCAGAGAGTCGACTGAACTCTTCTCCCAGAAAAGCATGCATCCAACTGATATGTTTCTGAAGTCTAATTTCCTTTCCAACAATCTGCCAGAGCCTTCATGGTGGACCATACAAAGCTTACCTGAAGTTATAGAGGAGGTTGATAAACCTCACATCCCCATCATGCAGAGCCCACTTGGTTTTAAGCTTATTGTTGACATATTGTAGCTCTTTGTGGTGTCTGAAGGGGGGGGGGGGTTTCTTATAGTTAGCAATTCTTTCTCCGTGAAGGAATAGGGACTTCTCAATGGACCACTCCTTGGGGGTGTTGCCAAAGTTGTGAGTGCATCATTCTTGGTAGATCTTCCAAAGGATCTCTCCCTTGATCGCATTCCACAACATTGCAGAGCAACCGATCGCTTCACCAATGAGGGCTTGTTTCTAATTGATTTGATCTTGGAGTCCTAGAGAATGACCAAGGACCGTCCATAACCAAAGGGATTTAGGGCAAGCAAAGAACAAGTGACCAATATCCTCTTTTCTATGACAACATCGCTTGCACTAGGGTGGAACACCACAGATCGTTTTAGCTTTTGCATTGCTCCATATTCCACCGTGTAAAATTTGCCATAGTAGGACCGACTTTTTGTTTTCAATGAGGGGGTGCCAGATAGACATAAATTTTATATCCCATCGAAGTGGCGTCTAGTTGAGACACCATTTCTTGTTGAGACTTATGTGAATGTCATTGTGAGCTTCGACATAAGGAAGCTTGGAGAGGTGATTATCATTGAACCATTTAAGGCCCATTAGGTCTAGAGCATCATGTCCCATCAGTGGTCGGATTTTAGAGCGGTCTCAAGAATGGCGTCTACTCAATAAAACATTCCATTCCTCGTAGGTGACCGCAACACTAGGATCAAGGTTCTCAAAGTCCACCCATTTATTTGTATCTTTTTTCCAGAGGTGCTTCCATTGTTTGAATCCCTTATTATAGAGTCTTTTGGAACTTAAGACATTCCAAGGCTCCAAGTTTCTCATGCCTTGGATTGGGAACCAAATAGAGTCATTTTGTCTTATACCCACTATCCACTTCCAATCTTCACTGATTCTGATGTGAGGTTTGAATCTGTTCCAGCTCAACCACAAGGATCTTACCAGGGTCAGTCCTTTGGGGGAGACAAGAATCCGAAAGAATTAGACGGTGAGGATGTGGAGGTTTTTCCATCCAGGGTAGCCCACCAGAGTAATCACGTTCGTGTTTCTGAAAATTAATGTGGCCGAAGAGGAATCTCTGTTGCACCAAGCCTTAATCATCCATTTTGTCGCAAGTTTATTGGCCATATTGCGAATTTCCATAATACCCAGACCTCCACTTTCCCTTCGGCTAGTGCATATGGACCATTTGATTTTAGGCACTCCCCTCCTGTTATGGTTCCCAGTCCAAAGAAAGTTCCTACAAGTAGTTTCCAATTTGGCTAATTCTTGATCCTTCGGTCTCTAGTAAGAAAGAAAATATATGATTGTGGATATGAGGAATATGTTGATTACCATGGCCCGACCAGCAAGATTAATTTGCAAACCCCTCCAATAATTAAGTTTATTATTAAGTCTTGCGAGGATCCAAGCCCACCTTTGTTCCAAAGTAACACCGAATCCCATGGGGATACCAAGAATGCAAACGACCTAACCTGATTGAATGCTTTGGCATCCCTAAACAGTGAGGAAATTGGGTTGAGTCCCTTTGATAGCCCTGAATGGCATCTTGGAATGGTTAATTTTTGAGCGAGATGTAATAAAGTAAGTCTATGATGCAAGGGTCTGACCGATTTGGACAGATCTGAAATCGGACACTGTTTGGTCATCCATGTGTATGACCAAAGATCTCGAGTTTAGACTTACTAGGAGGTCTTGTGCTCTTGTGAACAAGTGATCCACTTAGCTTAGTGGTTAAGTCTCAAGGATGTGAAGGAGGAGGTCTTGGGTTCAATCCCCATGGGCAACATGGGGAGAGTATTTTGCCCAAAGAGATCTAGAGCCTTCTAGAAGCATCCAGAGTTAACTCGAGTTGACTGGGACACTTGGTGCACATGCAGTTACATGGCCAACACATGGCTGGCTAGTATCCACCTGCCCAAGAAGGCAGTCCCCTAAAGAGAGCTATATATAGAGGCATTTGGTCGGGAGGAGAGCATCTCTCAAGCATGTTGTGGTCGGAATCCCTCATTCTCTTGCATTGGTATCCGAGAAGGAGTTTAATTCAAGAAGGATGAAACTAGTATCTCAAGATACTTCAAGATAGGTTCAAGGTCAAGTAAACAGAAGATATGAAGTAAATAATTTCCAAGATCTTCTTGAAGCACTTCAAGATAAAGCGTTGTTAATTCGGAAATATTTTTTTCTGAAAGAAGTTGGACTTTGATTTTGAGTTGATCTTTATAACCAAGGATTTGATTGACTAAGTCAAGCACCAAGTTCCTAGTGTAACTTGATAAATTCACTCTTTTGACTCAAAGAAAAGCACAAGAATTGCATTCCCAGTAAGGAGTCAAAAAGACTAAATATGACCTGAACTTAGTCTCAAGTGAAGCATTATTTGAATACAAAACTCATCAATAGAACCTTGGTGGGTCGACACATTGATGAGTGAATGCAAACCACGCACTCAACCCATGGACACAACTACAAAGTTTTCCTCAAATGATGGAGAACTATTGGAAGACATACAGAAGCATTGTAGGATCATTAATCTATGCAAACATTACAAGACCTGATATATCTTATGTTTTTGGTGTACTTTCTCAGTTTATTCAAGCCCTGATAAGTGAACATTTAAATTTAGCCAAGAGAGTGTTGAGATACATAAAGCATATAGTTAATCATGCTTTGTTTTACATGTTTGATGAAGAATCGCAAGTCAAAGGCTTTAGTGATGCTGATTGGGCAGGTTCAAAAGAAGATAGTCGATCTATCTAAAGTTATGTGTTCATGATAGGAAGCAAACCTATCACATGGAGCTCAAAGAAACAACCTACTATTGCACTTTCATCCATGGAGTCTGAATATAGAGGACTAGCATTTTCCACATGTGAAGCAATGTGGATTAAAAAGCTTTCGGTTGATCTTGAAGTGCAAGTTGGAACCATCCCTATATACGGTGATAACATGTCAACTATTTACTTGGCAAGCAATCCTATCTTTGGTGCAAGGAGAAAGCATCCACTACCATTATGTAAGGGAAAAGGTATTGAGCAAAAATGTGGAGATAAAGTTCATCAGAGCCAAAGAGGAGGTTGGAGATATGTTTACGAAGTTCTTGGATGCCTCTAAACTCAAAGGGTTCACGGATGTGATAAATTTGTAGGACATGGTTGAAGATAACTCCCAAATGAGCTAGAGGGGGAGTGTTGAAGATAAATGTACAATCTCATTTTCACATGAGCTATGATTGGATAAATGTACAAAATATAAATATAAAGGAAAAGAAGAGAAAAGAAAAAAAAAGTCTACTCAAAATTCTTGATGAGTAAAAGATACAATATCTGCCTTATAGTTAGTAGCATGTAGTGGGCAAAGTGGTGAGTTACGAAGGAGGCACAAACTTCTTCACATGCTCATTGGTTATAAAAGTGGAGTGGGAGCACGTTCTAAACAAGGAGAGAAAGAGGCAAGAGCTCCCAATAGTCGGATCTGGTCATTTTGTCATTTTGTCTTCCCATAGACTCCTTCCAGCCACACGTCATTTTGTACACAGCTCTGTTGTGAAGCTCATATCTCAGTTTGTATTTAAGCATTTCTTGCTTTTAAACACCATTGGAAAGCTTATTTTGGTTACGGTTTCTATCTCAAAAACTTTCTTCAAAACTTATATATTCTTTGAGATATTAGGCAAAGAGTGAAGTCTCATTTTTCAGCTTACCTATGTAGACAGGTAATCTATTTTGATCGGTTACATTTCCCAACCAAAACATATCCAAATTGTTTGTTTTTTTACTTTTGGAAAGATCATTGCATGTAGTTTCTCTATCTCAAATATCTCATTCAAATGATTTATATTCTGTGAGAGATCTATCAGAGAGTGAAGTTCCGTTTTTCAGTATACTTATGTGCTCAAGAAGTCTATTTTGGTGAATTGACTTTCCTCACCAAACTCATCCAGATTACTTGATTCTTATCTTGTTCGAAAGCTTCTCATGTGTAACAACTTGTTTGTCCCAAATATCATCCTCAAAGGTTATATATTGAGGGCATTATGAGTCCAAGAGTGAAGTTCAGTTCTTTAGCAGTCTTGTGTGGACAAGTAGTTTATCTTTGTTAGTTGCATTTCCTAGTCAAAACTTGTCCAAATTAAGTTATTTATAGCTTGTTAGAAAGATCTCTTTTGATAGCTCTGATTGACTAAAGGCAAAGTTCATTTGAGCTTTGTATTGAGAGCAACAAGCTATCTAAGGTGCAACTATTTGTCCAAGTGCTGGACATACAAGGGCTCACTACACACTTTCGTTGTGCATAGGAGAACTCATTATCCACACAACACTGGCTAGGGACTATAGTTTTGTCACACGAATTCCAAAAGTATGAAAGTTTATTAGTCAATGAGTCAAAAATTACAATGACTCGGATGGTCCACTAGTTTGGTGGTTCAGCCTGATGATTCAATCCAATGGTTTACCTAGTATGATAGTTAGGTAGTTCAATATGTTTATAGATGATCCAGATGGTTATACCTAGATAATAGCGATCATTCCTAAATCATATAATTAGGCACCAAGGTTACTATGGTGAAATCACGGTTTTCGAGAATGCCATTGAAGCTCCATAGTGGGAGTGCATGTGTGGAATATAACATTCTTGTATATACATTACTCTTGGCAATTTGAGAATCTGAGGTTCTCTATCTCTCTTTTTTTGTGTGTTTTTCGATTAGTGTGTTTGAATTCCCACTGCTCTACCTACAGATCATATTCCAATGTCTCGCTATTCTTGGTTATTTCTTATAGTATAGTGTAGTGATCTTTGGTCACATATACTAGAGATGGAACACTATTCGAATCTAGATTGTTCTAGAACTGCTTTGACACTTAGATCATAGACTTTACTTCATAACGTTCTCCCGCCTAGGGAAAGACTTTTGTGCTTGAATGTGTATATATATATATATATATATATATATATATATATATATATATATATATATATATATATATATATATATATATATATATATATATATATATATATATATATATATATATTTGTGTGTGTGTGTATATATGTGTGTGTGTGCATATGTGTATAGGCATTTCCCCAAGCCTTATGTTCTAACATAGAAGAACATTTTTCATCTCTTTGGTGAGACTCACCTTCAATTCCAAATTAATAGAGCAGAATCTAGTAGTTGATTCGTAACCGATTAATTCAAAATACTATCTAGCTTTGTGCTTGATAAATTGATCTATGTGAAAAGTAGGGTATGAATAATAAGTGTGGATCAAAATACATTGTTGAACAATTCAGTACTTTCTTTGCACTTGATAAATTGATCTATGTGAAAAATAGGGTATGAATAATAAGTGTGGATCAAAATACATTGTTGAACAATTCAGTAGTTTCATTATGTGCTATCTACGCATTAACATGTGAGATGGGTGGATTGAAATTACTAGTCTATCTTTGGGTATCAAAAGTGCATTCTATGAGTATTTGAGGTGGAATTTCTATCTCCGCCTAGATTCTAAGGAATTTTTTTCACTTTAATTTTATTTGGAAATCAAACTAGAAGTTTTATTGAGCCAAACATCTAAGTTAGATTTTTGTATCATGATTTTGCTTCCAACAACATCTACTTGATTTTGCACCCTACCACAAACTACTACCTCCAAGTAGGATAAAAAATCATAGAAAAAATAAAGGCTTAAGTGTGCCATGTACGTTTGGTCATCTTCATTTTAACTTGACTCAGGCAGATTCAAAATTAACTTTGTACACCTATCTCGAAGAATTTTGTTTTGTGCTTAGAAATTTTCATTCTTATGAGCAACTCCGTAGTTTTGTTTTTTCAAGAGTTGAAGATGTCGCCTTAGATTTAAAGATTTTTGAAGATTGTTGAAAATTGTGAATCTTGAAAAACTCCAAATGTATAAATCAACTTAGACTTTAAAATATTTGAAGATTTGGCGGGTTCCTCTATAGAACATCTATTTCGGAAATAATTTGGTTACATTCTCCCATTGGCTATGTGTGATGTTTGCATGAAATGAGTCAAGTACTCTATTTGATCTATCTTCGAAAGTTTTGGAAAGTAGTAAGGGAGAACCAAAAATCTCTATAACTAGTTCCAACTTTAGATATACTTAAGCCACATCAGCTTCAAACTCTTTGTGACTTAATACTTTAACTTTTAAAGGATCTTTTTCAATAAGACACTAATGTGTTTTCTCCATCTTTAAGAGAAATACGTTAGATTCTCAAAAAGATTCTTGGAGCAAAGCTTGAACATCATCCGACCACTAGGGACTACTGTGGTATACAACACTGATGTCTCAAGCCCTTGAGCTTGATAATATTTTCTTTTTTTTTACTCAAAATATTAATGCCTCCTCATAGACTACATTGAACTTTTTTTTTTCTTTTCGGCAATCTCTTAAGACTACTCACTTGTAATGCAATTCTTATGCATAATTATCCAAGATATTTATTTCACTAAGTTTTAACCTCGAGTAGGCGCTTTCAAACTTACTTAGTCTTCCTAACCTTAGTTTAAAAAGTTTTCTCAAAATTTGAATTCTTCGCAAATTCATCAAACATTTCTGAAACACAACATTTTATCTTGAAATTTTCATAAATCAAGTAAGAACATGTCTTATTTTCGTTTAAATATAAATGGTCCTCGAAGTTAGTTACTTTGTGATTGTCTTACTTACTTGAGCTTGAAGTGTCATGCAAGATCATGCTTTTTTCCTCCTCAAACTCAAACTTCTCGTTTGAAGTCTTAATTTTCTTGAGGATCCAATTTTACTTCTGTCTTTCTTACATCAACATGAGTATAAACATTTGGTTTCCCATACCAAGTGATGCTTATCATAGTCCAAATTGCTCTTTATAGAGAAGCTTCCCACTTAAATTATTTAAGAAAATTTGAAGTTAATGATTTATATCTAATTTGATATTTTCTAGATTTTGTTTTCTTCACAAGATAATTTCATTATCTCATGCCTTGACTTTCACTTTGTATTGGAAACTTGGAAATCTTTTTATGGAACATCCATCCTTCTTTTCTACGCATTTCAAAAAGAAAAAAAATATATAATTACAAGTTCTTGAATTTCAAGATCTATTGGATCTACTCTAGCCTATTTTCTAGTGACATGAGCAATTTACTTCTAGTCTATAGATTCTTTTCTTATGGAATCTTTAAGTAGCTACTTCTAGGATTTTAACATGAATCTTTCTATTGCTTTTAATATAAGCATCCTCTCATTCTTTTGAATTTCATCTTTTTAAAAATCCTTTTTATGGTAGGTAAACTTGATGTTGGACCATCTAGAGACTTAACTACCATCATGAGGTTTGTAGATTACATACTTGCTACAACTATGTCTCCTCACTTTTCATTTGGATAAGTGTAACTTGGACATGTTTTATTTATCTTTGTGGTTTACAACCACCTTTAGGGATTCCATATTTTCTAAACTCGAGTAGAATGCTAGCTTCTAGGTAACTTTCTTGTCTAAAGATCTACATCATGAAGATCTTTTTGCTTTTTATCTAACCCATTAGTTAGACTTGATGTTATGTACGTTCCTATAGAAAGATATACTTGAAAAGAGATCTAAACTATTTGATAGCTTCTATATTTAACCAAGTATGTTTCACAAAGAGATCATCATTTATTTGTCCTTATATATTCATGAACTTGTTCTTGTTTTGGGAAAAGTTCATCGGCCAATGGAGTTTCTCAAATATCAACGCTAGGAGAACAAATTAGTTTTTCATTTAGGTTTTTATATTTACAAACTATCTCATTTTTTAAATATTACCTTTTTTAGGTTTCATTTTAAGAGGCAATGTTTAGAAAAGAAACATCAAAATTCTTCAAAGAAGAAGAGATATTTCAAAGTTTCGATGTTTTTTCAAGGAACTCTGCATTGTTACTATAGATGCAATCATGTAACCTAGCATCTATCTATTAAACTTTGAATTTCAATTCATGCTAAAGTTCAATCAATGTTCTTCGATTTTCATCAATCCTTTATATGGAGTCAAGCAAGAGCTCGAATTTCAAAGTGCTCATGGAACTTTGAAACTTTCTCAACTTACCATCCTTCTTAGGATTCTTGAGAAGAAATTCCACAAGAAAATATAAGATTTCATTTTGTACTAAGCTTAGAGATATGCTTTAGTGCGGAAAAATCTTTTGTAAAAATAAAGAAGCTAATGATGTGCAAAAAGACATCATTAAACTCAAGTTCTGCATTCAAAACATTCTTTTGTAAAGGGTGATGATCCAAACGTGCTAAATCCCCTCCATTTCTATATGTCTTTATATTATTGGAACACATATACAAGAGCTTTCCAATAAGTTAAAAATTGGACAAGCAAGTATAGGAGCATGTGTCCAAGTTTGACTATTTCCTAAGTCATCGCCGACTTGAAACAATGTTTTGAGTGGCTACTTTGGATTATGTCAAAGCAATCTTAGAAAGAATGTTTAACCTTTGTAGCTATATATCTATAGCATATAATCCACAGAACATATGTGAGTCAGAAACATGAAATTTAGACATTATATGATACCTTTCAAGATGGTTCAAAGTTGCCCTCTTGCATGTTTTTGCACATTTTCTTGGATGAGAAATCTTCATATCTATCTATCTATCAATCTGTCTATCTATCTATCTATCTATCTATCTATCTATCTATCTATCTATCTATCTATCTATCTATCTATCTATCTATCTATCTATCTATCTATCTATCTATCTATCTATCTATCTATCTGTCTATCTATCTATCTATCTATCTATCTGTCTATTTGTCTATCTATCAATCTAGCTATCTATCCTACATATTCAAAATGCCCATACCTTTTTTCAAAATGTTGTCTTCCATTTGTCTCCATCTCTCATCCTAAAAATATTATAAGCTCCTCAAACGTCAATGTTCTTGAAGAACTTTGCTTTTCCAAGGCGTTCCAAGATCTCTAGTATAAGTGGTAGAGGGTATCTAGTTTTTTTTGTGACTTTCTTCAACCCAGGATACTCAACAAACATTAGGAGACTCCCATGCTTGTTCTTTTCAAATAGGATAGGGGCTCTTGTAGGAGACTCTTAGTGTTTGATAAACTCATTGACTAGATCATCATCAATATTCTTATGTAATTTTGTAAGTTCCTCTAGGAATAGTCTAGGGATTGTTCTGAAGGGTGTTGGTGGTCCCTCTTGAAATCCTATGGCACAATCATAAGGTCTATGTCATGGGAGGATATCTGCATTCATCTTTACAAAAACATCTTTAAAAACTTGGTACTAGTCAAGTAGCTTCATTGAATCATGTTTCTTGGACTCTTGAGTTCATATGGCATAGGTCATATATGTCTATTCCTTCCTTAATGCATGTATCAAGGCTTTGGTTCCAACATATATTGGGTTCCTCTAGATATCTCAATAGGTGATTTTATTCTTTTCCCAATTAATGTCCAGATTATGTTTTTTTAGCTAAGGCATTACAAAAATAATCCAATTTATTGGACTTGATATTCTATTGCCACATATGTGGAAATCATTGTCACCAAGGTGTACTCTTAATGCTTCAGCTTCCATGATAATATTCCCATATGCTAGAGGTCCTTCATCTACTACTTCAGCTACTACTGGTTCTTTCTTCTCGAGTACATGAATTCTATGTTTCTTAACCAATCCTTCATGGATGAGACAAGAGGAGGCTCTTGAACCTACTAGGGCTATAAGGAAAAAAGGTCTTGTTAGGCATGATTAACTTGAGATGGGCAAGACATTCTATGGGTGTAGCTAGAATTATGAGACCCTTTCTTATAACATTGTTTGGTTGTATGTTCTCTTTTACAAATGGACTTTATCATTCCTTGCTCACAAGGGTAGCTGGAACTCTAGAGTTTGTTCTCTTGGTGGGACCATTAATTGCAATATGGCTAGGGTTTCCACAATAGAGCCATAACTTGTTATCTCTCCTTCTTTGTTTCTATTGTGGTGTTAGAGGCTTGAAATAGTTGCATATATCTACATAGGTATGGACATAGAATCATATCTAGGAGTGGGCTAGAAGGGTTTCCATTTGGGAGGTCTTATTTGTACCTTTTTTCTTCTTTCCTTTTAGAAAGACAGTTATCACATTGAATAGCTTTGGTGATTTATTCATTCAATGTCTTAAACTTTGGCATTATGAGCAAGATGTCCTTCACATCATTGCTTAAACACCATCTAAATTGGCTTAGTAAATAATCTTTGTTAATAGTGAGATCATATATCAATTGCCTAAATCCACATGCATAGGTAGAGCCAAGGTGGTTACCTTGATGTATCCTCCAGAATTTTACTTTTGGCAGTTGAATCGTGTTGACATCTCCAAATGTGATAGTGAGTTCTTTAATAAACCCTTCATAGTCCTAAAGTAATGCCAAGCTCTTCTCCAAGATTGGAGCAAACCATGATAATGGTTGGCCATAGAGAAAGGTTCCAATGAACCCAAACTTGGATGCCTCATTAGGATATCTATCAGTTTACATACAGATGAACAATTTAACTTGCTAGAGAAATTCATCAAACTTCATGCGATCACCGTCAAACTTTTATACCATGCAAATATTGGGTTCCTTCATGAAGGATGAACTAGGCCCTTGATTCACTTGAATATTTTCTTGATTTGCTTGAAGATTCACAATTCAATCTTGTAATTCTTAGAGGAGTGTGCCCATATTGTTGGGAGTGATGGATGGATGCACTCAGGAAATCAGTTGGTGCTGCAAAACCTGCTTCACACCTGCCCTCTTTTCTCTTCAGATATGCTTAGTACACTTGCTTAGCTTCCAAATGACACAAAGAAACCATATATGTACTTTGGAAATGGTTTGGGTAATGATCAAACTAAAACAGATAACTTGGTACTTCAAAAATCAAGAAAAACTTTCTATTCTTGTAGTGATACCTACTCAGACTTTTACTCAGTGTGTCCAGCACACTTAAAATTGGAACAATTCCTTTTGGGAGTATTAAAGTACCTTAGTAAGCTATCAATCACAAGTGGAATCACTTCAATTGATAAACTATGCACTGAGAAATAAGTTTAGCAAACTTCTAGTTACCCCCGACTTTTTAGGAACTCTGCAGACACAGACCAGTGTGCACTTCGAATCGGATTTCTCCCGAATGGCTGAGAGAAATCCTCTGAGATTTTGTATGCTTGTAGTAGACCTTGATCTGGTTTCAATGAGCTATAGATCTCTTGATTTGGTACAGTAGATCTTGAGTTATGCTCCTTTGAAGTTGACAGACTTGGAGAAGATAACACAGAGAACCAGAAATGATGAATGTGTATATATCTATTGATTGATAAGATTGTACAAGCTCAATAGCATGACAAGCATAGCTAATTGAGGTGTGGTGGTGTAGGCTATGGAGTAGCACTAACACACACTCAGTTACAATGAAGATATGTCTCGGGGAGTGAGCTGAAGAGAGTGAACTAACCGCGACTTTCCAAATGGAGTTTTTATAGGAATTGATTGTGATTTGAATTTCAAATTCAAACTTAGGCTCCCTAGAATTTCTCCTCTAAAAGTAGGGAGATATTCTCTCCATTACAACATTCAAATTTCCACGACTAATGAGGTAGGTGAATGACTTCAAGTGATTACAAATAAATGCTAAGTCATATAGACTTTTACAAGGGGTAAAAGATAATAACTCATAAGTATGAGTTCCTATGCCTTATCCTTCATGAAGAGATATCCTTCAAGGGTTCCAAATCCATCTTCAAAGTTTCAATGTTCCAAGCCAATGTGTGAAGGCTTGATATGCACCAACAGCTCCCCCTCAAGCCAAACACTTTGGCTTAAGTCTTCTCTTTCATTCTTCAATCACTTCCTGCAATCCAATCATGGATTTGAATCTGCATAACTTGTTTCCATCCAATGCCTTTGTAAGTAAATCTGCACATTGCATATTAGTAGACACATATGTCTATTGAATCTCTTTGCTAAGTAACTTCTCTCTCACATAGTGGTAATGAACCTCTATGTGTTTAGTTCTGGCATGATAAATTGGATTTGTTGCAAGGTGAAGAGAGCTAGTATTGTCTCCAAAGATAATAGGTGGTCTTGTATGTAGACCTAACTCTGTATAAAGAAGCTTCAACCAGATAGCTTCTTGAGTTGCATTTGCAAGTCCTCTATACTCTGCTTCAATGGATGACAATGCCACTGTAGGTTGCTTCTTGGCTGACCAAGAAATAGGCTTATCTCCTGCAAAACAAATATAACCAGATGTGCTCCTCCTATCATCCTTGCATCTTGCCCAATCTGCATCTGAGTAAACTTTAATGTCAATATCTGATGTATAAGGAAAATACAAACCATGACTTTGTGTTCCCTTCAAATACTTCAAGATCTTCTTTGCTGCCTCTAGGTGAGGTACCCTAGGTTTGTGCATGAATTGACTAAGCACACTTACTCCATATGTTATGTCAATTCTTGTCAAGGTAGCATAGTTCAAACTACCTACCATACTTTGGTATCCTGTAATATCTTTGATTTCTTCTCCTTCATGAGCACTTAGCTTTTGGTTAACCTCCATTGGAGTAGTAGATACCTTAGCATCCTGCAAACCAAACTTTTTGACCATATCCTGTACATACTTCTTTTGAGTGATGTAGATACCTGAATTTGTGTAGACCAATTCAAGACCTAAAAAATACTTTAATAGTCCAAGATCACTGATCTTGAATTCTTTCATCATCTGTCCTTTGATGTGTCTAATCCCATTGACATCATTACCTGTAATGATGATGTCATCAACATAAACACATAAGTAGATTACCTCTGTACTACTTCTCTTTATGAATAGAGAAGTGTCTGCTTTGCTCATCACAAATCCTTGGTCTAGGAGGTAGGTGGTCAATCTGTAATTCCATGCTCTAGGTGCCTGCTTCAAACCATATAGAGCCTTCTTCAATTTACAAACATAATGTACCTTTTTTGAATCTTCATAGCCAGGTGGTTGTGACATGTAGACTTCTTCAGATATCCATCCATTCAAGAATGCATTCTTCACATCCAATTGGTACATGTTCCAATTCTTGGATGCAGCTACACTCACCAATACTCTGATAGTTGGCATCTTGGCCACAGGAGAAAATGTCTCCTCATAATCAATGCCTTGGGTTTGTGCAAAACCCTTGGCTACCAATCTAGCTTTGTACCTGTTTATTGTTCCATCTGAATTCCTCTTTAGTTTGTAGATCCATCTGGATCCTATCACCTTCATAGAGTCCTTCTTGGGTACCAAGTCCCAAGTATCACTTTCCTTAAGAGCTTCTATCTCTTCATCCATTGCTTCTCTCCATTCTGGTTTGACAATTGCTTCTTCATAGGTACCTGGTTCTTCATTCAACAAGTCTTTTGCAAGATATACAAAATGTTTAGTTACAAGTGATGTGTCATACCCAAATCTGATAGGCTTCTTCTTCTCTCTTTGAGATCTCCTCATTGCTTGAGTAGAAGTTTCTGGCTTATCCTCTAATTGCTTCATCTTCATCTTTCCTTTGGACTTCCAAGCCTTGAATTCTTCAAGGTTTATTGTATCATCATCTGAGCTTGAATCTTCTTGCTGAGTTGGCTCTTCCTTGGTAAGCTTTGGAAAATCTTCTTCCATGTCATAGGGTAGACTCACTTTCCTGCATTCATTCTCATACCAAGAGTCATTTTCATCAAATATGACATCTCTGCTTACCTTGAACCCTTTGTTTGTTGGGTTGTAGAATCTGTATCCCTTTTGGTTCAAATCATAACCAATGAAGATACATTTTTCAGCCTTAGGATCTAGCTTTCCTCTTACCTGTGAGGGAATATGCACATATGCTACACAACCAAAGATTTTGCAATGATCCAGAGAGGGTCTCTTACCATGCCAAGCTTCATATGGTGTCATGCCATCAAGTGATTTGGATGGCAACCTATTGATGAGATAAGTAGCAGTGGATACACTCTCTGCCCATAGGTAATTTGGCAACTTTTTCTCATTAAGCATAGACCTAGCTGTTTCTACTATAAGTCTATTCCTTCTTTCTGCTACCCCATTTTGTTCAGGTGAATAACTTGTAGTGATCTCCCTTTTGATGCCTCTTTCCTGCAAGAAATCTTCAAACTCATTGGAGAAGTACTCTCCTCCACCATCTGACCTTAGCCTCTTCAAGCTTCTACCTGTTTGATTTTCAACAAGTGCAAGATACCTCTTGAAACAATTAAACACTTCATCTTTGTGCTTCATAAAGTATAAAATGGTCCACCTGCTATAGTCATCAATGAAGGACACATAATACCTTGAACCAGAAATGGAAGGGTCCTTGCTAGGTCCCCAAACATCTGTGTGTACCAAATCTAGGTAGTCTTCATGCATGAAACCTTTCCTTGAATAGGGTAATCTGTGAGACTTACCAAATTGACATGATCCACATTTGTAAATCATGTGTTGCTTGGATACATTAGGTATCCCAAGCACACATTGATCCTTGCACATTTGCTTTAGAGTTCTTTCTCCTATGTGCCCTAATCTCTTGTGCCATATCTCTAACTCTGAAAGTGTTTGATCCTTATAATTATACAAAGCAATATTCTTGGTGTCTTCTAGCTCAAATGTAAACAATCTACCTGATTTCTCCCCTTTGGCTATCCTTCTGAATCCATGTTTTGGGTCCTCCACATATGCTCCATGTTGTGTGAATCTGACTTGCAAACCTTTCTCCACAATCTGACCAACACTCATTAAATTCTTAGTTATTGTTGGTACATAGAGTACCCTGCTTAATAGGTTCTGATTACCATCACATGTCTTCACATTTCCAATTTTGACAACAGAGTGTTTAGTGTCATCACCTGTTTGTACCTGATGTTTGCCCTTGGGCTCTTCCAAATCAGAAAGTAGTGCCACATTGCAAGCTACATGGTTAGAACATCCTGAGTCAATGTAAAATAAATGATCATCATTTGTACCTATCTTGGAGGTCATATTCATGATCAATAGGGAGTCATCTTGCTCCTCTGTGTAGTTGTTGTAGTCTCTTCTATTTCTGAATCCACCTTGGTAGTTACCATTGTGATTGTTGTTGTAGTTGTTGTTGTATGAATTGTTGTATCCATTGTAGCTTTGGTGTTGATTGAATCTGCCTCTCCCTTGAGAGTATCCACCTCTTGAGTAGCCTCTTCCTCTCTGATTTTTGTAGTTCTTGTAGCATTCATCTATGGTATGATTGGACAATCCACAAATGTTGCATGGTGATGAGTTGTAGGGTCTCCCCCTACCTGATTTACCTCCTCTGCCTCTTCCTCTAGATGACCTACCTCTCCCTGCATAATTAGCTTGAGAGGTAGAGCCTTCTTCATCCTGTTTCTTCTTGCCTTTATCTTTAACCTTCTTATCAGTATAGAGAGCAGAGGGGTTATTACCTTTTGATTGATCTCCAGCCTTTGTAAACTTTGCTTCATGTGTAAATAGTTGGCCCATGAGTGTTGTGAGATCAGGGGTATGCATGTCCATATAGAGATCCATTGCAATGGTGAAACTTTCCCACTTATCATCTCCCTTGAGTCCATTTGTCACTTGCCTGACTATTTGCTCCTCTTCAATTTCCTCTCCAATGCTTGCTAGTTGGTCTGCCACATCTTTGATCTTTGTCACATACTCTGAGACTGATTGCTTGGGCTGCTTCCTAAGGGTTGTGAACTCAATCCATAATTGATTCTTCCTAGCCCTTGTGTTGGAAGAAAAATAATTTGACAAGGTTTCCCAAGTCTCTTGGGAAGTCTTACAGTTCCTTACATGAGGTAAAAGAAAGTCAGATATAGAGTTTAAGAGATAAGACCTTGCCAAAGCATCCTTTGCACACCATTGGTTGAGCCTTTCATGTTCATCCTTTGTAGGTAGTCCTCTAGTCTTGAATGAGGGCAACTCCTCATCTCCTGATATGTATCCAAATAGACTTCTCCCTTGTAGATAGGTCTTCATTCTCAATGACCAAGCCTGGTAATTATTTCTATCCAATTTGTCAATGAAGGAAGGGAAACCATCACCCATGATTACCTTATTTGCTCTGATACCACTGTTGGGAGTGATGGATGGATGCACTCAAGAAATCAGTTGGTGCTGCAAAACCTGCTTCACACCTGCCCTCTTTTCTCTTCAGATATGCTTAGTACACTTGCTTAGCTTCCAAATGACACAAAGAAACCATATATGTACCTTGGAAATGGTTTGGGTAATGATCAAACTAAAACAGATAACTTGGTACTTCAAAAATCAAGAAAAACTTTCTATTCTTGTAGTGATACCTGCTCAGACTTTTACTCAGTGTGTCCAGCACACTTAAAATTGGAACAATTCCTTTTGGGAGTATTAAAGTACCTTAGTAAGCTATCAATCACAAGTGGAATCACTTCAATTGATAAACTATGCACTGAGAAATAAGTTTAGCAAACTTCTAGTTACCCCCAACTTTTTAGGAACTCTGCAGACACAGACCAGTGTGCACTTCGAATCGGATTTCTCCCGAATGGCTGAATGAAATCCTCTTAGATTTTGTATGCTTGTAGTAGACCTTGAGCTGGTTTCAATGAGCTATAGATCTCTGGATTTGGTTCAGTAGATCTTGAGTTATGCGCCTTTGAAGTTGACAGACTTGGAGAAGATAACACAGAGAACCAGAAATGATGAATGTGTATATATCTATTGATTGATAAGATTGTACAAGCTCAATAGCATGACAAGCATAGCTAATTGAGGTGTGGTGGTGTAGGCTATGGAGTAGCACTAACACACACTCAGTTTCAATGAAGATATGTCTCGGGGAGTGAGCTGAAGAGAGTGAACTAACCGCGACTTTCCAAATGGAGTTTTTATAGGAATTGATTGTGATTTGAATTTCAAATTCAAACTTAGGCTCCCTAGAATTTCTCCTCTAAAAGTAGGGAGATATTCTCTCCATTACAACATTCAAATTTCCACGACTAATGAGGTAGGTGAATGACTTCAAGTGATTACAAATAAATGCTAAGTCATATAGACTTTTACAAGGGGTAAAAGATAATAACTCATAAGTATGAGTTCCTATGCCTTATCCTTCATGAAGAGATATCCTTCAAGGGTTCCAAATCCATCTTCAAAGTTTCAATGTTCCAAGCCAATGTGTGAAGGCTTGATATGCACCAACACATATGAAAGAGATGTCGCATCTTGAATTGTGTCTCTCTATGAGTTAGGTCCTTGATTTGTTGATGAAGGCTCTCAAGTGATGCCACAATCCGTTCATAAGTGTTCTCCATGATTTCTAGTTTTGAATAGATGCTAGACATGCCAAAATATCCAGGGAGCACTAGATTGTGCCCTCTCGCTATACTAGACAAGATATCATAATTACACTTTCAATTACAAGATATTCCACATAGGGGAATAATACAAGAATATATAATTGATACAAGAAGTCCCATAACCCATGACTGATAGGTATAGATAACACAGCTAGAGATGATACAGAAGACCCCACAACCTAGGATGGTATGTATGAAGAAAGATCTGTAGATTACAATAATTCCCTTCAAAGAGATGAACTAGATAGAAGGAGTAACTAGAAAGGATCTTCTACTATGAGATTACAATAGGAAACAAAAGGATGTCTGAGAGACTAGACTATACAAGAATAGAACAAGGGACAAGAGTGGAACTAGAACTCAGACATGGAAAATACTTTCTTGTGGATCGTGACTCCTTGAGCTCCCAAGGCTAGTATTGGTAAGATTGAGTATGTATGTGGCCAACCCCTCCTTATATAGGTTTTCATGGGTGGTTCATCAATGATGGTTATGAAGTGATGATTTCATCAATGATATCATCAATTTGAAACATGACCTTTGGATATCACAATCACGCAAGTACACAACGGATATTAGTTTTGCCACATTTTGGACACAATGGAACCGTTAGTTTCTCTAAATTGTGAACCAATCATGAGATATATAAGGTCAAATTGAATTTAAGATTTAGGATGGGTTCATTTTTCCATGAAATCATCCATGGCCATTGATAAAAATACCTTGATGCAAAAAATGACTACTCAATAGAACTACTATATTGAGCCCTAGTAAACCTATAGCAAACTTTGAGGTGCCTGTACTAGGGAACTGACACGTGTATATATGTCTAGAACAAAAGGACGAAATTTCTTTCTTATGATAGTGTGTTCAAAGGCCAAAATGAGATTATATCCAAATTTTGACCCCAGAGAGTGAATCCCTTTTGAACTGCTAATTGCCTTGATTATGGTCACCAGTTTTTGTGCGAGTTTGAAATTGTGACCAAAGGGATGTCAATGACACCCTAGATGAAGAGGTCACCCGCTTTGATACTAGTTGTTGGAATTTGAGGTCCATGGAAGCACAAAAACAATACAAGGAATAAGAGGAATCTTGGAGCTCAACAGACAATAGTGAATGTATGACCAATTGAATGTACAAAGATAAGTAACTTGTTAGGGTTACAGGTGTACATACAAGCTAGGGGAAAAAACCTATTAAGTAGGGAAGAAAAGTGCCCCAACGGTCCTAATTTTGTTCACATATATGACTACTCAAATATATCAACATGAAACTTAAAAGTATTTTTGTACTTTGAAATCAAATACAAAAATGCAACCAATTAGAAAAATTAATAATGTAATCTTGAAAATGATTATTTTTACTTTTCCCACAATGCAAGTATGGAAATGAAGCAAAAGCTTTTCATATGCTTGAATTTCAAATGTGCATGATCTAATCAAATTTAAATAACTATTACCTTTTCTTAGATTCATGAAGAGGCTAAAAGTGAATGTACATGGGTGAAAGTTTATAAATACACTTTGAAAACTAAATCCTAAAACAAGAAAAAACTATGAGAGTGAATGTGTCAAAGTGTTAGCTTTGTTTGAATCAAAAGGTGAAGTGATCATGTAAAGTCTTGTGTAAGCTTTTGTGGAGGTGCTAAGGTCATAATAGCAGCCCTCAACACCAAGGAAGTCTTACAAATTCTTGCTCAAGCTCCCAGATCAATGGAAGAGAAGCCACAACTTTATACCTATAAAACAAAATCATGCTCATGTATAAACTAAAACTTTCAAACACATTATCCATAGATCACCAAGTTTCCACAGATCTTCACATCAAGTTTACTTTATGGAGAAGAAAGGGGGAGCAAGAGTCATTTTCAGGTGGATATGTTCCCTACTCTCCTTCCTCTCATGACCTTGCACACAAAGTACTTTTTAGGCATCCTAACATGACGGTGGAAGTCTCTAATGCAAGGAATGCATGGAAAGTATATGAAATGTTATTTTGATGGACTGCCTATTACATGACAACTACTGGTGAACAAAATACAATATAGATACAAAAGAGATGTCACTATACAAGTGATGTGGGATAGTACTAAAAAACGACCCTATCCACCAAGGCACCCATGAGCAGCTCAGAAGTGGCAAATAGGCCATCCAATGCAATGAACAAGCTTAACATTGAACGAGTTCAACATTGATGATGAGAGGATGTCACGTCAAATTCTTTAGACCATATCAAACATAGTGAAAATCATTCACATATCTTCAAACCATATCAAACTTAGTCATTGCAAGATCATTCATATATCTTCAATCTTCTCTTTACTTCATTATGTTGGTGCAAGCCAACCACCAATTGATGTTTTGGATAAAGGTTTCAAGTTAAAGGATGAAGAAAAAGATCAACAATTGAAGATTGAAGATAGAGTATGTTCAGGAAATGAAGACTTGTATACATATGTACATTAATTTGTAGTTAGCTCACTTATACCTTTTGTATGGTCATGAGCTTGTACATATATGCCTATATATACAAGTAGAAAGTTAGGGAAAGTATGAGAGATCATTAGATGAGAAGAATTAGAAGTTTTAATGATCATTAGACACTTAGTGAGGAAGAACTCTCTCATCATTTAGATGTAAATTTTGTGAATAGAAGAAAACGTTGCATCCGATATTTTGTTGTGTTCTCCTTCTATGTTTGATCGTTTCAAGAATCCTTTTGTAGATGTCTAATTCCAGAGTAAATGCTTCTATGGTTAATACTTGAGAGCCTAATTGACAATATGCTAAGAGAATTATGTGTAGGAACATTAGTATGTGAAGAAGTGTTGAGTGTCTTTTGAAACAGGTGCAATATCAATGGTCAAAGAATTAATATGTTCTCAGTGCAGAGTGTAACGTTTTGCACAAATGAGGAGTCAAAATTTAAGTTGGAAGGTAAGCCATCTATGGCTAAAAGTATTTGATAAAACGTGTTCTACTTTGGAAGAACCATATGTTAGAAGTTGCAGGTGTCAAAGTCGATTCTATAAAAGGATAGTTTCACACATAGGTAGATTGTTTGGATCATTTCTCAAAGAAAGGATAGTTTCACACATAGGTAAATTTAACTTGGAGAATGTGTGCAATCTTTAGGCGACATGTTCTGCAAAGTTGTATTAAAAACTTTACACATTCGATTAGTAAATGAGTGAGTTATGTGCAACAGACTTTTTGAGTAATGACTCTCTTCATAGCTAGTTCAAAATTTTGATAATCTGGTATTGATCATCCAAATTGGTAAAGGTTCTGAGTTATTCTTGATGTAGAAGTGATCTAACATCAAGGATAGCTTGTTCTTTTGGAGATTAACACTCTCCATTAGTGGTATCAGAGCAGGAATAGTCAAAATAGAAGAAAGGAGGATCCCGAGTGCTGCAGTCATACAGAAATCAACACTTGAAGGTTTAAAAGGTGAAAGCTTAAAGGGAAAGCTTGAGAAGGATGCTTGAATCTATCAAGAAGATCAAAGGGAACTTCATTCGAGGTAAAGGTACACTTATTCCTCATAAAGTTTGAAGAATGTAGTACACAGGTGAAGAAAGGATGGGAGATTCTCTTCAAATAGAGAAATTGGATAGAGAAAACTATCTAGCTTGGTCAATGAGGATGGAAACTCATCTTATGAGCAAAGACTTGATAGGTTACATCACAGGTGAAGAAGAAAAACCAGAATTGCGAGATCCTAGTGTTCCAACTAGGGATGAACTCTCATATTTGAAGACTTGGATGAAGAGAGATGCTCAAGCAAGGAGCATTATCTATATGGGAGTCAAGGACTACTTGCTTCCTCATATTAGAGGACTTGAAAGTGCAAGTGACATATGTAGTGCTTTGGAGGAGCATTTCCAAAATGCTACAAAGTCAAGGAAGGCATCTTTGTGGGTAGAGTTTACCAAATTCAAGAAGAAAGCATCTCAATCCATTTCTGATTATGTAACAAGGATGAAGGACATTGTAGATGCATTAGGCACAGTTGATGAAGATATTGAGGAGGATAAATTGGTAAGGCAAATCCTCATAGGTTTGAGAGGAGATGAGAAATAGAATCCATTCATTTTGTCTATTGAATTGTCACTATATCATTTTACTCCTAATTTAAATCAGTTGCTAGGACACATGCTAACTTTTGAGCAGGATGTCAAACGTGATGGTGATAAGAGTGCAGGTGAAGAAATGTATTCAAAGGATAAGAAGAAGAATAGAAAAGGCAAGCAACAAGTAAATGAAGAAGAAGGTACAACTAGCCAAGCCAACTTCCTAAGAGGAAGAGGAGGTGGCAAATGTAGAGGAAGAGGTAGAAGAAATAAAGATGGATCCAAAGCTTGCTGGATTTGTGGTAAGACGAATCATTTAGCTCATGATTGTTGGCATAATAATCACAATAATGGAGGATATAGTCAGAACTTTAATTCAAGAGGAAGAGGTGGTAGAAAGCAAAGAGGTAATTTCAGAGGTAGAGGTAGTAGAGGTTACTTTGGAAGAAATGCAAGTAGAGGATTCCGAAGTCAATACTACAATAATACCTACTACAATTATGCTTCAGATCAGAAGGAGGATTCAACCTTGATTATGAATGCAACTTGTGAAAGGCAAAGTGAAGACCAAAGAGTCTTCTACATTGACTTAGGGTGTAGCAATCACCTGAGTGGTAATATAGCTTTGATGATTGATTTGGAGAATAAGGTAACTAATCATGTAGTTCAAACATGTGATAATACAAAGCACAATGTGATGTCAATTGGATCAGTGAAGGCCAAGGATGTAAGTACTCTTCTGATTAAGGTCTTGTATATTCCTACAATTCCAAAGAATCTGATAAGTGTAGGGAATTAATTGTTGAAAAAGATTATGAAGTAAGGTTCGCTAATGATGGAGTTTTTGTTGAAGACCCTAGCCAAGGGTATAAACAGATTGTTTCAAGGAAGAAAGAAGGAAGACTGTTCACATTGAAGATTCAAGGTAATGTTGGTCATGCCTTGTTTACTTATGGAGGACATAAGATCTCTGAGTTAGATCTTTGGCATACAAAGACTTGGATATTCAATGAAACAGGTATTAAGGATATGGTTAATAATGGTTCACTACTTGGATTGCCTAATGTTGCAGGTCAACATATGACATATAGATGTGAGGCATGTCAATTAGGTAAGGCTCATAAGCAATCATATTCTAAGCATGGTTTCATGTATTCAGAGAAGCTTGAATTGCTACACACAGTTTTGTGGGGACCATAAAAGGATTTCAGTATTAATGGCTCAAGATCTTATGTGATTTATGTTGATGATGCTACCAGGTGGATCACTATATATGTGATCAAAGATAAATAAGAGGTATTCAATACATTTAAACATTATCATGTGTATGCACAAAGAATCACAAGTCAAAAGTTAAAGAGACTAAGGTCAAATGGAGGGGGAGAGTATTTCTCTAATGAGTTCAATGATTACTTATGGAATGCACGTATAAAAAGGGAAGTTACTTGCAGGTACTCTCCTCAACAAAATGGTGTATCAAAAAGGAGAAATAGAACTCCTGTTGAGTTTGCAAAATCAATGATGAAGGAGAAAGATTATCCAAACTATTTATGGGCTGAGGTTGTAAATACAGCTACATATTTGGTTAATAGATTACCATGTAAAGCTTTGCAAGGTATGACACCATATGAGGCATGGCGGCGTAAGAGACCTACCTTAGATCATTGCAAAGTATTTGAATGTTTGGCTTATGCATATGTGCCATCTTAGTTGAGGCATGAATTGGAACCTAAAGCTGAAAACTATGTGTTCATTGGATATGATGATAAGGTGATGGGTTATAGGTTGTGGAGTCCATAAACAAAGCAATTCCTTGTATCAAAAGATGTTACATTTGATGAGCAAGGTACTTGGTATGCAGGTACAATTAATAATCATGCAGATGATGAAGAAGTTTTGAATCAAAAGAAAGGTAAATCAAAGGTTCATATATTTGATGAAGGAAAGAACAATGAAGTACAAGTTGAAGTTGAAGAAATGCCAAGGTTTGATCCAGAATGTGACGAACCAGAAACTTCAACAGGTGGAGAGCTCAGAAGGTCATCAAGACACAAATGGCAACCTACGAGGTATAGTTATGACACTTCTTTTTTGACTACTAAAGATTATGGTTACATGGTGAAAGCAGATGAAGACCCTTCTACATATGAAGAGGCAAAAGGTAAGGAAAATTGGGAGAAAGCTATGCAAGAAGAGTATGATGCATTGATGGAGAATGAGACATGGGATTTGGTTCCTAAACCAAATAGTCAGAAGATCATTAGTTGCAAATGGGTCTACAAGACAAAGAGGTATGCAGATGGAAGTATATCTAGGTACAAAGCCAGACTTGTTGTGCAAGGGTATGCTCAGATAGATGGTGTATAGATTATGATGAGACCTATAGTCCTGTGGCAAAGACGACAATCTTAGGACACTCATAGCCATTGCTGCATGTAAAGGTTCGAGACTATGTCAATTAGATGTGAAGAATGCTTCCCTTAATGGCTATATTTCAGATGATGTTTTCATGGAGAAACCACAAGCGTTCACAGATAAAAGGTATTAAAAATATGTATGTAAGCTCACGAGAGCTTTGTATGGTTTGAAGCAGGCGCCAAGGGCATGGAATTATAGACTTGTGAAGTTCTTGAAGGAGCTTGGTTTCCAAGTATCTAAAGCTGATAATAGCTTGCTCGTCAAAGCAAGTGATGATGGTATCATTTATATGTGCATATATGTTGATGATATAATTCTTACAGGTACAGATGAGAAGGGAATTCAAAGCCTTAAGAAGAAAATGGAGAGAGAATTCAAGATTAGTGACTTGGGAGACTTGTCATATTAATCTTGGGCATGGAGATCTCATATACTCAACATGGAGGGTATGTGACTCAAGAAAGGTATTTGAAGAACTTTTTCATCCAGTTTAAAATGGTAGATTGCAGGGTAGCACCTACTTCAATGAAGGTGAATCACAAATTGAGCAGATATGGAGGAGAAGAATTCAAGGATATGAAACTCTTTCATTGTTTTGTTGATAGTCTAATCTATGCTACATTAACTAGGCCTGATTTGTCATATGTAGTTGGAGTGTTGTCTCAATTCATGCATTGTCCTAGGAAAGAACATTGGGTTGCAGGACAAAGAGTGTTGAGATACATTAAGGGTACACTCAAGGAACGTTTGTAGTATGGTTTTACATCGGATACAAACATTAAGATATATAGTGATACAGATTGGGCATTTAATCCTGATGATCGAAGATCAACTTATGGATACCTGTGTTATGTGGGAGATAGGTTAATCTCTTGGTGTTCTAAGAAGCAACACACATTTACTTTATCATCTATAGAAGTAGAGTATAAAGGTATGGTTGAAGCTGCAAAGGAAGTCATATGGTTGAAGACTCTCATGAAGAGTTTTGACATCATTCAGAGTACACCCACTATTCATAGAGATAATATGAGTTCATTGTATCTAGCTGCTAACCTTGTTTTTCATGCCATGAATAAACACATTGAGATTCAATATTACTTTTTAAGAGAGAAGGTGATTGATAAGGAGATTGATAACCAAAAGCTTGGATGGACCAAAGCTACAAAGATTCAAAGACATGGTAGGTATAAAGAAGATAGAGAAAACCTCAATTGATGATTGAGGGGGAGCTGTTGGTGCCACGCTGTCGGGAAGATTTGCATCTTCCAGTTGATAACCAGAGGAAATAAAAGCAACTTAATTGGTGAATTCTAAACCTCTTTTTCACTGTTGATCAATTGTTCTGGATTGAATTAACTACTTTTGAAGTGTTTGCAGGTACAAGAGATGATGAAGAATATGTGTTCATATTAGGGTTTACCCTAATTACTTAATTAATGAGTATTTCATATTTATACATGCTTGATTCATGGGTATTTAACCCTAGGGTTTTCTAAGTTCATATGATTAGGTTCATCTGAAGGGTCTCAAAAGATTCTAATGGGTTCATGTTAGGGTTTACAAGGGATCAGAAAGATTTTAATGGGTTATCAATGATTTTCAAAGGCTTTTAATAGGGTTTTGATGGGTTTTAAGTAGGTTTTCTAGGGTTTTTAGAATGTTTCAAGGGTTAAAATAATTAATATTTAAGGAAATTAATCTATAACTAAACATTGGTTCAATAACAAAAATTAAAATATGGTTTAATTAATTATTTAATCATGTATGTGCATTTAATACTAAGGTTCTAATTAATTAAAAGCTTAACCTAAGTTTAATTTAATGAATTTATTTAATTAAGAAATTTAGGGTAAATAGAATTAGAATGATTAATTAAATGGATAAATAACTAGTGGTCTATATGAGTACTAGGAAAAAGAGTGGTTTATAGAAGATGTGTAACTAAAGTGATTGAAAGAGTGGCTGGAATAAATGATGCAATTAAAGGAAGCTAAAGAGAAACTTTAAATGAATGGTGTATATGAAAAAGGTTAAAAGAATGGAGTAAGTGAGTTGTGTAAATAAAGTCAATTTAAAGTGTGGTGAAAGTAAGGAGATTAAAGTGTGGTTGTAGATTAAAAGTTAAAACCAAAAGAGTGGATTAGGAAGGACTTGTGTATGTATTTAAATGAGTGTTGAGCTCAAGTTTCTCCTCATGTTTTTTGCAGAAACATTGAAGATTACAATTAACTGAAGTGAAGACAATTGAAGTGAAGCAGCAGCTTGAAGAACCATTTAAATCTTGTTTCTCATTTAGTCAACTATCCAATTGACTAGACAATTATCCAATTGTTTAGGCCTTCCAGTTGTATTAGAATTATGAATTCGAACCATTAGCATATCATTTAATTCATTCAAACAGTTAGCATCATATTGTTTCATTAGTTTTTCCATTACTTTCCTTGATGTCTTCTAAGTTAGTTCATGAGTCTGAACACAGTACTATTGAAAATATTGAAAATATTGAAAATATTGAAAATATTCCGCCAACTCTAGACAGACCAGAACCCTCTAGCTTACCTGAAAGTTTAGTAGAAGAACCCATTATGGAAGTTTCAATCTCATATCAGGAAGTTGTTGCTATGTACGAGGCTGCCCGTCCTTACGGTCCATAGTTAATTAAAACTATTTACTTTTATAAGAGAACTTTAGTTTCAGTCATAGAATTAGGTAATTTATATTGTTTTGACATTAGAACCCTTATTTTCATAAGCCTGAGTTTGCTACAGACACCCCGCGTGTGCCGAACGATTTAGGCGGATGACTTGATCCACCATCCGAGCATCTCTCACGACCCGACATTGGTGAACCCGACGTGAACAAACGGCCTTGCAACTCAGGTATAAAATTTTGCATTGCATATACATTCATACGATTTTACATCAGTGCAGCTGCGTCTTCATCCTTGGAAGCTGTGGCATTTACGTGAGCTTGCAATCTTCTTGGTGTCGAGGGCTGGTCTGGTGACCTGAGCGCCTCCACGAAGATTGGCAAGTAGGAGAACCTCGTCACGCCACCCCTTTCATCAACAATTGAAGCACAAAATGTTTGCACCCATTTTAGCAAACTATGTATGTAGGTTTTGATTCAAATCAATAAATGTATTGAATTTCACAGAAAGCACTGTTTGAGCCTCATCTTCGAGCAGTTGGTATACTTTCTTTAGCCTTACATTCTTGGGTGCAAAATTTGATTTAAGGTTAAATTGCTAGTATAGGTTAAAGGCAACTGGTTATTAAACATAGGTTAAGTCTTAATCATAGCTTTATTTGCAACATTTTTGCATAGTAAAAACTTATCAAACTGGACTCTAACGGAATTTCAGAATTAGTAGCTGAACATAAGGAAAGAGTAACAAAAGAAGTTCAGGATATAGTTAGAATTGTTCAAGCTAGGTCAAAACAAACTTCAAAAATGGACGAGCTATTTCAAATTATGATGCACGAGACGCAAGGACAAAAGGTAGTTGAAACGTTATTAAAGGATAAAGGGAAATTTATTGGAATGAATGTTACAAATTATTTAGACACGTTTGAGGAATTAGCTAAATTACACGGTTTACCTGAAACAAAGTGGAAATCCTATCTTGGACGTTTGGCCATAGGTACTGTAAAAGCTATTATGGATATACATGACAATAAGGAATGGGATGAGTTTAGAAAAGAGCTGCATAAGGAATTCTACTTAGAAGACTACAGTCAACATAGTCAAGAAGGATTTATGAAATGGATTAGTTCACCTAAGCCTCACATTTCGTTAACTCAACTCCATAGTGAATTTATGAAAAGATTCTCTCAATTGCCTGAACAGGATAGAGTTGCCCTTACCCCAGATATCATTTTATATTTCCTTAAAATCTTGACTCCAGATATAAGGGTAGAGGTTGAGCGTAGGCTTGAAGAACCGGGAAAGAAATATGGGCTTACAGATGACTGGGGTGTAGTAAAAATTGTAGTTGAGGCGGTTGCTCACATGATCCAACGTAAAACACTCCTTTATGAATCGATGTCTCAACCATCTTCCAGTTTTCCTCCGATTCAGGCAACTAGGGATACACATATAGATTCGAAAGTTGAGCCTACAACATCCACATCTAGAGTACCAACCGAGTTACAATTTGAGATTTTGTTTAACAAGTTGGACAATATGATGCATATGCACGAGAATATGTCTAAAGAGGTAGCGGCTTTGCAGAATGTGGTGTATGCTTTAAACCTTCAAGATAAACCTGCAATGCAAGCTCATCCGACTATTTATCCTCAACCAGTAAATGCTCCAAATCCACCATTAGTAGCTCCGAATCATCCATTAGTACCTCCTAATCCTCCAGTTGTACCTCAACCAATTCCTCAACCGATTCCTCAAGCATTTAACCAAAGAAATTTCAATGAAAGGAGAAATGCCAATGTGAGGAGATGTATCTGGTGCGATGCCACAGATCATTTGACTTACACATGTGAAGCATTGAAAGATGCGAAAGAGAAAAGACTTGTAATTGATATTGACAAGCGATTGTGCGACTATAGAACACATTTACCCTTAGCTGCCAATTGGGGAAAGGGAGGGATGCAGAAGCTGTATGAAAACCTTTCTGAGTCTTCGAAATCTGCTTCTGCTGTTAAACTAGAATATGTTGATAGTGACTCTGATTCCGAACAAACAAGGGAAACGAGGAACTATTCAATTGAAGCTTTGATCAAGGCAAGAGATGATATTATGCAGAAAACTGCGTGGAACTCTCCTGTCGATCAATTCTCGATATATTCGCATATTGCGAATGTTGAAGAGAAAAGAAAGAGGGATGATGAGCAAGATACAAATGATTCAGGAAGATGAATGACTAGAAGTAAGATGAGAGATGAACCAAAGCCTAAGAAAGTTCAGTTTGAACAAGGCGAAAGTTCTAAAACAAATGAGGAGCGAAGAAAAGAAATTAGGGAGGGTAAACAACCTGTGTTTAGTGAGCCAATTCAAACATCAGACAAAGTAGAGCAAATTCCTAGAACTGAAACAAAAACTGAAGAGAAACCAAAAAAGAAACCAAAACGAGTACCGAAAGCTATTCTTATTTCTGGACTTGAACAAAAAGTTGATTCAAAAGAAATATTGTATGACATTTTATTAAAAAGTGCAGTAACAATGACTTTAGAACAAATCTTCTCAATAGCAAAAATTGAATTTAAGGAAAATTTTATTAAACTAATTAAAAGGAAGAGATTCCCTCTGTCACAAGAGGTAGAGATGCAAGATGTTGCCGATGTAACTCATTTGATTCATGAATCTCCTTCTTTAGACTCAGAGGATGAAGAAGATAATACCTGTAATGTGAACAAAAATTTCTTAGGGCCGATTGTACCAGATGACGAAACAAAAAACTCAGAGAGCGATTTTAGAAAAAGTTTTTGGGCGAGAGGCACACCAGAGATTAAAGTTAACTTAGGAGATCAGAAGAGATCATATTCTGCTTTAGCCCTAATTGACTCTGGGTCTGAAATCAATGTGATTTCGAAAGGATTATGTGATAAGTTTAAATGGCCTATTGATAAAAATCACGACTCGATAATGCGAACCGCGGACAATGGTTGTGGATCACTCCTAGGAGCATGTGCCAACATACCTCTAATGATAGGTGGAATCTCTAAGACATTCCACTTTTTCATTCAGGACAACTGCTCTTATGAAATTATCTTAGGTCAACCATTTATATGTGAAGCCAGAATGGAGACTAAAGTAATAGATGACGGCTCAGCATACGCAAGAATTAGATCTAAAGATGATCTACAATCACTCCAAGTTATGATAGTCAGCCCAAACCATGTACGAAATAGGGAGCAAATTAGGAAGACGCCCATCCGTTCTCATGAAAAGATACGTGAAGATCATATGCCTCTTCGTGAGTTTGGAACTTATTATGATCAAAATTTTGCCTAGATGCCACTGTTGAGCGAGACAACGGTGGTTCTTGGTTTGATGTCTCGCACCCATCTGTAGATACTTTAGATAGTTTTTCTTTGTATTTTCCTTCATCATATTTGCAATTCAGTCATTATAAACAAATTCCTAAAAAAATTATAAAACATTATGAAAAAATTTATAAAGAGAAAGGATTCATTTCATCTGATGAACACATTGAAACCGTAATTGAAACTTTATCTTCAAACTCATTGATTGAAGAACTTCAAAATATTTTGCATGAAAAAGAAAATTTTAGATTTGTACTTTTAAATTCTATTGAAGAATATGATTTGATTATTAAATTTGTCATGAGTAATGAAAAGGAAGCAAAAGTAAATACAAAATACAAAACCGTTGTTAAAAAAATTAAACCGGTTGCCCAATCTTTACCACGAGAGAGTGAAGAGAAGTTTAGGAAAGTTACCAATGATCCTTATTTAAGAGAGCGCACAAATATAGGTCATACTTTCACAGAAGTAATTATGTATGAATGAATTTCTTTAGTGTGGGTTTCTTTTGCAGGAAAACCAAGAGAAGGTTTGAATATGAAATTTATTAATTTTGCGTGTCTAGCTGTTGTTGGTTGAGTTTTAACAGGTCTTTGAAGAACAAATTAAGATGCATAAAGATGAAGCAGATTGAAGATGAAGTTGATTTTAGGTCGTATTTTTCTTTGCCATACAATTTTGTTTTACGTATTTATTTGCATTCATATAAAACTAATTGATAAAATCTAGAATGAAGAATATTAATTTATAAAGGACTCTAGTTGACCATATTAGGAAAATAGACATAATTTATATTTCCACATTTATAGATTAAGTGAGATTTGTTAAAAATAGAAGGATTTGTAGTTCATTTAGATAACGAAAGTAGTTGTATATATGTAGGAGCATATTGTTGCATGATACATGTCTGTGAAAACCTAGATCTTTCTTGTCCATGCAGCTAGATCCTTAGCTCGGATTAAGGGGTTAAGCCTTTCCCCTTTAAAACAAAAAAGTAGCGAAAAAAAAAAAAAAAGAATATTGACATGGAAGTTATACCTTCTTCCACCCCAGAAAGGTATTTACATTTATTATTGACATGAAGTTTACATCATATGTATATGAAGAAACTAGTTGTGAAAAAACACATCTAGTAATTAAAATTGGGCATACAAGGCGGCTGTCTGTCCAAGTAGATTTAGTAGATTTCTTTGGCATGCTTGATTGTTCATATGTGAATGCATATATATGACGAAACCTGCATTTGAATGAATGAAAATGAATTCTGTTTTATACTAATCTTTACATAGTTTATAAATGGATGAAATGTAAATTAATGTTTGTTGACTGAACAGGTTACTAGTTTACCTTTATACTTTAATATGTTTCCATTGCCAGATGTAATTGAAATAAACTTCATGTGCATGTTGAAAAGATTAAAAATTTGATAAATTAAAATATGTTTATAAAAGAATTTGAGGTTGTTCTATGATTTAATTTCAGGATAATCATTGAAAATGCTGCTTCCCTAAATCTGCAAGTTGCCATCGGGACGATGTGCAGGTTTGGTGGCGGTGGATGTCGGGAAGATTTGCATCTTCCAGTTGATAACCAGAGGAAATAAAAGCAACTTAATTGGTGAATTCTAAACCTCTTTTTCACTGTTGATCAATTGTTCTGGATTGAATTAACTACTTTTGAAGTGTTTGCAGGTACAAGAGATGATGAAGAATATGTGTTCATATTAGGGTTTACCCTAATTACTTAATTAATGAGTATTTCATATTTATACATGCTTGATTCATGGGTATTTAACCCTAGGGTTTTCTAAGTTCATATGATTAGGTTCATCTGAAGGGTCTCAAAAGATTCTAATGGGTTCATGTTAGGGTTTACAAGGGATCAAAAAGATTTTAATGGGTTATCAATGATTTTCAAAGGGTTTTAATAGGGTTTTGATGGGTTTTAAGTAGGTTTTCTAGGGTTTTTAGAATGTTTCAAGGGTTAAAATAATTAATATTTAAGGAAATTAATCTATAACTAAACATTGGTTCAATAACAAAAATTAAAATATGGTTTAATTAATTATTTAATCATGTATGTGCATTTAATACTAAGGTTCTAACTAATTAAAAGCTTAACCTAAGTTTAATTTAATGAATTTATTTAATTAAGAAATTTAGGGTAAATAGAATTAGAATGATTAATTAAATGGATAAATAACTAGTGGTCTATATGAGTACTAGGAAAAAGAGTGGTTTATAGAAGATGTGTAACTAAAGTGATTGAAAGAGTGGTTGGAATAAATGATGCAATTAAAGGAAGTTAAAGAGAAACTTTAAATGAACGGTGTATATGAAAAAGGTTAAAAGAATGGAGTAAGTGAGTTGTGTAAATAAAGTCAATTTAAAGTGTGGTGAAAGTAAGGAGATTAAAGTGTGGTTGTAGATTAAAAGTTAAAACCAAAAGAGTGGATTAGGAAGGACTTGTGTATGTATTTAAATGAGTGTTGAGCTCAAGTTTCTCCTCATGTTTTTTGCAGAAACATTGAAGATTACAATTAATTGAAGTGAAGACAATTGAAGTGAAGCGGCAGCTTGAAGAACCATTTAAATCTTGTTTCTCATTTAGTCAACTATCCAATTGACTAGACAATTATCCAATTGTTTAGGCCTTCCAGTTGTATTAGAATTATTAATTCGAACCATTAGCATATCATTTAATTCATTCAAACAGTTAGCATCATATTGTTTCATTAGTTTTTCCATTACTTTCCTTGATGTCTTCTAAGTTAGTTCATGAGTCTGAACACAGTACTATTGAAAATATTGAAAATATTGAAAATATTCCGCCAACTCTAGACAGACCAGAACCCTCTAGCTTACCTGAAAGTTTAGTAGAAGAACCCATTATGGAAGTTTCAATCTCATATCAGGAAGTTGTTGCTATGTACGAGGCTGCCCGTCCTTACGGTCCATAGTTAATTAAAACTATTTACTTTTATAAGAGAACTTTAGTTTCAGTGATAGAATTAGGTAATTTATATTGTTTTGACATTAGAACCCTTATTTTCATAAGCCTGAGTTTGCTACAGACACCCCGCGTGTGCCGAACGATTTAGGCGGATGACTTGATCCACCATCCGAGCATCTCTCACGACCCGACAACGCAACCACCAATTGATGTTTTGGATAAAGACTTGAAGTCAAAGGATGAAGAAAAAAATCAACAATTGAAGATTGAAGTTAGAGTATGTTCAGGAAATCAAGACTTGTATACATATGTACATTAATTTGTAATTAGCTCACTTATACCTTTTGTATGGTCATGAGCTTGTACATATATTCCTATATATACAAGTAGAAATTCCGGGTGGGTATGAAAGAGCATGAGATGAGAAGAATTAGAAGTTCTAATAGTCATTAGACACTTTAGAAGTGAGGAAGAACTCTCTCATCATTCAGATGTAAAGTTTTCTGAATAGAAGAAAACATTGCACCCGATATTTTGATGTGTTCTCCTTCTGTGTTTGATCATTTTAAGAATCCGTTTGTAGATGTCTAATTCCATAGTTAATGCTTCTATGGTTAAGTCACAGTTAGCTCAAAATTTTGATAATCTAGTATTGATCCTCCAAATTGGCAAAGGTTTTGAATTATTCTTGATATGGAAGTGTTCTAACATCAAGGATAGCTTGTTCTTTTGGAGATTAACACTCTCCACCACATTTGATCATAAATATTCATTCTAAAAAAACATCATCCATTAGCATTTTGAATAAAACACTCTTGAAATAAACAATTCCTTACTTTGAATAGTTTTCAGTTTTGTTTTTTTTTCTTTTATTATATCTTTTTCTCTATATTCTCATCTCTTTTATGTTACAAATACTTCTATTTTTGTTTTCTTACTTTAAATTCCATTTTCTCTTATTTCTTTTTATTTACACATTTTTATTTTATTTTTCTTTACATTTTACTTTAATTTCCTTTATATTTTTAATTGTTTTATTTATTCTTTTCCCTCGTTTATCTTTATTTATACATTCTACCTTTCTTTCTAATTTAATAAATTTACGTACTTTATTTTAATTAATTCCTAGATTCTATTAATTATGTTATGTAATTTTGTTTTACATTTTATCTTTATTTTATAAATAAAAATCTATGATAAAAAACAAGAAATTAAAACGGTATAAAATACAAAACCAAAAATAAAAAATGGACCCTCCCTCTCTTTCTCTTTCCCTCTCTCTCTCTCTCCCCCTCTCTCTCTCTCCAATATTATCTAGACCACCTTTCTAGGTAGCATTTATAGGTTATGTCTTTCTCTCCCCCCCCCCACCCCCCCCCTCTCTCTCTTTGTCTGTCTCTCTCTCTACACTTATTTACTTCTGCCACGTTGAATTTGTATAATCACTGCCTCATCTTTATCTCTGTCTCTCATGACAGAGTAGTAGTTGATGGACCTAACCTTCTCTCTCTCTCTCTCTCTCTCTCTCTCTCTCTCTCTCTCTCTCTCTCTACACACATGCGTTCTTTTCGTGTAACATTTCAACTTTCTTCACTAAGTGGGCATCGCACCGAAAAGCTCTTCGAGGGACTCTCTGACTCTCTCTCTCTACCTCTCCCTCTCTTTGTCTCTCTCTCTGTCTCTCTACAAGTAATCATGGTTTTGTTCTTTTTCCTGTGATCAAGGAGGAGAGAAGGGAATAGAGAGATGATACTTTCTTTCCCTCTGTCTCTCTCTAAACATTTTTCAGTTTATCGTATGCATAATGGTTTGAAGCAAGGAAGGAGTACAAAGAGATGTAATGCTCTCTATCACTCTATGAAACAGTGTCAGGTCTCTCAAACAAAGTATGAGAAGAGGAAAAGTCAAAACATGTACTTATTGGAAAACTCTAAAGTCCAGTTATGCTTACTTTATAGGTTTTAAAAATCCAATTTTCTAATTTAGAAATATTGCACGTATCAACACACATGGATCTCTTCTTTTTCCTTTTTTTCTCACCCATTCACTTCTTTTCTAAATTAGAGGCCTTTTTTTCCTTTTTCTTCCCTCGTAAATTAAGGATCTTCTTTTTCTTCTCTTCTGAATTAATGAACTTCCTTTTCTTCTCTTCTAAATTAAGTCCAGTTATGCCTTCTTTTTCTTCCCTCGTAAATTAAGGATCTTCTTTTTCTTCTCTTCTGAATTAATGAACTTCCTTTTCTTCTCTTCTAAATTAAGGACCTTTCTTTTTCTTCTCTTCTAAATTCAGCACCTTCATTTTCTTCTCTTCTAAATTAAGGATAACTCCAAACTTCATTTTTATTTTGGATTTCTTCTTTCTTTTTTTATTTTTCTTTTTTATTTCTTATTTTTTAGTTTTCTTGTTTTAAATTAATGTTTTAATTCAATTTCTCATGAATGTAAATACAAAGCTTAAGAGGTTACACACATATGGTTAGCATTGCACACATAATTATGGATATACAAGGGTTCTATTGATGCAAGGCTTTTAGGGTTAGATGACAAGGTTTCTAAACTTTGGAATTAAGCTTCAAAGGCTTTGAAGTTATTTTTCAAGGGTTTTAAGCTAGGGTTTCTATGGTTTGAAGTCAGAGTCTAGGGTTAAGTTGGATTTTTATGGTTAGAGATTAGATATACATGGTTATTTCTTTTTGGGTTTTCATTTACACTTTCTTTTTGAAGTTTGGTATACGCACACTATGGCTTTTTGGGTACCAGGGTTTGGATTAATTCAAGGGTTATTAGGATTTCTAAAGGTGTTTTGGGGTTTCCAATCAAGGTACATGTACTTGGGATTTCATAGTTTCTTTTAAATATAAAGCTAGTGTTTTTGATGGGTTAAGGTTACCAATCAATGAGGCTTCAATTCCTAAGGTAATTGGTTAATTAGGGTTGCAAGTAAGATACATGATTTTTGAAGGGTTAAAGAATCAATGGTTAATGGATTTTTATACAATAAGGCTTATAGGTTCCTACAGTTTCAAGACAATTACATTTTGTAATGTATCACTCATGGATCGCACAATTAAACATTCGAAAGCTTCACACATTCATTTAAATCAAGCACATTTAAATCAATCAAGCATTTGAACAATTATACAAATCTTGTCTTCCTCTTGTAGAAAAATCATCAAATCATAGTCAATATCCCTTTCGATTTGGGTTTCAATATCCCTTTCTGTGTATTACCATACTCGTTTGGGTTACAAGCTACATGTACATTACTTTCGATTACTTGATTCTAGAAGAACAAAAAAATTTGATCAACCATCCTCCTCATGAATCTAATGTGAATGAACTCACATATATCTGCATCTTCTTCCCTCCACACTCGTGAAATAACTTGAGGAATCGAAATAAACATAGTGTATCATCGTGTGATGTATCCATTGGATCCTTCTAAAACCATATATGACTGTCAAAGTCTATCGCATAACTCCCATTGATGTGATATTGGATGTACCCCATACGTATGTATGGAAAAATCCAATAGATATTTTCTTATTTACCATTTTTATTCGAAGGGAAATTTGGATCGATAAGTTGCACAAAATCACATAGATTATTTATAACTGGAGTGGAAATCTAGGAGGCCTTCTTATAAGCATTCACTTTTGCATATCCTTGGTGACCTATATAATAATGTACCTTATCCTTTTGTGGCATGTATTTTGCACTCCAATCATCTTACTATTGCAAGTGAAGTAAGATTTTAAGGCTTGGGTATAGTTTCCTAGATTCTCCAATAACATCCTTTTGCAGCCAGCGTTTCAATTTAAATCATCTTTCTAGCATTTTTCCATGTGACAACAAAATTTTGGAATACCTGAAACATGAAATATCATATACATGAGCAATTTGATTCGGGGTGGCATTCTTGATGTCCACGTTTCATCTTGTAATTGGTCAATATAAATTTTAGAATCAATCTTTCTTGTAACTCAAGGGTTCTCTAGATACACTATTTGTATACCAAACATTGTGCATCCATAGTTTCTAATAAGTATGAATCATGTCCACCAGATTATGACACGAGGATATAAATATGTACTTATATAGTTGCCCTTGTCTCTATAGCATGATTTATACCACTAATTTTATTGCTTATTTTACCCTTGATAGAACTACAATGCAGTTTTTCTTGGCTTCACACAAGTGTAGCACTCATCACTACTTGAATCCTATACTATATTTGTCTTCCTCTTTCTCTTCCTTTGCATATTGAACCTCCTTTGATTTCCCTCGTTCACTGAATTGGCTTTGGAACGAAGCTTCATATTCCGTTTCTTCTTATACTTAAGCTACTTTGGCCTCATTTCCTCTAATATCTCCTCCCACAAAGTTCAATGCGTAAGCAACAATCAAGGTCATCGATCTCTCAAAATCTGATAAACTGTTTTCGACATAAAGAAAAGTGTTCAACGCTTTCTATTTTTTAGTCATCCCTCAACCCACTGGACGTATGTGTGACGAAATCATAATCTTTTAGATGATATCCTATTGAACATAGGGCATCCAACAATTCTGATTTTTAAGATGTACTAATCCTACCATCCACGTTTTGAATATCTAAGAATATTGTTAAGCTCAATCCTTTATAGAGTTGGCATAATATATATATATCGAATATCTTCCATACTTTGTTTCTTGTGTCCAGGTCTTCTTACGTCCTTACATCTCGTATCACGAATTTCTCTTCAAGGCATCACCTTAGATCTATTTTACTTATTACCCCCCTTCCCGTTAGGCAGATTGACATTGAGGCTCTCCACACTGTTGTTTTTATCTATTTTTTTAATATAAGTATTGAGATCTCTCATTTGCTCTTTTTATCTTGTTTGAATATTTCTTAGTATCCTCCTTGTTATTTTTTGATATAGAACTAATGAGATAATTACGTCTAGAATGTATCCTTAGAAATAAAATCCTCCTTTATGCTTATATACATATGTTTTCATCTCGCGAGTAATTCGGATGGCTCGTCTTTTGGATTTTGTAGAATGTTCTGCCTCTAATAGCCTCCATATCTTATGTTATTTTTCCTTCGGTTCTCTAAGCTCCTCAATACACTAATACCACTAAGAGAAGAAATAATCTATTCTTGTGGAGCTAGGAGTTGATGTAACCTCTAGTGATACCCTAATACTCTACCTAACTCACTAACTAAACCATTCCTTAATAATTGTGGATGTAAAAGTAAAGCTATTTTGACCGCTCTCAATACATCCTGAGCATGATGAATGTGCATTATTACACTTTAATTAGATATTCCTACTAGGAATACCAAAGTCGTTGATTAACACTATAGAGACTAGTCACTAACCTTAATATTGATCGAAAACTCTAGAGTAATTAGGAAATTTCTTAAAACATTTATGCAATCCAATGAAGAGACTGAAAACAACTTTAACATGTTTTAATCTCCCTCAAGTTTGCATAAGAATACATGAACTAAATTAGTACGGAAATAGAAACATAAGTTACAACATATTACAACATACAACAATCTACTCCGGTTTTGCATATATACACTATGAGATATGGAAGCATAAGCTTAAGCTCGAAGTAGGCAAATAGTAATCAAAGCTAGGGTTGCATTTCTTATTCTTGAGTTCATTAAAGCTAACTCTCTGAATCTTTATGGAGATGTGCGAAGTCATCTCCCAACTAATAATAGGTCTCATACCCAAGTAAAATTTTACTATGATGCACTGTTTATTTTAAGTCGGACTATCATCAATTGGGCGATTGGTTTGTCCTTAGTTCCTTTGTAAATTTTGATTGATTTTTATCCATACATCAAGTTGACTGGCACTAGCTCCTCAATTGGAGCTTGATTTTAAATAAAATATGCACTAACAAACGAAGTATGATGGTTGGATTAAGTTCCACAATGGAGTGTAAACGAGGAGACACAAAACACTTTAAAGACGATTTTAAATAAAATATGCAGTAACAAACGAAGTATGATGGTTGGATTAAGTTCCACAATGGAGTGTAAACGAGGAGACACAACACACTTTAAAGACAAGAAACTATATTTTCTCCTCCACATACAGAAAACCGTTATACAATGAACACGAGAAATAAAAATGATTTTTCTATATTAAAGAATACGGGGTACTTCTGTTGGTGTTATTTCCACACTCTAGTCGCCCAATCACCAATCCTGTTGCATCTTTCTCTCTCTCATGAACTCAAACTTTCTCGATCACAATTCACACGGTTTAGGAAGGGAGGCCCTTCCTATTCGGATTCATGATCTCCTCTACCTGTCTTGGGTACCCTTGTGGGCCTCATGTAAGTTTGTAACTTTTTTCTAGCATCAATTTTATTCTTCCTATTTTTATCAAAAGAAAAATTTCACACGGTTTAGGCATGCGAACGCACACACTGACACACACACACACACAAAGATACACACGTCACACACGCACAGATACAGACATGTCACACACGCACACAAACGTAGAGAGCCGAGGCACACACAGTCACACATTCACTCATACACAAATCACACACACTCACGCATTCACTCATACACAGCCGAAGCAGCTGTCTGAGTCCTATAGTCCTAATTCACGGCATATAAGGCACCACCAATTTCAAGCAACAAATCCATCAAGCAAAATACCAAGAAAAATAAGCCTAAACCAGGTGGGGCCCCGGATCCTTTCTCTCAAGTTGGCACTCGTGTTGCAGAGACGCAGTCAGAAGGGTTCACCGAAGTAAGACATAGGAGGAAGAAAGTTAGCCCTCTAAGAGCACTAGCAAGGAACGTTTCGACCATTGCCCCTTCGAATAACATGTACTGCAACCTAGAAAAGAAGATTAATGAGTTCGACCTCCCAAGGGACAACCTTTATGAAGAAGACCCTGCTGACAATTCCCTTGGATGCTCTACCAGCAAAGAAGACAACCAAGAAGGTTACACCACCAGTAAAGAGGATGGCTTCACCACGAGCAACGAAGACAATCAAGACAGTGAAAGCTCCTTCCTCGGACCTACTCCTCTAGTATGCTTGCCAAGACTACCGCAAAAGTCAAAGCTTAAAGGGAAACAACCGTCAGGCATGCCGTGGAAGAGCCCCCTCAAGAGTAGGATCCTGAGTAAAGAAGTTGGGAGTAAAAAAGAAGATCAAAAGAAAAAAAGAAGATTGGGTCCCTCCCCTCAAAGAGGGTAGCCATCAATAATGGAAATCACCTCGTTTAATATCAAGGGGTTGTCCGACCCCTCAAGAGCAGCGATTCTTGGCCAATGGTTCAAAGACAAGTGCCTCAACCCCGACTTTATTTGCTTACAAGAGATTAAAATCGACGTAGAGGATCTCCAAAAACGACTTAAACACATTTCTCCGAACCACCTGTGGCTCTCCACTTCGCACCCTAGGGGGGCGGGCGGCAGTGCAATTGGTATTAGTCACTCCTGGTCTAGCAGGTTGACCTCGACATGTGAAGATTGAAATCATCGTTGGATTGCTGCCTCTTTTGGGCTCTCACTTTATGCCCCTAATGGTGAGACGGATAGAATCGACACTTGGACTTCCCTCGACTTCCTCTCACACAATGTTTTGCTCTGTGGGGACTTCAACATGGTTGAATTTCTTGAGGACCGTTGGAATAACAAGGGGAAAATTATTGACGGTCAAGAGAAAGAGATATGGGATAAAATCAAGCTTCATCTTGACTTGGTAGAGGTAAAAGATATGGAGGGGTTCTCACGATCTAACCTCCAACTGGGGGACTCTCTGAGGAAAGCAAGACTTGATAGATGTTACATCGACCAAAACACCATCCTCCAGTGGGGTATTCCTTCGATTTCCCAACACATGGACCTGACTATCTTGGACCACTACCCGATTACTCTTTCTTTCAAACCGATTTCCACGCTCCGGAAAGCTCCTTGGTTTCACGCTTGTCAGACGTCTTTTTTCCTCCCCTCTGTCCACCAAGAACTTTCTGCTATTTGGGCGGAGGCCTTTGCCTTCTGTAATGAACCGGCTAAGTGCTGGAGAAGCGCAGTGGAAAGGACTCGACAAATTCTGATTAGGACTCATAAGGCCATAAGAGATATCCGGAAAAAGAGAAGAGAAAAGGTATACCGGAGACTATCACGACTTGAAGAAGAAGTGAACAAAGGTAACTTGCAATGCCAGCAAGGTCTTCTGAAAATCAGGGGAAGGCTAAGATTAGAGGAGGAGATTCAAAGGAAAAATCTTCAGATATTCTTCAAAGACTGGTGGGCGAGGAAGGCCGACAAACCATCGAAAGAGATGTGTAACATCCTCAAAAAGAAACAAGTTAGGGAATCCATCCCCTTCTTGGTTGATAACAACGGGATCGAATGTAGCACGGATGTCGAGAACAGATCTATCATCGTCAAGCACTTTACTCATCTCCTTGGGGTCTCGACTCCTCTTTCCCCACACAGGCGGGACTGCATGGCTACCATCTCAAGGGTAGCTCATTCTAGAATCCCTCAGAACATGAGTTTTCTTCTGGAAGCTAGCGTTTCTGAGGACAAAATTATCGAGGTTATTGATGCTCTTCCCAATGGAAAAAGTCTTGGTCCTCATGGCCTCACCAATGAGTTTTGCAAGTCCTTCAAGCATGTGTTGGCCACCCCACTACGTTTGGTGTGGCTCGAGGCTTTGTCCTTCGGTGCCCTTCCTGAGTGTCTTAATAATGGTGTCATCAAGTTAATTCACAAAAGGGGAGATAAGAACAAAATTGAAAACTGGCGGCCGATTACCATGCTCCAAACTGGATACAAGATAATTGCCAAAGTTATTGCCAACAGAATCTCTTGTCATTTAAAGTCATGGCTTTGTGAGGACCAGAAAGGTTTTGTCAAAGGTAGATCTATACTTGAAGCAATTGTCGACATTTGGGAAGGCCTTACATTCGCTAAGGAGTCTGTACAAGATCTGGTATTCATTAAGATCGACTTCGACAAAGCATATGACAGATTGGAATGGGACTTTATTCTCCAATCACTGAAAGACCTTGGATGCAGCCAAAAGTTCGCGAAAATGGTTTCTACTCTTCTCGGAAATGCTTCAACTAGAATAAATATCAATGGTAAGCTCTCTGAGCCCATATGTTTAAAAAGATCTATCAAGCAAGGCTGCCCTCTGGCTCCTCTACTCTTCGCTATTGCCTCGAACGGCCTCAGTAGCCTATTAAAGCATCACATGGACTCTGGCAATCTCATGGGTCTTTCCCTACCTCTAAATCATGGCCAAATGATTGCTAGACTCTTTGCCGATGATATGAATGCCTTTGTGCATAACGATATGAACAGCATTGAGGTGTTCTGGCGTTGCCTTGACACCTTTTGTGTGGCGTCAGGCTCAAAAATCAACCATGCTAAAACTGCTTTCAGAGCAATCCGCGGACCCCCACCCCAATTGCTATTAGATCAGGGGTGTCAAGTTCTCCCCAGAGGTCAAGTTTTCCGTCTCCTCGGCATCCCAATGGGCTTTGACATCACAATGGACCAACGATGGAATTGGGTGCTGGCCAAGCTCGATAGCAAACTAAATCATTGGAAAGGTATGCAAGTCAACTTGGCAGGGCGTGCCATGGTTGTTAACACTTTTATGCTTTCAACGACTATTTACTTTATCTCGTGTTGGAGGCCGAAGGAGAAAGAGTTGGTCAAAGTGGAAAGAATCTGTAGGAACTTCCTCTGGACTGGGGACCCCAACAGGAGGGGGATCCCCAAAATCAATTGGGAAACTTGCACTAGCTCGAAAGACTCAGGGGGCCTGGGTATTTTGGATATCGTGGGTTTGGCTGACAAGCTGGCAGTTAAGTGGCTCATCAAGGCCTGGAGCAATAGTGAGTCCTCTTGGGCTAAATTGATATTGAGAAACTTGAAAGACCTTACCTTTGTTGGCCATCCTTGCTGGAAGGACTTAGGGATTCTCACGCTGTTGTTCTCCCTGCTTCCGGTGTCCACTAAAGGCCCTAGCCTTGTGTGTTCTTTATGGAAGAGTTGGAACAAGGCCAAACAATTCATCAGAATCAGTGATTAGTGGAAGTGGGCGGCTCGGATAAGACAAAATGACTCTATCTGGTTCCCGATCACTGGCATTAGAGGAGTGGAGCCATGGTACCTCCAAACTGCAAAGCGGTTATGGAACAAGGGGTTCAAACAGTGTAAACAACTATGGAAACAAGAGACCAACCAGTGGATTAGGTTTGAAGACTTAGACCCGAGACATAGAGTTACCCTCGAGGAATGGACTCTTCTTCAAGGCAGATGTTTGGCATGGGACCGCTCAACTTCTCGCCTTCTCTCTGGACAGGATCTTCCTTGCCTCGAGGGCCTCAAATGGAGCAATGGTAAGAGAATATCCAGAATACCCAACTTCAAAGAGAACTTAGACGTTCATCACACCCTCAACAAGAGGTGGTGCCTTTCTTGGACCAAACTTTGATGGGAACTAAAGTTCATGTCTATTTGGCACCCCGTAATTGAGACCAAAAAGTCTCTTCTCATGTGGCAGATCTTGCATAAGGGAATCTGGTCCAATGCAAAGGCTAATAAAATATGTGGTGTGCCACCATGGTGCAAGCGTTGCCATCGATGCATCGAAGATTTAGCTCACTTGTTCTTCGATTGCTTCAAGTCCCGTATTGTCTGGCATCACGTGACACGGGTTTTGAGCCTCACGCACCAAGTCAATTGGCAACATGTGTTGTTGGGTGAGGCGGTCGGCTGTTCGTCGAGGCTGTGGAATGCCATCAGGGGTGAGACTCTTTTGAAGATTTGGAGGGAGCGATGTGCTGTCAATTTTGACCAAACTCCTAAGGAATGGTCGATCGATAAATCATTGTTTCTTCTAGGTAAAAGGATCTCCAGAGATAAGAGGTCTCCACCGTTTAGACATCACTGTATTTACCTCCTCGAAAACAACAAGTTGAAACCCAAATGGGTCCCACATGAGGGTGATGATAGATTTATCCACCTCATTTGTAATGCCCTCTAGCTTGCCACGCTCCTCCCTTGCATTGTGGGATTTGGGGGGTCCCATGGGCACTAGTCCCACTCAATTGTAACTTTTCTTCTTTACTTTAATTAAAGTCCGGGAGAATAGGCTAAGGCTGAACTTCCTTTTATTAAAAAAAAAAAAATCCATTAAGATGTTGACCGCTCAACTACCCGCCTTCTCTGCGGACAGGATTCTCCTTGCCTACAGGGCCTCAAATGGAGCAATGGTAAAAAACTATCCAGAATCCCCAACTTCAAGGACAACTTAGATGGTCATCACACCCTTAACAAGGTGTGGTGCCTTTCTTGGACCAAACTTCAATGGGAATTAAAGTTCGTGTTTATTGGCACCCCCTAATTGAGATCTAAAAGTCTGTTCTCATGCTTGCCACACTCGTCCCCTGCATTGTGGGATTTGGGGGGTCCCATGGGCACTAGTCCCACTCAATTGTAACTTTTCTTCTTTACTTTAATTAAAGTCCAGGAGAATAGGCTAAGGCCGAACTTCCTTTTATTCAAAAAAAAAAGTCTATTCTCATGTGCCAGATCTTGCATAAGGGTATCGCATCCAATGCAAGGGCTAACAAAATTTGTGGTGTTCCTCCATGATGCAAGCGTTGCCATCGATGCACGGAACATTTAGTTCAGCTATTCTTCGATTGCCCCAAATCCCGTGTTATCTGGCATCACGTGACGCGGGTTTTGAGGCTTACTAACCAAATCAATTGGAAACAGGTGCTGCTGGGTGAGGCGGTTGGCTACTCATCAAGGTTGTGGAATGCCATGAGGGGTGAGACTCTTTGGAAGATTTGGAGGGAGCAAGGTGCTGTCAACTTTGGCCAAACCCCAAAGGAATGGTCAATTGAGAAATCCTTGTTTCTTCTAGGTAAAAGAATCTCCCGAGATAAGAGATCTCCACCGTTTAGGCATCACTGTATTTATCTCGTCTTAGATAACAAGCTGAAACCCAAATGGGTCTTGCATAAGGGAGATGATAGATTTGTCCGCCTCATTTGTAATGCCCTCTAGCTTACCGAACTTGTCCCTTGCAGTGTGGGATTTGAGGAGTCCCATGGGCACTAGTCCCATTCACTTGTAACTTTTCTTCTTTATTTTAATTAAAGTCTGAAAGAATAAGGCAAGGCCGAACTTCCTTTATTTAAAAATTTCAAGCAACAAATCACACCAGAGACACCTCTTATCTTCACTTTCAGGAGCTAACATCAAGGGACCTGCTCATGCACGCAAGCCAAGAAATGAAGGTCTTCCTTGCAAACATCGCGTCCTGCTTCGCCTTCCAACTTCCAGCTTAACGGAACAAAACAACTACCATTTTCTATGACCATGCTTTTGAGCCTACCGACCAACATGGTCCGTGTTTTGCAGACAGGCGGTGATCTGTGACTTGCATATAGGTGGTAAACGTTGAGCAGCGTAGGGAGTAGGGACAAGCGAAAAGGGAAATAAGTCACATGCAAAAAGGACAAGAGGTCTGAAGGGCGTTGATCTGCAGGATTGGAATTTGGAGCAAATGTAGCAACGAACCTCAAAGCTGATTAGGGGACCTGCTTCAGGACATTATCTGTCATGACGGATCAACTTTACAGGCAGGCATGTCGATGAGTCCCGAGATGGGGATACCTCAATGTCTTTAACCAGAAATCAGTTTAGACGTCACCTCTGTATACAATAATGAAAAAGGGAACGAGATCTGCATCACGCTTCTTTGTAGGCCCACACGATACGTCATTGAGCATTTCATGGAAACTTTGATGTCACACTTTGAGCGACTCATTGTTTAAACACAAATTAAAGGATATACAGAACAGTATGAAAATGGAAGCCTACCTAAATACGGACACTTTCTTGCGTTTCTACATGATGATTAATCGTCAATGAAACTATGCAACAAAACTGGAAATGGGCGGCTCCGATTAGGCAAAATGATTCTATCTCGTTTGCTATTAAGGGAATCCACGAAGTTTATTTGGAGAACATCCAAAAAGCAAAGAACTTATGGAACAAAGGTTTTAGAAAGTGGAAACATCTGTAGAACCATGAAAGAGGTCATTGGATAAGGTTTGAGAACATCGATTATGTTGGGAGAATTGGCTTTGATGATGAGTGCCTTCTCAGCCACACAATCAGCACTTGGGACAACTCAAAAGCTCGTCTCTTTGTTGGAAATGACTCCCCACACTAGATTGAAGGGTTAAGATGGACCAATGGTAACAAATTCGACAAACTTTTGAAGTTACATAAGCACCTTGACATGCATATTTCCCTTAACAAGGGATTGTGTGAGAATATGTGTAGCATCAAACGACAAATCATGTGTGGACTCATGTGGAAGCCTCTCATTGAGAATAGAAAATCTGCTCTTATGTGGAAAATCCTCCATTGTGGAATCTGGACCAATGCCAAACCTAATAAAATTTGTGGCACCCCTCACTGGTGTAAGCATTGCATGCATGTCAAAGAGGACCTTGGTTATCTCTTCTTTGCATGCCCTTGATGTAGCTGGAATTGGGAGTTTTGTGCCAAGATTTTGAGCTTAACAAGGCAAATCAGTTAAAAACATGCTCTGTTTGGAGAAACAATTGGCTTCTCTTCAGCTCTTTGGAATGCCATCAAAGGCGAAGAGCTCCAAAAGATATAGAAAGAAAGATGTGTGATCAACTTTGATGGCCATTAGAAAGAGTGGTCGATTGAAAAATCTCTACACCTCTGAGATAGAAAAATATGTATTTGTAAAACATCTTCACCTTTCACAAACCATAGGATGTCTCTCATGGAAAAGAACAAGATTAAAAGTAAGTGGGTCACTCACGAAAGTGAGAAAAAGATCATGGAACTTCTCAGCAACTCTATTTAGAACAGCTATCTCTCGTTGAATCCTAGCTATCCTGTGCTTTCGACCAATCATAGCATTTGGGCCATTATACCCCTACTATGTGTGATATAGGGGATCCCAAGGGCATTAAGCCCATTCATTCTAAAATTTTTCTTTTTAATTCAAGCATGGGAGTGTAGGCTGCAACTGAACTTCCTTTTATAAAAACAATTATGAAATAAGACAAATGAATCATCAATATGAGATCTTAGGGGAACCTCTTAAAAAAATGGATTAAAATCTAAAATTTTTGGTCAGGATATCTTCTTAATATCAAATATAATTAGAGCTTTTTAGCACTTCAGAAAAGTTATCAACAAATAGATTAGGGAATCATAGAGAAGTGTTCTATGAGTTTCAATGTATTTTTCAAGAAATAATGACCTCTAGATTTTGTTCATCAGATCTATTTAAGCATCGACTAAAGCTTGAAAAATCTATAAGAAGCAAAAGCTTTAGTCAACACATGATTGAACATATTTGAGATATATAAGGCTTGCAGATACAAGGAGTCCAAAGGTACTATCTAATGTTCTTCATGTTCCTACAATTTTAAAGAACTTGATTTTAGTAGGACAAATGGTAGAGAAGGGTTATCATGTCATATTCAGTGAGAATGGGTGCTTCATAAAGAATCCAAAGGAAGGCTTCAAGGTCACTTCTCGAGGTAGAAGAGAAGGAAGGATGTTCACTTTGGATGTCCAACATCCACATGGAAAGGTCATGTACATTCAATGTCGGAACAAGAAGATTTCAGAGTTGGACTTATGGCACAAAAGAATAGGACTTATGTTCAATCATGTGTTGAAATAGGTGATGATACTCAACACATGATTGAACATATTTGAGATATATAAGGCTTGGAGATACAAGGAGTCAAAAGGTACTATCTAATGTTCGTCATGTTCCTACAATTTCAAAGAACTTGATTTTTAGTAGGACAAATGGTAGAGAAGGGTTATCATGTCATATTCAGTGAGAATGGGTGCTTCATAAAGAATCCAAAAGAAGGCTTCAAGGTCATTTCTCGAGGTAGAAGAGAAGGAAGGATGTTCACTTTGGATGTCCAACATCCACATGGAAATTAGGTCATGTACATTCAATGTGGGAACAAGAAGATTTCAGAGCTGGACTTATGGCACAAAAGAATAGGACATATGAACATTACAAAGCTGAAGGACATGAGCAAACATGAAGTGGTAAGAGGTCTTCCAAAATTTAATAGCATTGGACTACATGAGTTATGTGAAGCTTGTCAACTAGGAAAGCAAATGAGGCAGCCATTCAAGAGGATCAATTATGTGGCCCCAGATGTCTTGGACTTGATACATACGGATCTATGGGGATAACCCAAGAGGCATCAATGGATGGTAATAGATTTTTTGTCATCAATTATCCTTACCTTTATAGGGTTTCAAAATCCAATTTTCTAATTTAGAAATCTTGCACGTATTAACATACATGGATCTCTTCTTCTTCCTTTTTTTTTCTCATCCATTCGCTTCTTTTCTTCCCTCGTAAATTAAGGATTTTCTTTTTCTTCTCTTCTGAATTTCTTTTTCTTCTCTTCTAAATTAAGCATCTTCTTTTTCTTCTCTTCTAAATAAAGGATAACTGCAAACTTCAATTTTTTTTTGGATTTAATCTTTCTCTTTTTATTTTTCTTTTCTATTTTCTCATTTTTATTTTTTATTTTTTCAGTTTTTAGTTTTCTTGTTTTAAACTAATGTTTTAATTCAAATTCTCACTAATGTAAATACAAGGCTTAAGAGGTTATAGACATAAGGTTAGCATTGCAAACATAATTATGGATATACAAGGGTTCTATTTATACAAGGTTTTTAGGGTTACATGACAAGGTTTCTAAACTTTGGAATTAAGCTTCCAAGGGTTTGAAGTTATTTTTCAAGGGTTCTAAGCTAGGGTTTCTATGGTTTGAAGTTAGAGTCTAGGATTAAGTTGGATTTCTTAGGTTAGAGATTAGATATACATGGTTCTTTCTTGTTGGGTTTTCATTTACACTTTCTTTCTGAAGTTTGGTATACGCACACTATGGCTTTTTGGGTACCAGGGTTTGCCTTAATTCAAGGGTTCTTAGGATTTATAAGGGTGTTTTAGGGCTTCAATCAGGGTACATGTACTTGGGATTTCATAGTTTCATTTAGATATAAAGCTAGTTCTTTTGATGGGTTAAGGTTAGCAATCAATGAGGCTTCAATTCCTAAGGTAATTGGTTAGTTAGGGTTACAAGTAAGTGTTGAATTAAGGTTCTTCTTTACGGTTGATGCATGATTTTTGAAGGGTTAAAGAACCAATGGCTAATGGACTTTTATAAAATAAGGCTTATAGGTACCTTGAGTTTCAAGACAATTACGTTTTCTAATGGATCACTCATGGATCGCAAAATTAAACATTCGAAAGCTTCGCACATTCATTTGAATCAATCAAGCATTTGAGCAATTATACAAGTCTTGTCTTCCTCTTGTAGAAAAATAATCAAATCACAGTCAATATCCCTTTCTATCTGTGTATTACCATACTCGTTTGGGTTAGAAGCTACATGTACATTACTTTCGATTACTTGATTCTAGAAGAACAAAAAATTTGATCAACCATCCTCCTCATGAATTTAATGTGAATGAACTCACATATATCTGCATCTTCTTCCCTCCACACTCGTGATATAACTTGAGGAATCGAAATAAACATAGTGTATCATCGTGTGATGTAACCATTGGATCCTTCTAAAACCATATATGACTGTACGTCAAAGTCTATCGCATAACTCCGATTGATGTGCCATTGGATGTACCCCATACATATGTATGGAAAAAATCCAATAGATATTTTCTTATTTACCATTTTTATTCGAAAGGAAACTTGGATCGATAAATTGCACAAAATCACATAGATTATTTATAACTCGAGTGGAGATCTACGAGGCCTTCTTATAAACATTCACTTTTGCATATCCTTCGTGACCTATTTAATAATGCACCTTATCCTTTTGTGGCATGTATTTAGCACTCCAATCATCCTACTATTGCAAGTGAAGTAAGAGTTTAACGCTTGGGTATAGTTTCCTAGATTCTCCAATAACATCCTTTTGCAGCCAGCGTTTCAATTTATGTCATCTTTCTAGCATTTTAACATGTGACACAAAATTTTGGATTACCTGAAACATGAAATTTCATAATAATCCAACCATCCACGTTTTGAATATCTAAGAATATTGTTAAGCTCAATCCTTTATACTTTTATCTAATTTTTTAATATAAGTATTGAGATCTCTCATTTGCTCTTTTTATCTTGTTTGAATATTTCTTAGTGTCCTCCTTGTTATTTTTTGATATAGAACTAATGAGATAATTTCGTCTAGAATATATCCTTAAAAATAAAATCCTCCTTTATGCTTATATACATATGTTTTCATCTCGCGAGTAATTCGGATGGCTCGTCTTTTGGATTTTGTAGAATGTCCTGCCTCTAATAGCCTCCATATCTTATGTTATTTTTCCTTCGGTTCTCTAAGCTCCTTAATACACTTTGATACCACTAAGAGAAGAAAGAATCTATTCTTGTGTAGCTAGGAGTTGATGTAACCTCTAGTGATACCCTAATAGTCTACGTAATTCACTAACTAAACCATTCCTTAATAATTGTGGATGTAAAAGTAAAGCTTTTTCGACCGCTCTCAATAAATTCTGAGCATGATGAATGTGCATTATTCCACTTTAATTAGGTATTCCTACTACGAATACCAAAGTCTTTGATTAAGACTGTCGAGACTAGTAACTAACCTTAATATTGATCGAAAACTCTAGAGTAATTAGGAAACTTCTTAAAACATTTATGCAATCCAATGAAGAGACTCAAAGGAACTTTAACATGTTTTAACTTCCCTCAACTTTGCATAAAAATACATGAACTAAATTAGTACGGAAATAGAAACACAAGTTACAACATATTACAACATACAACAATCTACTCCGGCTTTGCATATATACACTATGAGATATGGAAGCATAAGCGTAAGCTCGAAGTAGGCAAATAGTAATCAAAGCTAGGGTTGCATTTCTTATTCTTGACTTCATTGACGCTAACTCTCTGAACCTTTATGGAGAGGTGGGAAGTCATCTCCCAACTAATAAAAGGTCTCATACCCAAGTAAAATTTTACTATGATATTTTTAAAGTCGGACTATCATCAATTGGGCGATTGGTTTGTCCTTAGTTCCTTTGTAAAATTATCCATACATCAAGTTGACTTATTAGCTCCTAAATTAGGAGCTTTATTTTCAATAAAATATGCACTAACAAACGAAGTATGTTGGTTGAATTAAGTTCCACAATGCAGTGTAAACGAGGAGACACAACATACTTTAAAGACAAGAAACTATATTGTCTCACTCCACATACAGAAAACCGTTATACAATGAACACGAGAAAAAAAAAATGATTTTTGTATATTAAAGCATACGGAGTACTTCTGTTGGTGTTATTTCCACACTCTCGTCGCCTAATCACCAATCCTGTTGCATCTCTCTCTCTCTCTCTCTCTCTCTCTCTCTCTCAGAGTCATATGACCTCAAACTTTCTCGATCACAATTCACACGGTTAGGCATGCGAACGCACACACAGACACACACACACACATACACACGTCACACACGCACAGATACAGACATGTCATACACGCACACAAACGTAGAGAGCCGAGGCACACACAGTCACGCATTCACTCATACACAAATCATGTATAACGAAGCAGCCGCTTGAGTCCTACTGTCTCCAACAGTCCTAATTCACGGCATGTAAACAGGAAGGCACCGCCAATTTCAGACGTTTGAAGGGTTTTTGTTTTTTCTTGTGTAGGTTCGGTCTTTTATGTACTTACTACTCCTCCAATTCAACTGACACTCCCAGACACGTCTTTATTATTATTTTTTTTTTTGAGAATAACAGAAAGTATAAAATTGATGCTGAGCAAAAAGATACAAACAAAAGATCAGACTCACGAGGAAGTCCGATTCAAGTACATGTGAGCAATATCCCGATTATGATGGGAGGTCTCATAGCAGAACAAGATTAACATAATCATCAAGGAGAGTGATCATCTGAACTCTAGGTTTTGAGTACATCTGAAGGAGTTTTATTTTCCACAAATTATAGTGGTTGTTCCTAAGAATTACAAAGGGGTTCTTGTCTTCCGATTGGGAATCACGACTAGAGGAAAAACAGAGATTTGAGAATTTTCTTCAAACCCAACAAAAAGGAGAAGAAGTAGTCCTTCCCACCCCTATTGAAGATGGCACTGTTTCTGGTCTTCTAGATGAACCACAAAGAGTGGATTCTGATGAACTGCCACAACAGGATGTCCATACCACGAGCTTCACCCAGCAGGATATCTTTGCAGCTAGGAGTATTGAGACCTTGGCTCTGACAGAAACACCTGATTCCAACCCAGAATCTGAGGGAAAACTTGCAATTGACGAACAAGTGTTCCAAGTTCTCTTCTTTGCCACAAAGCTTGCAGTTACCAGCATCAATTTTATACTTCCTAGCAAGACTACCTGTCCAGATGCCTTTGTGGAGAATGAGCCAGTTCAGGCAGGACTGCTTGTTGGAGAGGGGAAAGGCCCAAGTGCACTGGAATCTGTACTTCCACTGCAAGGGGGACCATTGGAGATCCCACTTCTTATTCAGTTTCCCAGTTATCTCTTTGATACTTCTGCCTTTCTTTTTGTAAGAATTAAGAATATCCCCGGCAACGTCTTGGAGGGAGATCTCCTTCCTCCACAAGTACTTCTCCAACTTTTTCTTCAAAAAGTCCTTCTGAATTGAGAGAACCTGTTTACATTGGACAGAAAGGCCGTCAAAATCAGAAATGGCAGAGTCATTAATAACATTACCTGCATGTAACAAGTCCTGCCAGTGTCCAAATCCTTTCTTTCTGCATTTATTCCATCTAATAGGAAGGGAAGGGGAGGGAACAGTATTAGTCCAACCAAACCAAATGGAGTCTTGAGCTAAAAATGTTAGGTTGTTAGCAAAGCATATAGGAATATTATACTTCGCCTTCACAGCCATCCAAGCTTTCCAAAAAGTGCAAATAAGCTGACTACCCTTGGGCACAAATTCAACAAGAGATGTAATAACATCCCACAGAGAACAGTTGACCCAACTTTTATTATGCTTAATGTTAAATTTATTAACATTTCTTTTAATCAAACAGGCCCAAAAGTCATTAGAGGAGATAGATCTGTAAATCCACTTAGAAGCCATTTGGGTGGCCATCCTGGAAGGACATATGAGCCCAAGCCCACCTTTAGCTTTTCTCATACAACAAATATCCCAGGCAACTTTGGGAATTTTGGAACCACCCCACAAAAATTTTCGAGCAAGGGAGATGGCCTGACCAAGTTGCTTTTTACTAGGCTGCCAGCAGGACAGAAAATAAGTCAGGGAAGGGAGGATATAATGCTTTAAAACAAAAGATCTTTGAGAAACACTTTGCTGCACATCAGACCACTTAAAAATTTTGGCCCTAAATTTATCAAGCATCCAATTCCACCTTTGCTCATTAGATATGCCAAAGCCCATGGGAATGCCCAAAAGCCTGAAAATACTCCCTTTCTTGATGATATCACATCCGGCTGCCACAACACAAGCTGAAATCTTATTATCAGTGGCAAAAAAACCAGTTTTTTGATGGTTGACCACAGAACCGCTAGCCAAACAAAAAAGGTCAAGACAGTTAAGGAATTGACTAGCAGACTTTTCTTCAGCAATCATCAACATGTTAGTGTCATCTGCAAACATCTGCAGACCAAGGGGAGAGTGAGCTTGGGGAATGACCAAACCAGAGATGGTCCCTTGTCTGAAGCTATCCTTGACAAGCCAGCCTAAAGCATCACTAGCAATAGCAAACAGAAGGGGGGCCAGGGGACATCCTTGTCTAATAGATCTGCACAACTTGAAAGAGTTAGAAAGATATCCGTTGATAGCAACTTTAGAGAAAGCATTACCAAACAGAATACTGACAAATCTAATAAACTTTTTGCCAAAACCAATGTCATGAAGAGACTGAAGAATGAAATCCCATTCAATCCTATCATAAGCCTTATCAAAGTCAATTTTGAAAAAGTAGGTGTCAATATTAAGCTCTTGGTAATACTCAAGACTTTCCCAAATGGTGATAATGTTGTCCAGAATAAATCTCCCTTTAATAAAACCTTTTTGCTCAGGAAGAATTATACTATCCATTAAAGGACTCAGCCTTTTGGCCAGGATGGAAGAAAAAATTTTGTACAGAGAAGTCAGGCAAGAGATGGGTCTCCAATTGTTTAAATCATCTTTGGGACCCCTTTTGTGTAAAAGCTTAATCACCCCCGTGTTGATAAACTGAGAAAGGGACCCCCTTCTAGAAGCTTCTTGCCAGATCTTGAGAATTATGGGCACCAACAAATCCTTGAACTCCTGAAAAAACTCATAAGGAAGACCATCATGACCAGGAGATTTACCAGGCTTCAATTTGCTAATGGATTCTCTCACCTCACCCTCAGAGAAGGGCATGTCAAGGAGGGATTCCATTCCTTGAGGAACCATTTTCTTCCTACAAAGGGCAATGGCAGCTCTTGCACTCCACACATCATCCCCTCTCTTGGGAGGCAAAGAGAATACATTGGCAAAGAACCTATGAGCAACCTGAAGGTTATCCTTCATATTAGAAGCCAGGAAACCATTATTGTCTTTGAGCAGGGGGATGAAGTCCCTAGCTTTTTTCTTTCTCATAAGATCAAACATGTGTTTATTAGGCTTGTCCACTTTACCTGCCCAGAATTCCCGAGACGTGGCAAGGGCACCTCTAGCAAGGAGGTAATCAACTTTCTTCACTTTTTCCTGCAACTCCAGGGTTTTCAGCCTTTTGGTATTCATATCAAGCTTAGAGGCCTCCAGTAAATTTATCTCCTGCAAGATCATCATTCTTCTCTCATACCTAATTTTTTTAGCTTTATTCTTAAAGTACTTAATAGTACTTTGAATTTCTCTAACAGCTTCTTCCCAAGCCACAAAGGGAGACCTATCCTTATTGAAATGAGAAATAAGAATATTAGAGACTTTTTCCTTCACAATAGGGATCTTAAACAGGGAGGAGTCCATGTGCGGCCAACCAGCACGATAGGAGGGGTTGTTATTGAACAAATTCATAATCAAAGGCGAATGATCAGATAACAACAAAGAATGATCAATAGCACAATTAAAATTCCACAAATTATGGCTCCTACCAGCATGCATATAAAATCTGTCCAATCTAGCAGACAAAAAGTTAACATGATTTCTGTTGTTCCAAGTGTGACCAGTATTGAAAGAGAGATCCAGCAGGTTGTGTTTGTTAATCAGATTATACCAACACTGCTTCTCGCCCCCAGAGATAACATTATCACTATTACCAATCCTATCACCAAGGTTAGTGACCATGTTGAAGTCACCTGTCAACAAAATATCACCATTGATTTTAGCAATTTCTTCCCAGCATTTAGACCTTTGAGAAGCCTGATTAGCAGCATAAACACACACAACAGTAAAGTTGAAAGGCTCTTTACACTTAACAGCAATCCATTGATTAGTATTACTCTTATGCACCTCCTCAATCAGATGAGACACACCATTAGCCACCCCAATGGCTGCACCACCTTTACCACTATGATCCGTATGAACCCAATGGCAAGAGTTCGACAGAATTTTCAAATTCGACAAAAGGGAGGATCCCCCAACCTTCAGCTCCTGCAAACAGATAAAGTCAGGAACAAGAGAAGAATCTTTGAACCAGTTGTTAATGGTCTTGCTCCTGACAGGATCAGAGAGCCCCTTAGTGTTAAAAGAAATCAACTTAATACAATCCATGGAAGAAAGAAAGGAAGAAGAAAACTTACTTTTTAAGATTCTTACCGGGCTTAACTGCTGAAACCGAATTCCTGACCGTGTCCTTTCTTTTGGTCTTGTTTTTACCTTTAGGGTTAGGGGACATGGCATTTGACATATACACATCTTGATCTATGGAGGGACCAGAACCCACCTGGTCAGTAGTAAACTCATCAAATTTGTTAATTTGATCCATAAACATTTCATCACAGTTACTTAGGGAGTCTTCTTCAGACGAGACCGCAACAGGGGTGGATCCCGCATTAGTTCTGCATACGGACTCCATACCAACAGACCCTCTCCCTTCAATGACTTTGTGAGGTTCCAAGTTAGACTTACTTACCTGAGACTTTAGCTTCTCCATATTCCTAGCATTTGAATTAAGCGGGATGTCTTTTTTACTTCCCTGATTCTTATTCTCCACATGGACTTCAGTAGTCGAGGGAAAATGGTCAGCGTTGTTGGAGTCTTCAAGAATCTGATAGGGATTGAAAACACCTTTGTATAACGTTTCCGATCTGATCCCTAAATTAGGGTTCTTTTTCCTTTGTTTAACAGGAACCTTTTTGAACCCTAGATCATCTTTGGGAGGAGTCATAATATTAGGGGCAGCAGCATTGGTGATCTCTTCCCCTCCAACATTCTCTTTAGTCTAATTTTTACCAAGCAAAGGACAATCCTTTATTAAATGACCTTGTTTATAGCAATTGAAACACGCATTTGGCAGATTCTTGTAAAAAACTTTTTGAGCATGCAGCCTAAACCCCTCAGAGTTCTTAATTACTAACTCAGTTTTAATGTTTTTGGATATGTCCACCTCTATAAGCAGCTGGGGTTCCCATTTGCGATTAAACTCTTTTTTTTGTTTTTGGCTTAGAACTTTCCCAATGAGTGATCCAAGTTTATCAAGCCATGGGTAGAATTCCAAAGGAAAATCCGGAAATTCCACCCAGACTGGCACTTTTGTCGGTTTGTTGCTTCTAGGATTGAAGCCAGGGTACCACTTATAAAAGGAGATAGGAGTATTTCTTATAATCCAATGCCCCTCCGCTATGACATACAAAGCACTACTCACATCTTCAAAAAAAAAGAGAAAGAAATTGTTAGGAAGGAACTGAACATGCTTGGCAAAAAGCCCTTTACTTTCCCAATTCACTCTCATCCAGTTTTTAAGGAGTTCCTGCGCTGGCCGAGGTCCATGACAATGAGCAATCACGACCTTATCTTCAAGGTGCACATTCCACTTATTAAGCGCTGAACTCTCAATGATCAGGGTGCAATCATCCTGATCATTTGATTCCGGGTCAATGTCAAGGGTATGCACACTCCCCTTGTCAGGAGAGGAATAACCTATCCCATTACCCTCCATGATCTTACCTTTTCCTTTGGTATCAATGAACAAAGATTGAGGAAAGAGATTACCTGGTGTCTCCTGATTAGAAAACATTGAGTAATAACCATGTTGTTGACTCTGCAGAACCTTGGCATATGACGCAAGCCCTTGCATAGGTTGGTGATTAATCGGGATACTCTCTGTCTGCGCACCATCACCTTCCTCGAGTCTCAGCTTATCTCCCGACGCAGAAGCAGAACCAGTAATGCCTTCGAATACAGGATTAAGCATAGAACTTAGGCCACAGTTTGTACCTTCAACCTTAGAGCCAAGCAAACCATCACGCAGCGCCTCGTGCAGAGCCATGGCAGCACCCCGATGACCAGCACACTCCGCAGGAATCACCAGCCGAAAGAGCAGAGAGAAGACAGGTCCCGCTCACAGCGAGGGGAACAAGAGACGAGCGCAAAGACCCTCCCCGCCAAGGGGGGAGAGAAGGCGAAGCCCCAAAAAACCCAGAACCCTAGGCACATTCAAAGCCACTCCGCCACGATGCTCCCACTCCTTGGCTGCTCTGACTTGCCTCCTTGGCTGCTGAAAAGTTCCGTGAGAGTGATCAGTGATAATCTGTTATGTGTTGTTTCTTCGCATGTATGATGTTTCAGACACCTCTTTATCACACAACCAGAGACCCCTTTATGCACACTTGCAGGAGCTAAGATGAGCTGAATCTGGTCATGCAAAGATGAGCTGAATCTGGTCATGCAAGCATGTCAATCAAGCAACAAATCACCCACCAGAGAGTCGAGACCCTCTTATCTTCACTTTCAGGAGCTAACATCAGGGGACCTGCTCATGCACGCAAGCCAAGAGATGAAGGTCTTCATTGCAACCATCGCGTCCTGCTTCGCCTTCGAACTTCCAACTTCCAGGTTAACGGAACAAAACAACTACCATTTTCTATGACCATGCTTTTGAGCCTACCGACCAACATGGTCCGTGTTTTGCAGACAGGCGGTGATCTGTGTCATGCATATAGGTGGTCAACGTTGAACAGCGTAGGGAGTAGGGACAAGCGAAAAGGGAAATAAGTCACATGCATTCTTTCTGGACGACATGTCCTGCCACCCAAAAAGGACAAGAGGTCTGAAGGGCGTTGATCTGCAGGATTGGAATTTGGAGCAAATGTAGCAACGAACCTCAAAACTGATTAGGGGACCTCCTTCAGGACAGTATCTATCATGACGGATCAACCTTACAGGCAGGCATGTCGATGAGTCCCGAGATGGGGCTACCTCAATGTCTTTAACCAGAAATCAGTTTAGAGGTCACCTATGTATACAATAATGCAAAACGGAACGACATCTGCATCACGCTTCTTTGTAGGCCCAAACCATACGTCATTCAGCATTTCATGGAGACTTTGATGTCACACAATGCATATCTTAGCGACTGATTGTTAAAACAGAAATTAAATGATATACAGAACAGTATGAAAATGGAAGCCTACCTAAATACGGACACTTTCTTGCGTTTTTACATGATCTATGATATCTTCTATGATTAATCGTCAATGAAACTATGCAACAAGACTGGAAATGGGCGGCTCCGATCAGGCAAAACGATTCTATCTGGTTTCCTATTTAGGGAATCCACGAAGTTTATTAGGAGAACATCCAAATAGCAGAGAGCTTATGGAACAAAGGTTTTAGAAAGTGGAAACATCTTTGGAACCATGATAGAGGTCACTGGATAAGGTTTGAGAACATAGATTATGTTGGGAGAATCGACTTTGATGATGGGTGCCTTCTCAACCACACAATCAGCACTTGGGACAACTCAGAGGCTCTTCTCTTTCTTGGAAATGACTCCCCCCACCAGATTGAAGGGTTAAGATGGACCAATGGTAACAAATTCCACAAAATTTTGAAGTACCATAAGCACCTTGACATGCATATTTCCCGTAACAAGGGATTGTGTGAGAATATGTGTAGCATCAAACGACAAATCATGTGTGGACTCATGTGGAAGCCTCTCATTGAGAACAGAAAATCTGCTCTTATGTGGAAAATCCTCCATTGTGGAATCTAGACCAATGCCAAACCTAATAAAAAGTGTGGCACCCCTCACTTGCAAGCATTGCATGCATGGCAAAGAGGACCTTGGTCATCTCTTCTTCTCATGAACTTGATGTAGTTGGATTTGGGAGTTTTGTGCCAAGATTTTGAGCTTAACAAGGCAAATCACCTAAAAACATTGTTAGTTGTCTCCTATGACCCTCCTATTTTGGGAGTTGGTTTGCACGAAACTCGAGGCTGAAGGAAGGTCGCCAGCAAGTTTTTAGGGGCAATAACACGGAGTTCGATCATCTGTTTCACCGAGCTGCATGGGGCTCTATTACTCTATTCTCTCTCTCATAAAAACCCAATATGGGCAATAATCAAAGCTCCTCATATGAGTACCACTTGGCACTCATGAGAGTATCATACTCATAATGAATAAGGGGAGGGTCTCACCTCTAAGTCCTACTCATATATGAAATGTGGAAATGTGCACCACTACTTTCAACGTGCCAAATATATGGCCTTGTAATGTGGCCCTATCATGCATACTTTGGATGCACTGGATTCTTTATGAGTCCAAGTAGAATCTTGTTGAATCCGTTCTTCAGTTCCTTGTTGCTTTTTAGGTCTCCATATCCACTTGGTGGTTTGTGCTTGTAGTGTTTGCTTCTGTCGAGTTCCTCGTTCTGTGGTCTTTGGCTCCTTCCTATTTGTGGTCTGCGTTTTATATGTTGTGGTCCTTTGGTATCCTTGGTGAGTCTTTATAGGCTTCTTTGCTTCACGTTGCATGTATGACATCTTGTTGAGTTTTCCTATTTCTTGATTTACTATGAGTCGGGATGCTTTCGGTATCCATATATGTTGATGTGCTTTCTGGGCTTCTACTAATGACTTGGGAGCCATGCACAAAGAAGTCTTGGTTTATGCATTTGTTGTTGTGAATAATAGTTGTTTCATCGTGTTTTTATTGGATGGTTGATATGCTCCTATGTTGTGTTGACTTGTTGAGTTATTCGATCCTTACGTACCCATTGTAGACGAGTATTGCATGGATGTGATGTTCGGATAGTTGGGATCCATGTAGGTTTTCTTCTTATAGTGTAGATAGGTTAAGAAGTAATGTCCTCACGATCTCTCTTAGGCTCATGTCTCAAGGGTGAGGTGGTCACACAATCATGCAACACTTCTTGATTTGCAGGCAATTCCAACTTAAACCACCCTTGGGATATACTCTCTACTAAATCATTTGCTTTTCCTTTCTTTGAGTTCTCTTCCTCCGGTTTGGTGACATTGTGGACTTGTGATGACCTATCTTCCAACAAACTCAAGACTTGCTTATGCCGTATTTTGGTTGGTATGTATCCTTGTGCAAGATGTATACTGACTTCATTCTCGAGGATCTAGTCTTGTCCTAGGATGATATTTTCAATCAGGTCTTCATCTTTGCATACCAAAAGTCTTTGCTCCATAGTGGAGTTGCTTAGGTGAAGGGACATTAGGGCTTCTCCTATAGATTCGATGGTTTGACATCCAATACCATACATGCCTTAGTGGGACCTATGGTCATTTTGAGATGAGTGGTTAACGACACGCATATGCAACTTAACGTAGCTTCTGTGTAAATCAGTGCATCCACTAATTGATATTCCGTGTTTTCAATTCCTAGGTTCAAGTATTGTCGGGAGATGTTATAGCTTGCATTGCTTGTATTATTGTCTTGGTAGTTGGCCATGGGTATAGGTTCCTCTCCCTATAGATATCATTCATCTCTTTGTTGCATCCACTCTTTTTGTTTCTTGATACTCCCTAATGCTTCCTTTCGTGCTTCTTCTCTAATCCTTTCTTCTTCCTTCTTTCGATTCTGCACACCCAAAAGTCGTACTAACATTTGGTCAGTTAATGGTTCCATATATCTTTTCACTCTATAGCCACTAATATAGTTGGAAAGTACATCTCCATATAACGTAGCTAGATTTATTGCTCTGCTTGTTGAGATTTGATTTATCAATAATGCCCATATCCTCGCTGCTGCAATTTCTTGGCATGTTGTTTCAACGTATATACTAGGACAAGATCTCCTTCCTTATCTTTGATATGTGCATCATAATACGCTTCTACCTCCTTTTTGCCGCATAATTTCCCACTACCACTTGTAGTCTTATTTCATGCAATTTCGCAATTTGGTCCAATTGCTTAGTTCATGTGCTGGTCCATTCGTACTATTGTGCTACACATAGAGTAGGTACTAGAAAGTCAATTCTGAGATCGCATTCTATCTATATACTAAGTTAAAAGGACTAGTTCGAATGTCTATCTTTTAAGCCACTCGGAAGGCCCAAATTGCATGATGCGATTGTTTGTCCCAATCTAACTTTTCATTGTTGAATATCTTCCTCAACAAAAAGCATAATACTTTATTGGAACTCTCACCTGGCCATTAGCTTGAGGGTGATAGGGAGCTAATTTTTTGTGAATCACCAAAAAATCATTCATTAGTGCTTCTATTACTTTGTTGAGGAAGTTTGTTCCCTTGTCACTCAATATCTCAATAGGTAATCCAAAACGAGTAAAGATGTTCTCAAAGAGAAACTTTGCTGTGATTGTGCATCATTCTTCCTTGTTGCTTTTGTTCTACCCATTTCCTTAGATAGTCTATGGCCACTATGATATATTCAGCATGTGTCCCCTTGGCTGGAGGGTTAATAGGTCCTACGAAATCAATGCCCCACTTGGAAAAGGCTCTCATGCAAATCATGGGTCTTAGAGGCATATCATCTCTCCTAGTAGGATACTTGGCTCTTTGGCATACCTCACAACTTCATACATAGGTATCATCATCCATATGTAAAGTTGGCCACCACAAGCCTGCAAAAAGAATCATCTTTACGGTTCTTCCAGCCAAAAAATGTCCTCGTGTGGTGCTACATGTGCCATCTATAAAATGGTTAAATATTCTCCTTCATGGATACATAGCCTTGGTTGATTTTCCTTTCCTATTCCAAATAATTGCTTCCCCATTATAGTATAGTCCTTGCTCATTTCTTCTAGAAATCGCTTTCTTGGTAGATTCGCTCCTTGTGCTCGCATGTTTTCAAGAACTTAACCAATGCTCTACTCCAGTCTGGTGCTATTGTAGAGAATTGTAATGATGTATGGTCCTCTTAAGTATTTTCCTAGCATTCTTGGCAATTGTAGATATGTTCATGTACATCCTTTTGCATGCTTGTCTAGTATACTCCCAATCTTTTTAATTCTCTTAGTGTTCCATGGGCTCCTTTATGAATTTTCCATTAATTTACATGAGCTTTCTCGATTAGGTTCTTTTGTTGTGCTTCTTCTACACATCTCAGTAATACATCATTTGGTTCTTTATAGTACACACTTCCTACCACAATGTGTAAATTACATGTTTGTAAAAATCCTTTCTTGCTATCTTTGTTGATCCTATGATCTGGTGCATGTGTGACTATTTGAATTAACTTTTCTACCCACTTTGGACATACTTCTAGATTGAATAAGTATGTGTTAGGTAGGTCATCCACTACTCCGTTGGGGGGTTCTCCATGTGTCAATTGAGACAAATGATCAGCTCTCACATGAGTATTCCCTTTTTTTACCACTACTTCAAAATCAAATTCCATGAGTAATAGAAACCATCTCACTAGCCTTCCCATATGCATGGCTTATTGACAACATATAGTAAAGCCTGCTGGCTGATAAAGAACTTGAATTTGTTGGCTAGGAGGTAATGTCTAAATTACTAGAATGCGTACACCATTCCTAAGCCTTCTCATTCCATGGTGGTATAATTTCTTTTTGCCTGGTTGAGCTGTCTACTTGCATATGTGATAGGATGGTCTAATTTTCCTTCATCTGCTGGTTGAGCTAATATGCATCTTATGGCATAATTAGATGCATCTACATGGATATGGAATGGTTTATTCCAATTGGGTATCTTCAATATAGGTGTTGTACTTAATCATCATTTCAATTCATTAAATGCTTTTCTACATTCACCCGTCCAAGTGAATTGCATTAATAATCCATATAGTGGCTTAGCGATTATGACATACATGTGGATAAAGCTTCTATAGTACCCACAATGACCCATAAAATCTTGTACCTCCCTTGCATTTTTAGGTCTAGGTAACTCTAGAATTACCTTAATCTTATCCTCGTTCGTGGAAATTCCATTCTTAAATACGATATGTCCTAGGATCTTTCCTTGTCTCACCATAAAGACACATCTTTTTGGATTCACGCAGACTTGATATTGTCAACATTTTTCAAATATCCTTTGTAATTATGGAATGTGCTCACTTCTCTGACGTAAATAGGTGCATAGATCATCTACATATACTTCCATACTCTTCCTTAGGAATTCCTTGAACACATCATAAGCCTTTGGAAGGTAGTGGGGGCATTGGTGAGCCTTAATGGAATCACTCTAAAAGCATAAACTCCCCATTAAGTTGCCAAAGCTGTTTTATGTTCATCCGGAGTAGCGATGGCTACTTGGTTATACCCCGAGAATCCATCTAGGAAGCTCTATGCTTCCTTGCCTGCAACTCTTTCCAAGAGATGGTCAATGATTGTTAATGGGTAGCTATCACGAATAGTAGCTATGTTCACTTTCTTTAAGTTAATACAAACTCTTAATTTTCCATTCATCTTTGGTACTACAACTAGTGGTGACACCCATTCTGTGTGCTCTATGTCATAGATAAATTCGGCTGCTAAGAGTTTATCTATCTCCTCCTTGATTTTTGTTGAATACACATCATTCTATGTCTAAGGCCATTGCTTTGAAGGTTTCACATCAGGTGTCATTGGGATTCAATGGGAACAAATGGATGGATCTTCTCCCTTGAGGTCCTTGTAGGTCCATGCAAATACATCCCAGTACTCTCTGATTAATGCTATCAATTCTTCTTCCTCTTCAAGTGACACATCTTTTCCAATATACGTACATCTCTCTTCTTTTTCTCATATGGCCACTAGTACTTTCTTAGTTTGCTCCTTATTATCGTAAGCTTCTCCTTCTCTGGCTTCAACAACGAGTCGTAACAAATGAGAACTATGTCCTAAAAAGAGAACACTCTCGTCAAAAATCAAGCAAATGGCAGCTTATGTTTGAGATTCCTTTATACCAGTATACATATATTACAAAAATGAGGTGAAAACATGTGATTTTTTGACATTTTTTGTCATTTTCTCATAAAAAAAGAGCTCAAAATGTAGTTAAAATCTCACTATAAAAGGCATTGACATGTCCAAAATCTATATGATAAGACATTGACATGTCCAAAATCTATATGATAAGACATTGACGTGTCTAAAATCTATATAAAGAATGTAGAACTGAATAATTCTTATACAAAAATAACATTTTAGACATATTTTTAATGGGTGGATATCTGATTGTTATTTAAAATTGCTACAAAACATGGTTTCATTAACCAAACTACTTTGAGGCATTTACATAAGCACTAAAAATGTTAGGGAGCTTCAATGCAACTCACAACTATGTCGATCTATGTCTACACCCTCATCATCTGATGCACTTGATTCAGTTTCATACTGTTGAGAGCTCTCTTCTTCTTCTTCTATATCCACAAGAGCTCTATCTTCATCCACGTACATACCAAATTCTTCAGGATCATGCACAACTCTTCTTGTTTGCATATGATTTCCTGTACCACATACATCTGGAAGCTTTTGTTTTATCATGTTGATGGTTGCTTTCCTCAAGTGACCTATTTTTGTCAAGGAAAAATCATAAACAAGAATATCTACATTACCCATTTTGAGAGTGGATGTGCTTCGAATATTCTTTTTCTTTTTTGAACCTGTTCGTTTAGTATCACACACCATTTCTAAGTTATATTTACCTGTGAATGCATTACTACTTTTAGTGTAATACCAATGCACCATCAAAGCCTCTATTCTTCTCTGATCAATATCTTTAGTTATCTCTAAAACCTTTGCAATCCAAAATGGTCTGGTAGCCTCATTACCATCAGCAAGTACTACAATACGTGTTCCAACATTTATCTCTATTAAATTTCCTTGCCATCTTGCTTCTGCCTGTTTTGTCATCCTTGGGCCTACATAAATATTTCTTTTTGGTGGATGTATAAAACTTTGAAGTGCATCTGCATTACATGCTTGGGCCACATTCACGGATCTTTGTGTACAAAAATCCCATGTGAATGGAACATCAACTGGCCAGTGATCTGCAATTGTATACTATATAATCTCTTCTTGATGATTGAAAAAGTCCTCCCACCAAGATACATCTTGATCTCCAGCATATTTTTTTGCACGCTCAATATGTCTCTTCTTTTCAATGAGTGCATGCATCTAGCTTTTACTTTGATCAACCACATTTCCATATCTCTTTGTATTGTTTTTATCTTCATATGCTGATTCTTCTGCACCATACACTGTAGACAAATTAGGCACCTGCAATAAGAATCTGCATCCCTCTTTAGGCTCCCACCCAAGAGAAGATGAATACTGCTTTGCAAATAAAAGGGTTATTTCATCAACCCTCCTCAACAAGAATACATGGTTGAAACTAATATTGTGCAATGGAGCCAAAACCTTAGCATTGTTATCAAGCCCCATTGAGCAAAAGTGCTTAAAGTCATAAATCTGTGTGAGGTGTTGAACTTCTGGTTTTGGAGTATATGCTTCTGAAATCAGCTCAGATAAAATCGGAAGAGTAAAAGCATTGTTACGTGCCAACTTCTTAGAGAAAGTACTGAACATTTGATCAATGTGATCATGAGTGTGGCCAACCAGAAGGAAATTTACCTTAACCTTCTGAAATACCTGTTTTTCAACAAGCATGCTTAAATATCCAAAGACTGTAGAATTTTTATTCTCTCTTGCAGTATTATCAAGTTGCAAATATAGAGTTGGTGGCAAAAGACCCTTCCATGATTGCAAAACACGATGAATGACAGTAACTGTAAGGTTTGGATCATTATGCACATTCGGATATGTGAAGAAAACCTTGGATATTACAGTTCCATTGTATACCAAAGCACCAACCAAATGCATTTGCACAAGGACTTCATCTCCAATGTCCTTAGGGATGTGATAAAAATGTGGCAAACAAGTTATTTTTTTATCCATACCATCGATCAACAAACACATATAATGCTCCGGATTTCTAAGTGCTTTACTTCGATGATGAATTGCTTTCTTTCTCTCTAAAGCTTGACTCTCACGATGGTTGTTAAGAAGGTTTTTAAAATTATTCTTTTCCTGTGGTGTTGTAGCCCCTTTTGCCATGTTTTTCAAAGTGGCGCAAACTGAACATTCACCCATTCTAACTTTACGAGGAATAGACACATTGTTAAACTCTTCCTTCCATAATCGAGTAAAGTGACGATACAACACATACTTCTCATTTCTATTTTCCATGTCTTCTCTATATATTTGAAATACCTCTCGACGAGTAAAGTTATCTGAAAAGTGCAACCTTCCAGTTGTAGGCATAACCTCACAATGCAAACTAAAATAGTTCATCATCCAATTCATTGCATGACGTCCAACAGATCCTTTGGTCCCAACATGGAACGTATTCAAAATGAGATCCCCATTCAAAAGCCCTTGTTGAACCCTATGTATTCTAAAATTTCCCACACCCATTGCAATTTTAAATGCAGCCCTACAACATCGCATCCCTTGACTAAAGAAATATTCAAAAGCAACACATGTTACTGACATGTTATCCTCAATCATTTGCATGTGAGAAACAAGGTATATATCCTGTCTTTCATTATCTAAATGGAGGAATTTTTCTCTTAGGTGCTTTAGTTTCTTCATTCCTAAATTGTACAAACATTTCAAACCACAACAATGCTTCGCAATATCCAATGCAATCTGTCTATCTGAAGTAAGAAATTTAAATCTTTTTTGACTTACTTCACGAGGCCTTCTTTTAAATCGGTGATTGAGCTTGCTTTGCTTTTCCGTTGCTCCACATGCACTTGAGTCAGAAGGGAGATCAATGGTTGGATCAGATGGGAGATCAAGAGGTGCATTTGGTTGAGTAGCATTGCACTGTGAATTGGATAACTTAAATGACTCAACAGAAAACATAGAATCATCAGCACGTTCTAAACCATAGGGATCATCACTTCTGTGGAAAGGGTCAACTGAGAACAATGAATCCGAAACTGTATCAATACGAGCAGAGTTGAACTTACCAACATATTTTGTCGAAATTACCCCAGAGCTCTTTACTTGAACGTTTATTGATACATTGATTTTCCATTTCAACAATGTGTTACAAGATAAATGTGAATATGAACTGAAGTGATAAGGATAACACTATAAAGATGTCATTAATCTCCCATATTCAACACAACTTAGACTTGATTTTTTCCCAAGCAAGAGATTCTAAGAAACAATTTATACATGAGATTAGACATCCTCATGTACATACCATACTCTTGCCATTGTAGTGTAATTTCCATGCAAATGAATATAAATAGTTGCAAGGTTCTATGAATATTTCATTAAAGTGGAGGTGAAACAGCCTATTTGTGTGAATGGTATTTCCTGGTTATATAAGTTGACAGATATAGTTAGCAACTCGACTCATTCAGTTACATCCAGTTAGTCTCTGGTTCAAGTTACCCAATTGCCTATAAATAGCAGAGGAGGAGATCATTCTCATTTTCAAAATCCACGAGCAAGAGAGAGAAACAGAGCACAGACAGCCATGGAGCAGACAGCTCAGCATACCAGCAAGGCAACTCTGATGGAGAAGAAGAATGTTGGCAAGAGTACCAAGAGGTAGACAAAATCATTAAAAAAAAAGATTCCTAAAAGATTCCTTTTATATGTTTGTGTAAATAGTATGCTTTCTAGGTTTTTATTTTTCTTAGATCCTAAAATATAGATCCAATGAGGGTATAGCTCGATGCATGGCATCGACTTGCACCCTCAAGTCGATGCCAGGCATTTTTTTTTAGGTGCAAGTCGATGCGAGGCATCGACTTTTAGGTGCAAGTCGATGCCAGGCATCGACTTGAGGGTGCAAGTCGATGCCAGGCAACGACTTTTCGGTGCAAGTCGATGCCAGGCATCGACTTGAGGGTGTAAGTCGATGCCTGGCATCGAGTTGTACCCTCAAGTCGATGCCTGGCATCAACTTGCACCTAAAAGTCGATGCCTGGCATCGACTTTCACCGTCAAGTTGATGCCTCGCATCGACTTGCACCTAAAATTCGATGCCTGGCATCGACTTGCACCTAAAAGTCGATGCCTGGCATCGACTTGCACCTAAAAGTCGATGCCTCGCATCGACTTGCTTGGCATCGAATTTGGCCTAAAAGTCGATGCCAAGCATCGACTTTTAGGTTCAAGTCGATGCCAGGCATCGACTTTTAGGTGCAAGTCGATGCGAGGCATCGACTTGGACCTTTGAAAAACACAATAACGTATGAGCTGATATTTCCAAGAACCTTCAAGGATGCAAAGTCCAAGAGTGAGAGGCCCTTAAAGAAACTGAGAGTGACGATGAGCTCTGGTGATCAGCAACGTGACAAAGCATTGGTCACCAAGCAAAAGCAAGGAAAAGTATTGCATCCTTATCCTATGAGAAGGTCAGCAACCCGGTTGGAATATCCTCTGATGGACAGAGTAGCATCAAAATTCCTGAGGATGATACAACTATGAAGGATAAGTCGAGGGACGCAAAGGTCTTAAGGACAGATCGTCCACTACGAGACATGACAAATCTGGAGTGGTTACTTTAGTATGTTGAAGAAAAGAATGCAGTCCTTCTTGTGTTTGCAGGGGCATATGGGAGAGGAAAGATCACGACAACAAAGGGTTTTCAGTATGGCCTTGTGTACAAACTAGATTATGAAGATGAGGATTCTGACAACCTCCTTTTCTTGGTAGAGACATCGAAAGGTTTAAGAAATGTTATATGCAAGATGGATTTCTTGTGCCCAGAGTGCTGTGTTCCAGATGGGCTTGCTGAGATATGCAGGGACTCAGTGAATCTTATCAAGAACTTGATGCCATGGATCCAGGGCAACATCATGCCAACACAACAGAAGATGACAACCCCTGTAAAGGCAAGGGGTAAGCAGAGCGTGCAGAAAAAGTTCTAGAAGAAAAAGAAGAGAATTGCAGAAGAGGAGTCTTCTGACTCAAACTCTAGCTCTGAGGATATAATAGTTGCACCTGGTGGAGAGCAAGCCTCGGGTGTTCTTGGTACTGAGCAGAACAAGATGAGGGAGGACATAGCTAGAAGAAAAGTTGTGAAGAAGGGGCAGTTGTTCCAGCTGCCAATCAATATCATCCGTAGGCCACCAATAGATCCAGTCACAGGGAGGAGGCCCCTTGAGATCAGGGAGCCAGACAATTTGCACGTGCAGAATCTTAAGAAGAGAATGAAAATAAATCCTCATGCTACTGTTGTGCCATTCCTTGTCATGGTGGATCCGAATGAGTGCAGCTCTGTGGAGGAATTCAATGAGGGTTTGTTTGAGGATTATACTTATTATGTGATTGGAGGTTCACACTCTGTAGAAGCCCGTAGACAGCTAGTGAAGGAGCACCCTACCACATTCTTCTTTAGGTATGCAGAGTGCAAGATATATGCTGGTCTTACAATTGAGGAAGCCAAGCTTCTTGCTTGGGATCACAACAATGACAATGACCACAGGCAAAAAATGTCCTCCATAGAGAGAATTCGGTTCTTCCACCATGAATATGAAGATTGTCTCATGAAGGAAGCTGGAAGAATACATCCCAATCTACGAAAGCGATGCCTTATTGAGGTTGGAATTGCACTGGATGAGAATAGAAAGTCTGATGCTTTGAGGAAATATGATCCATGGTTTCAATTGGCATTCAGATCAGGTGAGATCTGGGATCTGCAGGATAAAATTTTCAGAATGTGGGAGAACAAGGAGGTCAAGGGCTAGAAGCAACGGAAGTCGAGGCCAGACCCACAGGTTGATCTGAAGGGAAAGGGAAGGAAAATTGACCTCTCAATTGAAGAGGCACCTGAGGACATGAAGCTGAGACCATGGAGGGCCCTTCAAGGAATCAAGGATGATACATTGATTATATCAACTTTTTCAAGGGTAATCTCCAAGGATTTAAGCCTAGAGGAGATGGTGACTGAGCTCAATAAGTATGTATGTTATTCTCAGATCCTTTTTCCCTCCTCCCATGTTTCTGGTCTAACCTAGTCTCTTTTTGATTTCTCTGACTGTAGTCATAAAGTATACATGAAGATTCAGGAGGTGATAATGAAGAGGCTGGGTTGCTTTTCTTGGAGAGAGGTCCAAGCAGACTATCCAACCACATCATCCTCCAAAGCTTTATCAGAATATTTTATCCTGTTTCGTGATTGGGTAGGTTCTCTTTCTGAGGTTATGCCTGATTTGCCATTAGGTTAGATGCCTTGATTCACCTAACCAATTTGATGCCACGCTTTTAGTGGGAATTCGATGCCTGGCATCGACTTACTGCTAAATTCGATGCCTGGCATCGACCTACTGCCAAAAGTCGATGCCTGGCATCGATCTGCTAGCATAAGTCGATGCCTAGCATCGACTTTGGGGCATAAGTCGATGCCTGGCATCGACCTCGTGGCATAAGTCGATGCCAGGCATCAACTTTCAGTAGAAAGTTGATGCCTGGCATCTACCCACACACGAAGCATCGATTCCTTATGTTTTGTTTGTTGTATTGAAGAGCTCATTTAATTGTCTTTCCACTTTTTTCTACAGAAACCAAAGAAAAGTAAGTCTGCAAAGCTACTAGACGATTGCCCCCCCTGCATTCCTGGCTCACATTCAAAGAGCAAGGCATGAGAAATCTAGACTGAAAGCCAAGGAGATGGATTTTGATGATGAACCTGATCTGAAATGTTTCTCCAATCCCCTAGACCCCCTTAGGCATGTATATTACAATGTATTCAGTAGTGATGTAAATAACATTTGTTCTGTTGTGCCTAGAAAGCATTTCTCCCTTCTCACAGCAGACATACCCTATGGATTTAGGATGTTGGGATCAGTTAATGATGATGAACCCTTCAAACACCCTCAGATTCGGAAGATGGTCACTGATTTTGCAGAGTTGACTATGTGTCCTCTTTGGAGGATAGTAATTTTCCATAGCAGAGACCATTCTTTCTCTGTTTCAACTACTCTGAAGGCAAGATGTCATGCTGTGGAGTGCCTCACGTGGTAAGTAATCTTATTTCTATCTCCATGGCTTTAATGATGCTCTCTGTGACTCATAGTTCTTGTTGGCAGGGTGAAGAAAAACGTCAATCACACTCCTTTGCATAGGTTTGTGAGCTCCACTGAATGCATTACAGTTGGCTATTATGATGAAGTAAGCAAAAGAAGAGTCAGGGAGCATTGCAATGAGAATGGGATCTCAAATGTGCTCATGTTCCTAGCCGTTACCAAGAAACTTTGTCATGTAGCTGGGGACATGACATTGGTTAACCCCTATCAGAAGCCACAAAAGCTCATAATGAGATTGCTTCAACTATTCTCCAATGATGATGATTGGGTCCTAGACCTTTTCTCGGGCACAGATAATTTCAATTTTAACAATTTTCATTAGTCATCATGTTGATTGAGGCCTCTAAGTGGTTTTCTGCTGTTTCAAGAACGACTCTGGCTTGCTTCTTAAAGATGTTCAGGCACTGCATAGTTGTGGAGAAGGATGATGCTCAAGTGAGCTTCATTAGAATGAGAATCAATGGGCTGAATGAATGCCCAGATGAAGACCAAGAGCTTGGAAGGAAGCACATTGCAGACACAGAGAGATTCCAACCGGCTTCAAGGGAGCCTGTTCCCCCACTTGCAGATGAACCGGGAGACATGGCTGACCTTGAAGAGCCAATCTTGGAGCAAGAGAGGCAGGATATGTGTTCTAATGTTCCAGAGGATCCCATTATGCTTGAGCCTGAGGAAAGCTATGATCAGCTTCTATTGTAGATTCATATTACTCTTGTAAAACACATGAAATGTAAAACATCATTTTAATAGAAATATAATGTCGAGTTCTGCTTCCACTTTGTGTTCAGCTTGATTTATCTTGAGCATTTCTCTGATCATGTGTGAATGTTTCTTAGTATAATTTTGTTGATTATAATCTTCTCTTGGGAATGCTTTTGTGAAATGTATTTCATATTCTGTGAGTATGGCCCAGCATTGATCTTAACTATACAAACGGGATGATCTTAATTGCCTTGTTAAAATGTTCCGATTTTTGCAACACATGTACTCTGATTTTCGAGTAGCTTTTAATCAGCTATAATCTATGCTTGTTGAGGTTATAGATGTAATGAAGGAGCTTCCCAAACTCTTACTTGTACTTCAACTCTAATCTCTTGTCAGAGATCATGATGTGGGATTCTTGATCATGCTGAACAACTAGTTTTCATGGCAACAAGTATTTTATTATATCTATCTTGACTACTTGGGATATGAGATCAAGCTTCTAGTGACAATATTTACAAGCAAGAACAAGTGATGCTTTCTAGATATTGTAAAATGCCCACTTTATTGCTTGATATCATGGTCTTTAGGTAAAAAGGAATAGAGAACATGTCTTTGTTCTCCTTTGTTGTGACTCAGTGTTCTTCCCTTTTTGGCATTTGAATAGCTATCTTCCTCTCTTCCACTTCGTATCTTTTGAAGTGCTCTGGGACTTCAGAAAGATCTGGGGATTGTTAAGTCTTATCTAATGTGTTCTGATGGTCCAATCTTAATTGAGCTGCTTGTATTGCTAATACCTTGGATGTTTCTTCTTCCTTCTTAGCTTGGACTGCTTCTAAATACCATTCCTCCAAGTGGAGTTCCGACTCCATCTCTATGCTTTCATACTCCTGCCTCCATTCCTTTTCTAATAATTCTCCTGCCTCCACTTCTTGAAGGATTACCATGTAAAAGCTTACATCATAACCCTCTTAATCTACACACTCGTTCATGATTAATACTTCCTCGTTTACACACACATCTAGGGTTGCTAAGATCTCCATCCATCCATGTAGTTCAAATGCTTCATCATGCAAAGTTTGAGCCATATACATGGGATCATCTATTGGTTGGTAATTTTGTGTCGGATTGGCCATAATTGAGTTTTGTTGTCTTCTCTTTTTTCCTCTTTGCACATCCATAATTGGGCATCTTCGTGCATCCATGATTGATTACTAGATCCTGCACTATGAATGGAATATTTGTCTTCTTCCTTATGTTTGGGATTCCATTGTAGTGGGGGCACATCCGTATCTGCAAAGGTATGTAAATTTATCTTTGTAGTGGTCCCTTGATGTTGCAAGTATAATGTGTCTCTTCCCCAAACTTGTTCTACCCTACATTGCCTCATAAAAGGTCATCCTAATATCATTTTGTAGTTATTGGCCTTTCCAAATTGACATAAATACAAAGTCTATTCGAATTCTACTCCGTAGGTAGTCAGCTTAATCTTCTCCAATATTCCTAGGGGTCTTTCCACATGGGCATCTGCTAGTTGAAGCTTCGTGCATGTTTGTCGTAGGGCTCGTTTTCCCTATTTTCTTTGGTAGCTATGCCTACACCCGCTCCGGTGCCTAACATGGCTTTAGTCACATATCCATTAAATATGATAGGTAGGCACGTATTTCCTTCATCTCCTTCACAAAATTCTCCAACTTTATCGATTAGGATTTGAAGGGTGGATGGAACTTTTGTTCCTCTTTTTAACTTTGTAGGCTCTTCAGATTCTATTCCCAATTGTCCCGCTTATTGCTTCCACAATTGGGGCTTGGCTCGTAGCAACTCTTCTACTGTTTAGGGGCATTGTACCCTAGTCTTCTTGAGTTCTACTAAGTTGTGTGATTTCTTATCTAGAGACCCATTTTCCTTGCCTCTTATTGTAGGCACATGAAACACTATAGATCCTTTCTCGTATTCTCCCATATAATTAGGTAGCATGGAAAATTTATGCACTTCTTGTCTATTTTGATCGAACATGGAAACTTCTACATATAATTCTTCTACATTTGGTATAGGTTGGGTTTCCCCAATGTTTAATTCTTCAAAGGGTGGTGTTGAAATCTCATTCCTTTTCCATTGTTCTTCTTGAATCTTGGCCCACAAGTCTTGTGGTCCATTGGCCTCTAGTTCTAGGATTGCAGAAATCTGTTCGGCCTCTATTCTCTATTGTTATTCTTTAGGATGTGTCTCTTTAGGTATTCTTTTTTGTTTTCAATAGTTATTTTCTATACACCTATTGAATTGGCTCTTAGATATTCCTGTCTCTAGAAGGACTCGAATAGTCTTTTCTAGTGTGGTTTAAGCTATCGTTATGAGCCTCTTGCGTATCGCCAATCTTTCCTTCTCTATCTCTCCTTGTGGGTAGAGTTTTTCATGTTGTTCTATGCTTGGTCCAGTCATGATTCTAGATTGGTAAGCTTTCACCCACATATCCAGGTCTTGTGTCATTAGGTCAGCTAGAACTGATTTTGGCTTGTGTGGCTTCTGTGTTTGGGTCTTCTGATAAGTGTTTCCTTGCACTTCTTACTCCTAAGATTTCTTACTTTCTTTCATGTCTTTCGCAATCTCTTTATTTTTTATTTTTAGCCATTTATTCTTGAGTTTTTCTCTTCAACTCTTCCAACTTTGCATTTTCTTTGTTTGGTTAATTTTTAGTGGGTCTTCCAAATCTTCTACTATCTATATCTTTGGCTCTAGGCTCTTATCCATTTCATGTTGAAAATCTAATTCTTTCATGACTTGCCCTTTGGCTTGGGCTCAAGTAATGGATTTTAATGGTACTGTGTATTCTTTATCGCTTCCCGATGATTCAATCACTTCTATTACATTGATTTGAGTCATGTTATGAGTCTTATTGGGATTTTTTGGGCAATCTCTAAACGGATGTTCCTTTCCACAATCACTGCAGTACCCTTCACATGTCCGAACATAGATGGTCGTTGTCCATATCCTCCTTGTTCATAAGGTGTGTGTGCTCTCTCTGGTCTTGGATAAGGGTTGTATCTAGGAATCTCTCTACCTTGTTCTCTAGGAGGAAATCTGTAAGGTCTATACTAGGGTTGTGTCATTGTGGGTGGTATATTTTGGCTCAATATCACATTATAGATTTGATCCTTGAGGTGGCTGCCTATGGTATGGATAAGGTTGTTGCATGCCTATACCACCTCTTGTACAAATATGTGATGGATGATCCTCACCACACAAGTTGCATCTCCTCAGCATTGGCATTCTCATTGGTGGGTTCTAATAATTTGTTTGTCCATGCACTCCTAATTTTTTAGCTACCAGTTCTGCTAATTCCTCCACATTACTAGAACTAGTGGTCCATGTACTCCTAGCATCTTTTGATTTAGTGGAGCTTTGTGTATCCTTGAGATCATCCCCCACATTGTCTTCTAGCTGAATGCATTCTTGGAGGTTCTCACTCAGTGATTGCAGCTGTTGTACATAAACTAAGTTCCTCCGTGTTTTGTTAGTCAATCCATCTAAGAATAGCGATATCATCTTCTACTCTGAGGTTCTTTCTGTTACATAACATCTGTCAAAATACTGGTTAAATCTTTGGGCAACTGTTTTACAGTTTCATTTGAGTTTTGTTTGAAACTATGAATTAAGGATGACGAGTTATGTTTAATCCTTTGCTTGGTAAAATCCCCAATAAACTCTTTGAAAAACTACTCAATATTTCCAAAGTGAGTTGCACTACAACATATCGAGGGTATACCGAGGTTGCTACCGAGGCAAATGAACGGGCGTGAAATCGCGCGTGACGTCGGTATTACAGTCGGTGCATGCGTCGGAAAGAAAGCGCCGGTATAAGCGTCGGTATATGCGTCGGTATATGCGTAGGAAATACCGATGGATATACCGACACGTATACTGATGTCCCAGCTGGGTGTACCGGCGTAGATACCGACGACCATACTAGATGTACCGACGCGTATACCGACGATCAAACTTGCACAAATTTTTTTGGGCAGAGTGTGTTGTCTTTTGCTACAGCATGATGTTGTTTAGCAAAAGATAGTACACTCTGCCCAACTGAGTACATGTGTTATGTACTCTAATGGCAACCAAAACATAAACTTATATGAACAAAAATGAACAATGATTCATGTACAGAAAGTCGTATATTCCATAAATGGCACTTACATATAGGAATCGAATACAAAATTATGGTACATCATTGCCACATAGTAGTGTAATACAAAATTGTGGCAATGTGACAAAACACTTCCATATAGGAATCGAATACAAAATTATGGTTCATGATTGTCGTATGGGAGTGTGATACAAAATTGTGGCATTGATCAAAATATTTACACCTACAATCCTGCAACAAAACATATGTATAAAATAAAACCAATTAACATGACATTTATAATCAACAACTAGAAACACGAAACCAAGATATAACTTTACCTAATCAAGAATATTCTCCCATGAGACGATTGCACCGCACCCCTCTATGTCTTGTAACAGTGCAGTCAATCCATGTCGATATCCATACGATTCTTCTGCTCGCGTTGGAGGACGACCCACTGCCAACTCCTATAGTAAATATGCAAAATGTTAGATGAATATACATAATATACTTAACACAAACGACTTCAATAATTAACATCGTACTTAGAAATTGGTAGCGCATACTGTCGTATCCGCCACTACCTAAATGCGACGTTCCAACCGTATCTAACCGAGTGGCCGCCGCATCTCTTTGTTGTCGATACCGATCAGGAGTATGTTGATGCTCATCTTGAATCGATTCCCATTCTTCGGTGTCTAGCCATACAGGCTTCGGTAAGCCTACTTTGAAAGCATTGCGAGCTTCCGATCGTCGATGCGACATCACCTCACGTGCTGTATGTTGTATCCAATCGGAACTCACAACTGGATTGCCAGGTGCTGGCCGGTACTCTTCATATATGCATTGTGTGATATGATTTTTAGAGTCTCTATCCTGTTTGGTCCATTTTAACATTACTCAATGACCGAATTTGATCGAGCAGAGTTGTCGTATACGTTGCCGCATTGACTTCCCCGCCGCATCCATAACTGGAGCTCCATTACGGATATGATATACCTTTGAGTCATCGTGATCCTGTGCACCCCATGGTGTACGTGGAGATCCCATGTGATGCAATATGAAGATCTCATCTCATCCAGTGTATATAAATGCATGCTTAAGGTTGTATACATATACATTCATGTATACATATGCTTGTATACATATGCATTCACGTATACATATGCTTGTATACATATGCATTCACGTATACATATGCTTGTATATGTATATGTGCATACATATACATATACATATGCTTCCTTGTATATGCTTCTATGCATATGCTTGCTTGTATACATACAAGTACATATGCTTGCATACATACATGTACATATGCATATGCTTGCTTGTATACATACATGTACATATGCATATGCTTGCTTGTATACATACATGTACATATGCATATGCTTGCTTGTATACATACATGTACATATGCTTGCTTGTATACATATGCTTGTATGCATATGTATGAATGCATATATATGCATGCATGCATGTATGCATATGTATGCATGCATGCATGTATGCATATGTATGCATGCATGCATGTATGCATATGCATGCATGCACATGCATGTATGCATGTGCATTCATGCATGTATGCATGTGCATTCATGCATGTATGCATGTGCATTCATGCATGTATGCATGTGCATTCATGCATGTATGCATATGCATGCATGTATGCATATGCATTCATGTATATGCATGTGCATTCATGCATGTATGCATGTGCATTCATGCATGTATGCATGTGCATTCATGCATGTATGCATGTGCATTCATGCATGTATGCATGTGCATTCATAAATATGTATCTATGCATATGTATGCATGCATGCATGTATGCATATGTATGCATGCATATGTATGTATGCATGCATGCATATGTATGTATGCATGCATGTATGCATATGTATGCATGCATGCACATGCATGTATGCATATGTATGCATGCATGCACATGCATGTATGCATATGTATGCATGCATGCACATGCATGTATGCATATGTATGCATGCATGCACATGCATGTATGCATATGCATATGCATTCATGTATGCATATGCATGCATGTATGCATATGTATGCATGCATGCATGTATGCATATGCATGCATGCACATGCATGTATGCATATGCATGCATGCACATGCATGTATGCATATGTATGTATGCATATGTATGCATATGTATGTATGCATATGTATGCATATGTATGCATGCATGCACATGCATGTATGCATATGCATGCATGCATGTATGCATGTGCATTCATGCATGTATGCATGTGCAGTCATGCATGTATGCATGTGCATTCATGCATGTATGCATATGCATGCATGTATGCATGTATGCATATGCATTCATGTGTATGCATGCATGTATGCATATGCATGTGCATGTGCATTCATGCATGTATGCATGTGTATGCATGCATGTATGCATGTGTATGCATGCATGTATGCATGTGTATGCATGCATGTATGCATGTGTATGCATTAATGTATGCATATGCATTCATGTATGCATATGCATTCATGTATGCATATGCATTCATGTATGCATATGCATTCATGTATGCATATGCATTCATGTATGCATATGCATTCATGCATTTATGCATATGCATGCATGCATGTATGCATATGCATGCATGCACATGCATGTATGCATATGTATGTATGCATGCATGCATGTATGCATATGTATGCATGCATGCACATGCATGTATGCATATGCATGCATGCATACATGCATGCACATGCATGTTTGCATATGCATGCATGCATGTATGCATGTGCATTCATGCATGTATGCATGTGCATTCATGCATGTATGCATATGCATGCATGTATGCATATGCATGCATGTATGCATATGCATGCATGTATGCATATGCATGCATGTATGCATATGCATGCATGTATGCATATGCATGTGCATGTGCATTCATGCATGTATGCATCTGTATGCATGCATGCATGTGTATACATGCATGTATGCATATGCATTCATGTATGCATATGCATTCATGTATGCATATGCATTCATGTATGCATATGCATTCATGTATGCATACACATTCATGCATGTATGCATGTGCATTCATGCATGTATGCATGTGCATTCATGCATGTATGCATTCATGCATGTATGCATTCATGCATGTATGCATGCATGCATACATGCATGCATGCATACATGCATGCATGCATGTATGCATGTGCATTCATGCATGTATGCATGCATGCATGTATGCATGTGCATTCATGCATGTATGCATGTGCATTCATGCATGTATGCATATGCATTCGTGCATGTATGCATGTGCATTCATGCATATATGCATGTGTGTGCATGCATTTATGCATATGCATGCATGCACATGCATGTATGCATATGCATGCATGCACATGCATGTATGCATATGCATGCATGCATGTATGCATATGCATTCATGCATGTATGCATGTGCATTCATGCATGTACGCATGTGTGTGCATGCATGTATGCATGTATGCATGTATGCATGTATGCATGTATGCATGCATGCATATGCATGTATGCATATGCATGCATGCATGTATGCATGTATGCATATGCATGCATGTGTGCATATGCATGCATGTATGCACATGAATGCATATGCATGCATGCATGTATCCATATGCATGCATGCATGTATGCATGTGCATTCATGCATGTATGCATATGCATGCATGTATGCATATGCATATCCCTCTCTTTCTCTCTCTCGCTCTCTCTCTCTCAAACAAAAATAAAGAGAAGATATTAGAAAAAAATATAAAGAAAGATAAAAATATACAAAAATATAAAGTGATATATGTTTTACTTACATTGATGTATGTGCATGTATTCCACTTGAAGTGCTTCTTCGTTGAATTTCCAAAGCTTTGATGCGAAATTCTCCTGCAAAATCAAACAAAGAACATATTAGCAAAACCAAAACTTCATATCTACAAAAATAGAGGTATGTATAAAGAGAGAGAGAGAGGGAGAGAGAAAGAGGGAGAGAGAGGAGGAGAGAGTGAAAGAGAGAGAGGGAGAGAGAGAGAGAGAGAGAGAGATAGTGAGAGAGAGGGAGGGAGAGAGAGAGAGGGAGAGATAGAGAGAGAGGGAAGGGAGGGAGAGAGAGAGAGAGAGAGGGAAGGGAGGGAGAGAGGGAGAGAGAGAGAGAGAGGTAACAAACATGATGAATTTCGGGTTCGGGCCCAGTTAAATGATGAATTTCGGGTTCGGGCCCAGTTAAAAAGGGAGCGTCGGTATGTGCGTCGGTAGTTTTAGCAAAATACCGACGCATATACCGATGCTTATACCGACGCTTTTACCGACGCTGTGATTCCGAATCGACGCGGCTATGATTCTGAGGCAATGCAGCTTTCCCAAATTTCCCGAGGGGTATACCGACGTCGACAGCTGCACGTCGATACACTGACCGTTGGTATTCAGTTGATATGTTATAGTTTTGGATCCAATAGTTGGAACAAAGTTAAGAGTATTCCTGTGAGGGTTAGTCTAGAGGACTCATATTGCACAAAAAAGTCATCCACTTGTTCTGCTCACAACACTTGCTTGAATTTCACTATATGTTCATAAGTCTCTCCCGTTCCATTATAGTGATTTCTGAGGCATTTAGCAACTTGGATTGGTCCGAGAAACAACCTGCCACCTACCCCCAACAGCAATTTGTATTGCAATCTAGGAAAGGAGATCAACGAGCTTGACTATCCAGGTGGGAAGCCACTCAAGGTAGATACCTACGACAATGCCCTAGAGATCCCTGACAACAAAGAAACCCCCAAGGAGGGTTATACTACAAGCAAAGAGGATGGATTCACCACTAGTAATGAAGACAACATGGATAGTGAAAGTTCCATCATTGGATCGACGATCCCGGAAACGGTGCCGAGCACGGGGCCCAGTTCCCCCCAGCAAGGAGTATCCCGCAAAGGAAAGCAGCCTATGGAGCTTCCCTGGAAAAGCCCCCACAAGAACCGATTTCTAAGTCGGGATCAGATCCCAGCGAAAAAGAAAGATGAAGCCAAGAGAAGAAAGGACAAAGCTCCCTCCCGCAAAGAGGGATAAACACAAAATGATCGTCATCTCGCTAAATGCTAGAGGGCTAACCGACCCCTCAAGAGCGACCATCATTGGTCAATGGCTTCGCGACATTAGTTTAAACCCAGACATTATATGTATTCAAGAGATTAAAATTGACGGAGAAGACCTACAGAAACGGCTCAGACAGGTCTCCTCAGCCCATGTGTGGATCCCTACGAAGCACCAGCGGGGGTCTGGAGGAACGGTTATCGGTGTTAAACACCTCTGGCTTGAAAAGTTAGAGAACTCCATTGAAGATGTAAGTCACCGTTGGATTGCAGTTTCCTTTGGTGCCCCTCTTTCTGTTACTATGGTTTCCTTGTACGCTCCTAACGGGGATCTGGAGAGACTGAACACTTGGGCTTCACTAGACTCGCTTCCCCACAACGTGCTTATTTGTGGAGACTTCAACATGGTGGACGACCCTAGGGACAGATGGATGGGCAAGGGTAGGGTCATAGACAGTCGGGAGAAAGAAACGTGGGACATGACCAAACTCCACTTGGACTTGGTTGAATTCAAAGACTTGAATGGCTTCTCTTGGTCGAATCTCCAGGCGGGCGAGGACCTGAGGAAAGCTAGACTTGATAGATGCTACATCTCTCAGGGCTTTACTCATCAGTGGGGCCACCCTACCATCACGCAACGCACTGACCTCACCATCTCTGACCACTACCCGATCGTTATCACTTTTCAACCTTCAAACAAAATCCGCAAGGCTCCGTGGTTCCATGCCAACGCATCCACCTTCTCTCTCCCCTCCGTCCACCAAGAGATTGCGGATGTGTGGAAGGTGGCGTTCGCCTCTGGCTTGGCCCCAGCTAAGTGTTGGAGAAGTGCGGTCGACAAGTCTCGTAAGATCATGATTAGAACTAAGAAGATGATCGAGACTGTGAGACGGGCTCGTAGGGAAGCTCTTTACCACAGACTCTGGTGGCTCGAGGAGGAAGTGAACAAAGGAAAACTCCAAGCCCAGAAAGGTCTCCGAAAAGTCAGAGCAGTGTTGAGATACGAGGAAGAAATACAAAGGAAAAACTTGCAAATCTTCTTCAAGGAGTGGTGGGCCGGCAAAGCCGACAAACCCACTAAAGAGATGTGCCATATCCTTAAAAGGAAACACAACAGAGAGTCGATCCCCCTACTGCTTGATCCACATGGCAATGTATGCAATTCGGAAGAAGATAATTTTGGCGTCATCGAAGGGCACTTCACGAGACTCCTGGGAACCTCGAACCCCCTCTCCCACCATAGAAGGGACTGCATGGCTGCCATTTCTTGGGTTTCCCCCCGGAGAATACCACCCAACCTCCACTCCCTGCTCCATGCCCCTATCTCTGAATCAGAAATCATTGAGGTTATTGATGCCCTCCCCCACGGTAAAAGCCCGGGACCCGACGGACTCACTAACGAGTTCTTTAAATCCTTCAAGCTGGTGGTTGCCACCCCTCTTCGGATGGTCTGGCAAGAAGCGCTAAAGTTTGGTGCTCTTCCTTCTTGTCTAAATAACGGAATTATCAAGTTGATTCACAAGAAGGGGGAAAAGAACAGAATCGAGAACTGGCGGCCGATTACGATGCTCCAAACAGGATACAAGATCATCGCCAAAGTCATTGCCAACAGACTTTCGTGCCACCTGAGATCTTGGCTTAGTGAGGACCAAAAAGGTTTCATCAAAGGCAGGTCCATCCTGGAAACCATTATGGACATTTGGGAAGGTATGCAATTTGCAAAGGAGTCCAACCAAGATGTGGTTTTCCTCAAGATCGACTTTGACAAAGCCTACGATAGGCTTGAATGGGACTATATTCTGCAGTCGCTCCAAGATCTCGGATGTAGTCGGGAATTTACCAAGATGATCGCGACCCTTCTCGGAAACGCAACGACCCAAATTAACGTTAACGGCAAACTTTCGAAGGCGATCCACCTTAAAAGATCTATTAGACAAGGGTGCCCTCTGGCCCCTCTTCTCTTTGCCATCGCCACTGAGGGGCTGAGCAGACTTGTGGCACATCATGTGGAGGCTGGCAATATCAAAGGCCTCCGGCTGCCTCACGACCACAGCCAAATCATCATGAGACTTTTTGCCGATGATATGAACGCGTTCGTTCGCAATGATAATACCAGTCTGGAGACGTTCTGGATGTGTCTTGATACCTTTTGTGAGGCCTCTGGATCCAAAATCAACCACAATAAGACCGCCTTTAGGGCTATTGTGGGACAACAACCTGGCCTCCTCATTGATCATGGTTGCCAAATCATTCCGCAGGGCCAAATCTTTCGGCTGCTTGGTATCCCCTTGGGGTTTGACGTCTCTATGGAGCAGCGATGGAACTGGGTGCTGGCCAAACTTGAAAACAAGCTTAACTACTGGAGAGGCATGCAAATCAATCTCGCTGGACGCGCTATGGTCATCAACACGTTCCTCCTCTCGTCTACCATCTATTTCCTTTCTTGTTGGAGACCGAATGAGCAAGGCCTGTCCAAGCTGAATAGCATCTACAGAAACTTTCTTTGGACGGGCGATCATAACAGAAGGGGGGTGCCTAAGATCAAATGGGCCATCTGCACCAGCCCCAGAGATAGCGGGGGGCTTGGTATCCTGGACATTGGGTGTATGGCTAACAAACTGGCTGCCAAATGGATGATTAAGGCTTGGTGCAATAGGGAGGCCTCGTGGGCCAAGCTGATCTTCAGAAACAAGAATGAGTTGGCCCTCACGGGGCTCCCGAACTGGAAGAATCTGGACATCATGACCCTGCTATTCTCCCCGATCCCCGTCTTCCCGAAAGGATCCAATCTCGTGTGCTCGCTTTGGAAGGGCTGGAATAAAGTCAAAAGCTTCACAAGAATTAGTGAGGACTGGAAGTGGGCGGCCGGAATCAGACAAAACGACTCTATCTGGTTTCCGATACATGGCATCCGGAGTGTGGAATCGTGGAACATTCAAAATGCCAAGAAGTTATGGAACAAAGGCTTCAAAAAATGGAAACACCTCTGGAAACATGACACCAACAGCTGGATCAACTTTGAGGATATCGACCCTCGCATTAACATCTCCTACGAAGAATGGAACACCTTACAAAGCAGATGCCTCGCTTGGGATCGTCACAAGACTCGCCTTCTCATGGGACACGACATGCCGAACTAGCTTGGTCTCAAATGGCACAATGGGAATAGCCTTCTCAAAATACCGAACATCAAAGAAACGGCTGACCTCCAGTTCAGCCTAAACAAGAAGTGGTGCCTGTCTTGGACGCGGCTTCGGTGGGACATGAAATTCATGGGTATCTGGCACCCCCTAATAGAGATTAAGAAGTCGGTCCTCTTATGGCAAATTCTTCATCGAGGAATTTGGACCAACCTTAAGGCTAGCAAACTTTGTGGGATCCCTCCTTGGTGCAAACGTTGCCACCGTGCTATCGAAGATGTCCCACACATCTTCCTTTCTTGCCCCAACTCCTACAGAATCTGGCAAACGGTTGGAATGAAAATCAGGCTTCAAAAACAGCCTAGTTGGAAACAAGTCCTTTTGGGAGAAGCGATCTGCTGCTCTGCGTCTCTCTGGAACGCCATCAGAGGGGAAGTTCTGTGGAAAATTTGGCGGGAGAGGTGCGCCCTCAACTTCGGCGATTCCCCCAGGGAGTGGTCGATTGAGAAATCGCTATTCCTCCTTGGCAAAAGGATTGTTAACAGTAAGAAATCCCCCCCCCTTCAGGCACCATCAAGTCCTCTTCTTGATCAACAACAAGCTCAAACCCAAGTGGGTCCCGCATGAGGCCGATGAGAGGGTGATTAACCTTCTCTGTAACTCAACCTAGGTCTCATTCAAGCCTCCCCTGTTTTGTGGGATTTGGGGGGTCCCGTGGGCACTAGTCCCCTTCTACTGTACCTTGATTTCTTAATTTAATTCAAGTCCGGGAGAGTAGGCTATTGCCGAACTTCCTTTATATTAAAAAAAAAAAACTTGGATTGGTCCTAGCCTTCTTATTGGCTCTGAGGGTCTGAGCATTACAAGAATTGACGGTCTAAGTGGATGCATTCTTGGTTGCACACCTGGTTGTGGCCTTGGTCTGACGAGTGGTCTATTTGCATTTCCTATCCGTGGATTGGGTTGATTGTGAAAATGTATTCCTAGCATAGTGAATTGCACATGAGTTTGGGTGGGGATACTTCGTTGACTTGTTTGTCTTGTCATTGTATTCTTCGTTCCTTGGTGGGATCCAAAAGGGTTGTGTGAGGTAGTTTTCTGCTCTTGAGGAGGGAAAACAAGCAACCCCATGTATTTCAACCTTCACCCATCAATCTCATCTCTTGGCCAGTATCGTCTTTGGTTCTTGTCTAAGTATGTGACTCTAGACTCCTCCTCCAAATCCTTCAGCTCATAGATAGTCACTAGGTTTACTTATTCTCCTCATGTGGGTGAATCGGTTTGTAAAAGTAGGTCTGACCCATGGATTAGATATATATCCAACAAGTAATCATCTTGAGATATCACATCCCCTCTCCAGACTTGAGTCACTATAGACTTGCCCCTTGGGGTAATCAAAGTGTCTTCATGATTAGGTCTTCATGAATTTTCTTCTCCTTCTAGTTCCCCTCTCTCAATGATCTAGGCAAGCTTTTCAGTTACTACATAGATCTGACATAACTTATCCATGTAAACTCTTCCTTCATACTTGACTACGGGTCTTGGAACTATTAGTGGATCTGTAGAGTTTACCATTCTTGCTACTGACCTATTTAAGCCATCAAGGTAAATAGGGATTCCCTACCTGTTGGTGGAAACATACTATAAAGAGGTCTGGTACTCTGCTTCTATGGTTGACATGAAGTTCTCTCTCGGAACTAACTCGTGCATGTCCTCTGAGGCCATGGGTAGTTCTTCTTCTGAGTTAGTGGATGTGTTTGAGTAGAATGAGTGATGGATTGCTTGTGTTGCACTTCCTATCGATGAGTTGACTTTTTTCCAAATACATAGCACCTGTCCTAATCTTAATTTCATTCACCTCTTAGATCTATATCTTCTCTCTTCTTTCCCTTAATTATATCTTAGATCACTTAGAGTTTACCTAAAGTCTGTCTAAGCTGCCCTAGACGATACCAGTGATGAGTGATACAATACTAGTAGACATGATATGATATTGCTCCAAGCGATACGTCTCTAACGATATGACACTGGACCTGAAGCGATACGATACCAATAGCAGACCACAATACGATACTATTGAGCAAGACGATATGATACTAGATTTGCTCTTGATGTGATACCTCCGTCAAGGCATGATATGACACCAACCTCAAGATACGATACTACTACAAGAGACGATATGATACCATGGAATTCTCGGCACGATACCATACCAGATTAAATCACGATACGATATTGGAGGTTGGACGATACGATACCACTATGTGATCGACATGATACAAGTTTGATAGACAATATGATACCTTGACCTAGACGATACGATACCTAGATCCGATACGATACTAAGAGGAGAACGATATGATACAAATTGGGCCACGATACAATACCACCTAAGGATCACCATCGTGATACTAGCACTTGGTGATACACGATACCTTGGTGGTATAGCGATAGCTCAAGGCAATATGCACGATATGATACCTGGTGAGTATCGCGATACTAGGGAGTTTTGGTATCGCGATACCAAAACTCAACCAATCGCAATACTGCAGCCAAAAGTGACTAGAATTTAGAAATTTTTAAAGCAATTTGTGTGTTTCTCCTTTCCAATCAATCTTAGGCCACTATGTCACCCAAAAAATCACTTAAAACATTCTGTGCTACCCCACAATACCGCATATGTGTTCAGTCACATTTGTGAGTGCTCTTTTGATCTTTTGAGGTTCTAGACTTAAAGAACTCACCTTCAAGAGTATCTTGCCTAAGCTTTGTGCTCACAATGCCAACTATGCACTCACTCGCCACTAGATGAATCCCTCAATACCAGTCGCTACTCTCCACGATACTTGCTCAAGACAAGTGACTGAGAAATGACTATGTTTTGGGCTTTATGGCCTTGATTCACCAAGTGTTTGAATTGAACTCGACGAGAATTTTTTTTGAGATTTATTTTCAAGGTTTCCTACTTCTCCTATCCTTACTCCTCTCTCTTCCCTAAACCCTAACTCTTTCCTCACTTCCTCACTCCTAAACCTAAACCTAAAAACTCATTACATACACTCCTAAAGTGTGAAGTAACAAGTGCTAAAATACTTGAGCACTTACCACTAACTGAATTCACCTCTGCAAGTACGATTCATTAACTCCATAGCTATAACCATCACAAAGGCACCTTGGTTGGGCTATTCCCTCGTAACTGCACCAAAACCGTGTGTACCTAATTCATGAAGTCTTAGCGACTTGTGTCCATGAGATTGTACCTCAATCTCCCCACAAGTTCATATAGTGAGGGATTAATATACATTTAATTATCAGTCCAAAGAATTAGATATACATAGTGTATGAAGGTGATGGTAAGTGAAGTATTAATGGTACAATGCATGTGACTTGTCTCAACTACCTTTCCAACTCACTAACTCTCTGGAAATGCACGTCACGATACCATTTAAAGTACTAACCAGAAACTTGAACTTTTCTCTAAGTTCCAAACTCCGAATATGATCAATAGTGGGTTCCTTTCGAAGCTCTCGATGAGACGCATCTAATGCTATTATCAAATCTGACAAATATTCTTTGAATTATGAGCAAAATAGTGAATGGCCAGAAACACCAACACCTACTCCACAAGTCTTTATGGCTCACACACACTAGAGTAGTTGAAAAGCGAGGGGATGGGATCGACAACAATCTGACACACACATTTCAAGCATTCAAGTATACACACCCCATTTATTCAGACTTCCATGCATGTAGGGCATGTATTATTACGTATTGAAACATGCATATCAACTCTGGTATAACTTTCCTTCATGCAAATGACTCTCGAATAGGCTTCTAAGTTTTCTATAATTAATAGTAGATATGCTTCCACTTAATTCTATGAGAATGCAACCATAAGTTCAATATATGCTGAAATCAACCTTCCACTAGGCATTTCAACTCATGCAAAGACAATTCAATGTTGAGATTCAAGCTCCTGCCCATGGAATCCAAGAATTGAAAATGAATCTCAATGATAAATGATTGTACCTTTCCAGCACCAAGAATTCGTATTCAAAATCCGGATTAATGAATGTTTCACTTTTAAGTGAAGATTGATTGCTGAATTACCTTCTGTTTTTTAGGGGTGCACTTTCTCACTTCAAGAAAAATACTATCATGCGTTTGATAACGCGTTCCGCTTGTGATTTTAAATTTCTTAGAGATTATTCTTGCGTAACAAATAAAAAAGGAACCGACATAAGATATCCCCATTCTTGCTCGCATCGAGAGTTTCATGCACCATGTCTAGCTAGTGAAATAAAGAATGACTAATGTTTCTTGCTCTGTATTCTCATTAGAATTTCTCCTAGTTCATTCATCAACTTTTATTGATTTTTTACTGAAGTGGGATGGTGAAGTAAAAATTTAAATTTTCTCACCTCTGAAATTCATTGTCTGAGTATTTTTGAACTAAAATTCATTAAATTGAGCTATGTTTTCTCTCAGGTTTCTATAGGCAAAGGTAAGGAAGGGATTATTGGTGGCATTAAATATATATAATTAGGAAAATATTCTGAGTGAGATCATTTTGTAGGAAGGTGTTAGGGTTTCATCTATTCTTGTAAAGTATGATCAAAACTTTGTATGCCAAGTATCTAAAAAGAAAGGATTATTAGGCACAAGTATATCGGCATAGCTTGCAATGTTTATATCAGCTTCTACCTATGTGGGGCGTATATCTTTCCCTCCAAACATCAAAATGATTGTGGACACTCACAAACATGGTTAACCTCACCATTATAAGATTTGACATTGTTTGAAGTCAAAAGGAGATCCATATACATCAAGGTTGTGGTCTATTGAAGTTAAAGGTAGGAAAAGGGTCTAGTAGTGCTGAAAGGAAAGCTATTTGGAAGAACTTGTCATTTACTATCACAGACACTTCGAGAGGAGGTTTAGAAGGTCACATGGGCTAACAAAGAGAATATTGTCGAGTTCAACGCCCAACTAGAAAGGCTTTCTTTGGATGTTTAGAGTTTAAATAATTGTTATGATATAAGGCTTGTGGTGATTTATAAATGGATGTGATCCACAAGTAGGACTTGGAGATAATCCTAGCCTTGAGGATATTCAGGCGTATACCTATTCAAATGAGAAGGACACGAGAGTAATACTCATCGTCCGTTAACATATAGCCAAAAGCAAGATTGGCCATACCCCATATTTGGATACAAGTAGAAGAGTGTGGAAGACACTTAAGAGGTTTTAATCCATGATTACAAAGGATATGGATATAGAAATAATCTAAAAACCCTTATCAAAATAATAATAAGTTCAATAAATTGCCATGTATTGAAAATCAAATAGCGTGTGGATGCTCTTCGATCAGTTTGGCACCACATAGAGGACGATGATCTAGACATAAACAGTTTAAATGCTTTAAGGGATGATGAAAAGGAAAACGTTTTTTACATTTTTGTATATCTATGGAAATCTTTACCGAAGTTTTATGAACTTGCAACACGTTAATAAAAGAAATGAATATAGGAGGTGGGAACTCAAAGCGAAATCAATCACAATCATAATATGGAGGTAATGAAAGGGAACAAGGAAGAAGAAGAGGTTCAACTAGAGGAAGATGAAGGCTTGTTCAAGGTCAATTCTCATCTAGCAATGATGATGAAAGAAATAGAGAATATTCTCAGAGATGGAGAGGACGAGAAGATTGAGGAGGCTATTTAAAGGAAACAACAGTGGAAATGGGTGATATATGTGTGGAGAGGTAGACAAATTTGCAAGGGAGTGCACCCAAACACGAAAGAAAATGTGCAACCATGGGTATGGATCCAAGTATAGAGGCCAAGGTGATTATGCTAATGCTACTTCCAATTGTGATTCTAAAAACGTACTAGAAATGAAACACGTGAATGAGCATAGTTTAAAGGTAGAAAATTTTTTGTATATAGATAGTCCTTGCAGCGAACATATGAGCTGCAAACAAGATTGGTTGAAGAGTGTGCATGAACTCTATAGTAAGAGAGCATGTGGAGACAAGGGACAACACCGCTCATTAGATCGCATGTGTTCGAGATGCGGTATTGGTCAGTAGATACAAGAGTTTCCACCTCAAAACGTATTACGTGTACCAATGTGGTATTCGTTAGTACCTGCAAAAGTTTCCACCTCACATGATAGCTGGTTAAGAGAGGTTACCGAGCGAACTTCAATGAAAAAGATTCTTTTGTGCAGAGCGTTAAGAAGGTTTATAAACTCGTGGTAAAAAACAGAAACTAGGGAATGCTATTCACATTGGATTCAAACCCTAATTAAGATTTCACTTCCTGCTTTCTATATATGAAAATTACAGTCTTGGACGTATTGCACAAACGAATAGATCAAATTAGTGTCCAAAGAATGCGAGATATGTGATCATGGGCATTGTGGCAGGGCTACTAGGATTTCATTCTCAAGGCATCAAGCACTTATGTGAGGCCATGGGAGGCGGCAAGCAAAATAAGAGGAATTCCAACATAAGTAGTCATCCTTTGGAACTCATACACACACGTTTTTGGAGTCAAAAAGGGAAGCATGATAGGGAGCAATTAATTATTTTGTTAAATACGTGGATGGCTACACTAGAATAAGATGTGTTAGATTCTTTTAAACAATTCAAGGTATGCTTAGAGAAGGAGGAAAATATATATGCGAAGGCCTTATGGTCAAATGGAGGGGGAGAGAATCGTTTTCCAAGATTTATCTAATTATCCATGGTCTTTTGGGATCGAAAAACACCTCACTTGCAAGTAACATCCAACGAAATAGGGTGGTAGAGAGAAAGAACATATATATCATAGAGGTTGAAAGGTCAATGATGAATAAGCTGAATGCACCCTGTTGTTATTGCCCTGAGATAGTTATCACAATTTTTTATTTGATGAACAAATCTCCAACCTCATAGACGTGTTCAAGGACATAATATGAAACATGGAGGGTTAAAAATTCCTGAATCATTTAACTTGCGAATATTTGGTTGAGTGTGTTATATGTAGATAGCTTGTGAATTGAGATAAAAACTTCGTCACAAAGCATAGGTACATTTTCCTTGGTGATGGCAATGAGCAAAAGGGTTGTAGGTGTAATAACCCCACTCACAAAGGATCTAAAGATCTCGATGAATGTAGCCAGTCCCATGGTCTGGTAAGAAAAATGACACATGGATATGGACGAAACAAGGAAAATTCAAAGAGAGGAGTACACAAGAACCGATTTTAGTGGACGAAAGAGATCAAGTACTGAAGAAGGAACAAGAATCACTTAAACATGGCTATGGAGACAAAGAATCTACGCAAAACAAGGAGTTCAATTCAACCAAGGCAGAGAAACAAGTATACAACTTGATGGTGAAGGAGATTATCTTGAACCAGACTTGTGAATTGAAGATTAAGGACATGAAAATGTAACATGAATGGATCCAATCATACTTCCAAGGGAAATGAGGCCCATACCTTCTAAGGGAGAAGAAAACAAAATCAAGGGGTAGTAGAAAGAAAAAAGAAACGTCAACAAAAGCAAGGTGTATGATGACTTGAATTTTATCCACCGAATTCTATTGGAATGATGTAGTGATTACAAATCTATCTATTTCATAAATACGCCCCTCCTCCCTACTTTAAAGATATACTCAAGGATACCTCACGAAGCTAGGATATGTAGGAGAACTAATTTATTTCATCTCACATAAAAACTTTTCTTCATCCTTATGTAAGGGTTATCCGTCAAGATTTCTCTTGTTTAGGTTCTTGAGTCTCTATACTTTATCTCATTTTTCTTTGTGTTTACAACTCAATATTCAAAATAAATAAAAAATCTACGATTTTTACTTTTCTCCCAATACAAAACGTTTTATATGCATGTGTCGTTTGGAATTTTGATCGTATCGATGTAGTCCATTAAAAGAAAAGGATGATCGGATGGTCATAAAAACTTGGCACACTCTGTCGTCCACCGACACGTGGGAGCTCTTAGATGAAGGTGGCGACTGGATGGCTGCGATCTGTTTGTAAAATGCTGTCGGCAAAAATCTTTTTCCACATTTCACTTCAATCCATGTCCCATCTGAAACGTGTCTTTAACAACCAGTTCACAGCGATTCTATTGTCGGTCCTGCCACTTGTGCTTATGAGCATATGTGTAGCTAACTGATCATATGCAATTTCACAGACATACATATACGTGCACATGCATGAAGATATACACAGAAATGTAATTGATTATATGGATATGCGTCGAAGCGAGTATATGAAGATAAATAAAATCTAAAATCACCCTTCATTGGCCTTCATTGGGTTTGGCCCAAAACATGAGTGATCAAAAATTCAATTCATCTTCAAATATCAGTTAGCTTGTTTGAGATGTGCATGGGATTCGAAGATCAGTGTCTATGCATGGCCTTTTAATGTAGCGCTGGGTTCGTGCCTCGATGCAAGGTCATGTAATGTGACCCTATTACTTTTCATGCATCAAAAAAAGTAATGATGCATAGATAGGGCAATGGTTTTTGCTCAAGAGGTTTTATCTTGAAATTCTAACTCTGTTTCTAACAATTTCATCATATTTTTTATTACATTTAAGATGTATGCAAGTAGTCATGCATGTAAGGGAGGAAAAACTTATTTGATTTTTGTATAATTCACATGCATACTTGGAATGCAAATATAAACTTCATGGTGCAAGAATATGAGAATAGAAAAGAAGACTACAATGCAAATCTCTTATCACTTAATAATTTTCTCTAATCACTCAACTTTTATTTGCTCTTTCTCTTGAAGAATGTCCTCCAAGAATTTTCCTTTTACATAGAATCATCAAACTTTAGTATTTAAAAATTTTTGATAGCATAGTACTTCTCACTATAGATTCGCTCATAAAGTTATTTAAATCCATTTATGGCACTTGAACTCTCCATGGATAATTATTAGTACTTGTACGCCATATGCAAGCTATCTCCCTACAAGATTCTTAAAAAATATGGTTATTTATTTTTTAATAAACATAAAGCAAAATAGACAAAACCTTTTTAAACATAATTAGAAGATGTATTATCTTCACTATTTGGATCATCCATATTTTCTTCATTTGATGGCATGTTGAGTACTTCCTCCAGCTCTTCATAATCGCTACCTTCGTGTGGTTTGAACAATTTAACTCTTTTACCTACAAAAGGAACTTTAAAAAGCAGTGTGATCCATTTCCATCAAAACATAGGTGTTATTATCATTTACTTTAAATACTATGTATGGTCCAAACCATCGTTTCATTAATGTTTTTCTTGCCTTATATTGAGTATAAAATGAACTATCATAAACGAACACCCAATCTTGCTTTTGTATTTTCATTGGACGTATTCGGTATCTTTCAACAAAATAAATTTTGTTTTACACATAAACCTGTGGATCACAATTACACAAAGTCACATTTTCTATAAGTTCATCTTCAAGATTATTTTCATATCTAGCTCTAGATAGCATATCAGCTATTGCATTTGATTTTCCTAAAATATGAACTAACTCTGGATTAATATACTTTATGAAATCCACCTAAGCATAGCTATATCTAGGGATGAACAATTTTTTATGAGTCCTATGAGAGGTAAACAGCCAGTTTCAACTTTAACATTGGCAGCTATAAAGTACTCTTTATCACTTTTTAAAGTCTTTATCATGTAAAAGTTTTGCGCCACTAGCATCTAACTTGATTTGTTTTAATGATTATTTAGTAAATACATGTCCAATATTTGTTGGATCTCTAAGTATTAGCTCATGACTTACATTCTTTATAATTTCATCACTAAATTTCATATTCTTTATCAATATTAGAGACATATTCTTGAATTAATGCATACTCATCAAGTGAAGATAGGAGAATATGGGAATTAGAATTATTTTGACAACATATTTCTAGTTCTTCAAGTGTTGAGAAACAATGAGTGGTTTGAATACCATGTTCAATGTTTTCATCACATTGCAGATACCCTTCGTTTTTTAATTTTTCTTATATATTTTTATGAGTTTTTTAGAAATTTATTTGAAATGGAAAATATTTAAAGCAGAAGATGGAAAATAAACACAAATCTTATCTAATTATGTACAAGAGATATTGAACCAAACTCAACTGTCATCTTGCTCAATAGTGGTGTTTACTCGAAATCTTGATGAAAATGTGTCAAAGGGGTTTTCCTCAAGGACCTACGATTGCGAGGATGATTTACACAAATTATCATAATTTGAACAGATTTTAGGCCGTCACAAGAACGAATTCTAGCGAAAGCACTACATCATCAAGAACTTTGGTTTTCATTCTTTGTTCACAGATGAGTGGCTATCCCAAAATAATTGGGTATGAGCAATCATCATGAACAAAACATTATGCTTCTCTTTAACATCTCCAATCATGATTGGAACATTTGCACATGCACCAAGTAAATATCCAGAAGCATTATTAGTTGCTTTCATCTTCCACCCATGGTCTCTACCTATAGGCCATTTTCCCTCATTGTAGAACTCCCTTTAGTTCATCATTTTCTTTTCTCTCTTCCATTTCTACGTGCTCAATTTTATATTCAATGGGTTCTCTTTGTCTTTATATCGTACTCATAAAATCTTCTTTAACATCTATGTGTGAAAAAGCAAACCATTCTTCTAATGTCATAGTCACTTCTGTTTTCATAATTTTCTCATCCATTACTTTCTGAATGTCTATCTGTTTTTCTATTTGAGATATCAATCGAAAAGTTGGTGGTTTCTTTTTGGCTTTTTCTTCTTTAACATCTTCCTTACGTATTCTTTGAGTCTCATTGGTTTTATCTTGAATTTTGTCTTCATTTGTTGCTTTCCTTTCTAGGTTTTCCACCACTTTCTTAACTTTTCCTTTGTTTTGAGGTTTCTTATCTTGCTCTTGTTGTTTAGTTTCTTGACTAGGCTCTGTTCTAGGTGGTTCATTAATTGGTTCCTTAGTCTCACTCTCCTTTCTAGCCCTAGTAGTATCTTTGGATTGGCCCTCTTCATCGCGCTTCCTCTTTTCATCTATATTAATCATGTAGTTTTCAACATTACAATTTTTTATTCATCTCCACCAAAGCTTTGCGAAATATGATCATTTTCTACCTTGCCTAGCGTATCTCTATCATTTATCCTATGGCTTTGTATTTGATTGCACTCTTGTTATAACATATGGAATATGTTGAATAATTAATTGTTGGATTGTTAATTTATTAATGTATTAATGTGTTTTTGGTGTTTTTGATATAGCAATTGAAGGTTCATGAGGGCGTGAAAGAATGAAAGGGCGGGCATCCATAATCCGACTTTAGGGTGGACATTTTTAGTTTGTAAATAAATCCGTGTAGAAACTCCTATTGTTAGAAATAGTTAGAAAAATAGTGGTTAATTTTAATGCCCCATCTTACCCTAGTTTTCATCATCCACCGCAATCCAATCACTCAACTACACCTGTCACTTCATCTCTCTAACCTACAAAACCACCTACCCTACAAACTTCAACGATGGATGCCCAACAGAAGTGACCACGAATCACCTGCTCGAATTGTGGTAAACCTAGACATACAAAAATGAAGTGCCGATTGTGACCTCTTAACATGAAACCCAGTGCAGCTCAATTACATAACATGGAGGCCCATAATGAAGAAATTCCTCCTCTTTGGACAGAGGACTCATTGTAGAAGGACTTAAGTACCTTGGGTAATGATATCTCTCTTCATTCTGTACTTTTCATGCAGGGTCCTATGAGCAAAAAACTCGTTAAAATTTTACATGACGATGTAGTTCACATGAATTCATTTCACATTTATTAGTACAAGAACTTAAATTAAAAACATTTTCTTCTTTGTATAAAGTAAAAGCTACATTTCAAGGTAATCATTATAATGTAACACGAGAAGGGCAAGATGTTACAATTAGCATAGGCCATATGTTGATTCACGAACATTTTTAATTGCACCTTTGCAATCTTATGATGTTATACTAGGTATGCCTTTTCATCATCATTATAACCCACACATTGACTACCATACACATACCTTTAACTTTGAATTTAAAGGTCGAATTATTACTTTTTCTGCATGGCATGATTTCCAACCATTTCTATTGATTAGTCATACTGAAGTAAAACGTGCATTTAGGAAAGGATTCAATTCATGCATTGTCTTTTTCAATGTCATCCATGATTATACTCATACACTTCCTAATGCATATAAACCTCTCATGACTACTTATAAGGATTGTTTTATGTCTGAATATCCCTCTGAACTACCACCATCTTGAGGATCCTTCGACCATAGCATAGACTTAGTCCCAGGTAGTTCTCCTCCTCATAAAGCACCTTATAGACATGGACCACTACACCAAAAGAAAATAGAAAACCAAGTAAAAGAACTACTATAGAAAGGACTTATAAGGCCTAGTTCTTCCCCATTTGGAGCACCAATTCTCTTAGTAGAGAAGAAGAATAAAACTTATCGAATGTGCATTGATTATAGAGCCCTTAACAAGATCATAATAAAGAATAGATACCCCATTCCTTGAAATATCTTTTAGATAAATTACGAGGAGCTCATATCTTTAGTAAAATTGATCTAAACGCAGGATACCATCAGATTCATATGACATAAAGTGATATTTTTAAGACTGCATTTAAAACTCAAACAGACCATTATGAATTTATGGTAATTCCCTTTGGACTTACTAATGACCTTGCTACATTTGCACGAATGATGAATAACATTTTTCTTGATTTCCAAGCAAAGATTAAAGTTATAGTAGAATGGCCTACACCACAATCAATCAATGATGTTCGTTCTTTTCTTGGGTTGTCTAGTTTCCATAGGAATTTTGTTTCTAATTTTTCTTATTTAGCATTGCCCCTTACCTTTTCATTGACAAAGAAAATAAAATTTGCATGGGGACTTACCCAACAACAATCCTTTGAAACACTCAAACATGCACTTTCACATGCACCTATTTTACAATTGCCTGATTTTTTACAACCCTTTCATGTTGTTACTAATGCTAGTGGTTCAGGGATAGGTGCAGTTTTAATGAAAAATGATCATCCCATTGCATTTGAGAGTAGGAAGCTTAAGCCCTCAGAAAAGAATTATAGTACATATGATAAGGAATTGTTAGCAGTTATGCATGCTTTGTGAATTTGGAAACACTACCTTATGGGCTCTGAGGTCTTAATCAAAACTCATCACCATGCTATTAAGCATTTATTAAATATGCCATTAATCTCTGATCGCCATCTTAAATGGGCATCATTCATTCAAAATTTCCAACCCATGCTCCAATATCAGCCTAGTAAAGCTAATGTTGTAGCTGATGCTCTTAGCTGATTTCCTTCATATTCTACTATTTTGCATAATATTTTTGCCATCCAAATACATTCTTTTCAACAAAAGGGTTTCCACTTATGCATCTGATTTGTATTTTTCCACGTGCATGGAATGATTTTCAACAATGGTGCATCTTTATCTAATGAACATTACACATTTCATAATGGTTTTCTTTATTTTCAACATAGATTATGCATACCTCAAGCTTTTAAAGATATTATCATCAAAGAAATGCATGAACCATCTTACATGGGACATAGAGGCATACAAAGCACCATTTTTGCCTACAAAGATTTCTTCTTTTGGCCACACATGGAAAAAGATATTGCACATTATGTTTCTCAATGCATTGTATGTCAATGTGTAGAACGTCATCATGGTAAACCATTTGGATTATTAATGCCACTTCCCATTCCGAATGAACCATGGGAATAGATTTCTATGGATTTTATCACAAGTCTTCCCATCACTTCATCACATAATGATATGATTTGGACAATAGTTGATAGGTTTAGTAAATATGCATATTTCATTCCATGTAGAAAAAACTTTGTTTATGCCTCAGGCTGCTAAAGTATTCATTAAATGCATTTTTTCACATCATGGATATCCTAAAGCATTGTTATCTGATCGTGATATTAGATTTTGTAATCATTTTTGGGTTGCCTTATTTCAACATTTTGGTTCTAAAATAGATTTTAGCTTTGCATTTCATCCCGAAAGTAATGGACAAAGTGAAGCTATAAATAGTACTATTCTTGCTTTATTGCATTGTTATTCATTAGATAGTCCCAGTAAATGGGATAAAAAGTTGCCATTGCATCAATTTACTTACAATAACACCACACACCACTACTGGTCGTGCACCTTTTGAAATTGTTTATGGTAAAAAGCTTCCCACTCCCATGTCACTCAACCAAACTGACATTCCGATAGCTGATTCTATTGCTCAAGTTCACATTTCTATACTTCACAATGTTCACATGCACATTATGAAAACCCAAGAGCACTACATATGTAATATCAATAGAAAACGATTAGCCAAGGAATTCGAGGAAAATGATCTTGTGTGGTTGCGTACCATTAAAAGACGTCTCAAAAATATTTTGTAGCATCCTAAAATTAAACTTGCACCAGGCTATTTTGGACCATTTCACATTATAGAAAACATTAATGATAATTCATTTAGATTAGATATACCATCTCATTGGAATATACATAACTCTTTTCATATTAGTTTACTCAAACCATTTAAAGGAACTTTACCACTCACTCCACTTCTTAATGACCCTCCTTTGATTGAAGAACAATGTGAAATCTTGGTTCCTGAGAAAATAATTGATCATGATGTCACTACTACACGCATAGGTACTCAATACCATCGATATTTGGTTAAGTAAAAAAATCACTCTATTGAAGAATGTCAATGGATACATGAAACACAATTAACACCTCATTATGACCACTTAATTTTTGCATATCATACACAAACACATTAATGTAACTTCTCCATGAACATTTCCATGCATGCTTTTTTTAAACATGGAACATGCTTATTTTCATTTAGTGATGGAACATGTGACTGGCTATCCATCTTTATTTTACTTTATCAACTGAGGTCAGTTGCTTTTTCAATTGAGGGGCATGTTAAAATATATGGAATATGTTGAATAATGCATTGTTGCAGTGTTAATTTATTAATGTATAAATGTGTTTTTGATGTTTTTCATATAGTAGTTGAAGGTTCTTTAGGGCATGAAAGCGTGAAAGGGCGGACATCAATAATCCGACTCTAGGGTGGACATCAATAAATCCAATTTATAATTCAGTTTTTAAATAAATCTGCGTAGAAGTTCTATTATTAGAAATAGTTAGAGAAATAGTGGTTACACTACAACGTATGAGGGGCATACCGACGCTGTATATACCGACGGTCACACTCGGCATCGGTATGGGCCTCGGAAAATATCACTTAGAGATACTGACGGTCAAGTGACCGTCGGTATGACCGTTTTAAACGGATCGTCGGTGTGGCCCGCAGCCGCCGGTATAAGCGTCGGTATATGCATCATTATATGCATCGGTATGGGCATCGGTATAAGCGTCGGTAATTTACTGGGACTTACCAATGCATATACCGATGCCCATACCAAGGCATATACTGACGGCGAGTTTTAAACATACGGCGAACCCGAGAGCAAAACTTCACATTTCTACGCGTGTTTGAGTACTGTTGGTCTTCTGTCGAACTTGCACGCGCGAACCGAATTGCGACCTGCATTGTCTTGTGCACACACACAGACAGATCTCTCTCTCTACACACACACACACACACACTCTCTCGGCTTAGATCTCACATCTTGGTAAGTGTTGCGCATACTGTTAACATTTGTGTTTCTCTATGCTTTAGGTTTTATAATTTCTCTTTTCTTTAATTTGTAGAAGTTCTTTGGCATCGATTGATTGGAATTGGACAATAGACGACATACATTACGCTTTGACGACAACGATCCAAAAGAGGGACATACTTGTAAGTGATTGTTTTATTCTCTATTGATAGAGAGAGAAGGAGAGAGAGAGAAAGAGAGAGAGAGAGAGAGAGAGAGAGAGAGAGAGAGAGAGAGAGAGAGAGAGAGACAGAAGAGAGAGAGAGAGTGAGAGATAAAGAATAATGAAAGAAAGGAAGATAGAGATAGGAAAATAGAGCATACATACACACACATACACACACATTTACACATTTACACATTTACACATGCATACATACACACATACATGTACACACATGCATGCTTACATACACACACCTATACACACATGCATGCTTACATACATACACACATATACACACATGCATGCATACACACACATATAAATTTACACACATGCATACATACACACACATGCATACACACATACATACACACACATATATACACATATGCATACATACACATACACACACACATATACACACATACATACACACGCACATATATACACACATATACACACATATACACACATGCATGCATACATACACACACATATACACACATGCATGGATACACACATATACACACATACATACATACACACACAGGCATACACACATACATACACACACATATATACACACATACATGCATACAATATATACACACATACACATACACACAGATGCATGCATACATACACACACATACACATACACACACATGTATACACATGCATACATACACATTGAATACATGTCAAATGAGTTCAGCAACTTTCTTAAAAGCCATGGAATTCATCAATTTTCATGCAAGTACACACCACAAGAGAATGGTATTGCTGAATGCAAAAAAAAATAGACATATTGCAGAAATAGCAAGAGTCTTGATGGCTTAGAAGAATATGCCTCATTGTTATTGGGTAGAAGCTTTGCATACGGTTGTATACATTATGAACAGAACTCCAACTACTGTTGTACATTAAGTTACACCTGAAGAAAAGTTCATAGGTAAAAAGCTGTAGAGGAGGTACCGGGGTATCCGCTTTTAACAAAGGTAGAGAGTGAAGATTAAACACGTCCAGTACGTCGCCTACTCAAGGGAGGTTCTCTTTAGGGAAGTATACCCTTTAACATTTCTGTGAGCAGGTAGATAACACAGATAGCACAGAGTGGTAAATACTTCAGAAAATGTGAACAATATATGACAAAGGAAGACCGTACACTTCTTGATTCAAATCTGAGGCTTACAATGTTGGGCACAGTGATGCCTAAGGTGCAAATTTAGGACTAACAAGCCACAAGCTTAGGGCTAACAACCACCTTAAAAGTACATACTCCCATACAATAGTTTCTTCCTATCAGCACAAGGACCACTGATATGCAGACTAACTCAGAACAATACAAATGGTAAGATCTTCTCAAGAGAATAGAACACAATCAACCACACTGACTCACGGAAAAGAAGAAGAATCCAAGCTACTCTTTTACACTATAGTGCTCATAGCCCTTCACTGGGAAGCCTACCCTCTGTATACACGACAGAGTAGCTCCCACAGTAGACTTGAAACCACCAAGTGCAAGAGAAGTCTTCTGCACGTATGCACGAACCACTGTATCTCTAAAATTGTTGTACCTTATACATGTACTCCTGTGTCCCCAAATGAGCACAAATCTATTGCTTTTATAGGCCTCAATAGGCCAAGAGAGCCTTGCCGAATCTTCACGTCCACTGTTCACACGCCGGTTGATCACCCAAAATTGGAGGGGTAGGTCAAATATTCCCTTGATTTGAATTGGATCCACAAAAATAGGTAGCGTGAATGGTTGGTGGCAGCTCCATTTTTAACAATTACTTTTCACCTTATTACTTTGCAATTTGAAGCCCTTCAATTATGTAGTTCAAGAAATTGGGATGACAGGTGGAGTAGCCTCAATTCTAGTAAGCTCTTGTACTCCAAAGAAAAGACCTGTTCTGTAAGGCTAGCACGATCCACAATCTCACCGTCATGTCCCCGGATCCATTGCAAATTCTTGAGTCATCCATGCTTAAACTAGTGATAGGTCCTTCAAATCCAGACATTGCCAATCTCAAACCTGTGAGGAACACCAGGAAGAGCTTTCCAAACTTCTGATGTTCGTGTCAGTAGCTCCCACTGCAAGCATCTTCATGTCCACTGCCATTGATCGCAATGTAATTCCCAGAGGCCGAGACCCGGCCAGGGGTAGGCTTGTGGAATCTGAGGGGGTGGAGGTGTGTGTGGGTGTATGTGTGTGTGGGTGCGTGTATATGTGGGTGTGTGTGTGTATGAGTGGGTGTGGGTGTATATGTGTGAGAGTGTGTGTGTGGAAGGGTGTGTGTGTGTTTGTGTGTGTGGAAGCGAGGTTGTGCATGCATTTTAGTGTGTGTGAATAGGTGTATGCGTACGTGTGAGTGTGCATGTGTAAATATGCGGTTGTGTGCACATGCATGTGTGTGGGACTGTGTGTGTGTGGAGGTGTGAGTGTGCGAGGGGGAGGGGAGGGCGGCAGAGAGAGGAGGGGGTGTGGGTGTGTAGGTGGAGGCGAGGGCGGGGTAGGAAGGCGGAGGGCGGGGTGGAGGGCGGAGTGGAGGGGAGGCGGAGTGTGAGTGTGGGCGGAGAGAGAGGAGGGGGTGTGGGTGTGTAGGCGGAGGCGGGGGCGGGGGCGGGGGAGGAAGGCGGAGGGCGGGGTGGAGGGCGGAGTGGAGGGGAGGCGGAGTGTGAGTGTGGGCGGAGAGAGAGGAGGGGGTGTGGGTGTGTAGGTGGAGGCGGGGTGGGTGTGTAGGCGGAGGCGGGGGAGGAAGGCGGAGGTCGGGGCGGAGGGCGGGGCGGAGGGCGGAGTGGAGGGCGGGGCGGAGGGTGGAGTGGAGGGGAGGGGAGTGCGGAGTGGAGGGTGTGGAGGGGAGGCGGAGTGTGAGTGTGAGCAGAGAGAGAGGAGGGGGTGTGGGTGTGTAGGCGGAGGCGGGGTGGGTGTGTAGGCGGAGGCGGAGGCGGGGGAGGAAGGCGGAGGTCGGGGCGGAGGGCGGAGTGGAGAGGAGGTGGAGTGTGAGGAGGTGGAGTGTGAGGAGGGAGTGTGGGTGTGCAGGCGGAGGCGGGGGCGGGGGAGGAAGGCGGAGGTCGGGGCGGAGGGCGGAGTGTTGGTGTGTAGGCGGAGGCGGGGGCGGGGGAGGAAGGCGGAGGGCAGGTGGCGGGGGAGGGGAGAGAAAGAGGGGGGAGAGAGAGAGAGAGAGAGAGAGAGAGAGAGAGAGAGAGAGAGAGAGAGAGAGAGAGAGAGAGAGAGAGAGAGAGAGAGAGAGAGAGAGAGAGAGAGAGAGAGAGAGAGAGAGAGAGAGAGAGAGAGAGGACGGGGAAAGAGAGAGAGAGAGAGAGAGAGAGAGAGAGAGAGAGAGAGAGAGAGAGAGAGAGAGAGAGAGAGAGAGAGAGAGAGAGAGAGAGAGAGAGAGAGAGAGAGAGAGAGAGAGAGAGAGAGAGAGAGAGACGGGGAAAGAGAGAGAGAGAGAGAGAGAGAGAGAGAGAGAGAGAGAGAGAGAGAGAGAGAGAGAGAGAGAGAGAGAGAGAGAGAGAGAGAGAGAGAGGAAGAAAGAGAAAGGGAGATAGATGAGAAAGTGAGAGGCCGAGAGATAAAACAAATCAACTGGAATGAAAGCAACAACTACTCGTGACACTGAAAGCAACAATTGCCGGAACACCAATATGTCTAGGAAATGGAACGGAATACTCCCTGAAACTCGAGCCCAAGGCATGTGAGAGCTCTCCTCTCAATCTCTTTCTTTTCTATCTACTTAGGACCAGTGGGTTCTGACCCCTGTGCTTGGAGCCCACTGTTCCCATGCCACAAAGAGAGAGAGGGAGCAGAGACGGGGTACTACAGACCCCCACATCAAGATTTTGCACCGTCCCTGGTGCAATTTCTTTATTTGCTCATGCAAAAAATAAAAAAAAACCATGGTATGTACAGAGAGTGAATTTCATCTGCTTGCATCAATTCAAATAACTCTTCACCCTGGAGATGTTGACGAGGGGCATCTTTTTACCCTGCAGATCTTCCAGATGTACTGCACCATGTGGCAATACCTTGATAACCTTATATGGTCCTGCCCATTTGGGTGCCAATTTAGTTTGAATTGGTGGAATTTGATGCACTAAAACCATGGACCCTTCCTGTACTTCATTGGACCTCAGATACCTATCATGCAGTCTTTTGCGCTCTTCTTGTGTCACTAGAAGTTTCTGCATTGCCCCTTCTTTGTATTCTTCTAATGCCACCAATCTCTGAATGGGGGGTTCAATTCCAATGGTTTTGATTCCTAGTTCCTTTCTGATAATGAACTCGAATGGTGCCAATGCTTCTTTCCCATATACTAACCGAAATGGAGTTTTGCCTGTGGTTCCCCTCTTCGTGGTTCTGAAAGGCCAAATAGCACCAATCAGTGCTAGCGGCCAAGAGCTTTGATGATCGAAAGATAATTTGTGAAGCAATCCAATCAAAATCTTATTGGAACTCTCTGCTTGGCCATTTGCCCTTGGGTAATAGGAACAAGATTTTTTATGGAAGATTTTGTACCTGTCAAATATAAACTGGAGCAATTGATTTACAAAATGCGTGCCCCTGTCACTAGTAATTTCCAGTGGGCAACCAAATCTTGAGAAAATACGCTTATACATAAATTTAGCTACTGTTAAAGCCGTGCAGTTCACAGTAGCTTTAGCCTCTATCCATTTAGTGGCATAGCATGTGGCCATCAAAATATACTTTTTTCCTCCAGGTTGACCCGTTGGACTAATTGGTCCTATGAAATCAAGACCCCATCGTTCAAATGGGAGCCATCCTGTAGATATGACCAATGGTTGGAAATTCAATCTGGTTGGCGTGGGAGCACACCTCTGGCAGATGTGGCATTCTTTAGAAAACTTGATTGCATCCTTGAAAATATGAGGCCACCATAAACCTTTGTGGATGATTCTATGAGCCAATTCTTCCCCCCTTAGATGTCCTTCACTGTGTGTAGCTTCCAGCAGAAGATTTACCTCCTTTGGATAGACACACCTTCTCAATATATCATCTTGACAGTATTTATATAAATTTCCATTTATAAGAGAATATGCTTTGGTTTTCAGGAGCAATCTTCTCTTTTCTACAGGTGTCAAGTGTTCTGGGATCTTTCCAGTAGTCAGAACATGGAGAATTTCATCATACCAACCAATCCGGATTGCTACTAGAAAAAGATTGCTATCCACCAACTCATCATTAATACCTGTTGCCTTTTCGCTCATTGCCGTCCTGGACACTTGATCTGCCATGTAGTGCTCTTTTCCTGGCTTAATATGAATATCAAAATTAAATTCTTGAAATAGGAGTAACCATCTCCAAATCCTTCCAACTACTCTAGGCTTGTTTATCAAATACTTCAAGGGTTGATGATCAGAAATAACAATGAAATGTACACCAAGGAGATAATGTCGGAACTTCTGAAGAGCAAATACGATAGCCAAACCTTCTCTTTCCGTTGTACTGTAATTTCTTTCAGCTTGGTTGAGTAGTCTGCTTGCATAAGAGATAGGTCTATCCACTTTGTGAGATGATGGTTGAGCTAGAACTGCACCAACAACATGAAGACTAGCATCTGTATGCACATGAAATTCCAATGACCAATTAGGAACACTTAAAAGTGGAGCAGTACATAGTCTCAACTTTAGTTCACAAAATGCTTTGTCAGCTTCAGCACTCCATGAGAAAGGGATCTTTTTACTGGTAAGCCTTGACAAGGGCTTAGCAATTTCCGAATACATCCAAATGAATCTTCTGTGATACCCTGCATGGCCCAAGAAACTTTGTACTTCCTTTGGGCTTTGTGGAATAGGCATGGAAAGGATAGTAGTGATCTTTGCCGGATCAACAGTTATCCCTTCGACTGATACTATGTGGCCTAGGAGAGTGCCTTTGGTCACCAAAAAATGACATTTAGCAGGATTTAACTTCAACCCTGTTTTGAGACACTGCTCAAAGATTTCCTTTAGATTATCCAAATGATTATTGAAATCTTGAACTATTGCTCTCCCATCTGTTCCTGAAAACACTGAAAAATCATCCATAAAAAGGCGCAGAAATGAGGTTAACCATTTCCCTAGTATCTGATACATTGCTCTATTAAAGGATGCTGGTGCATTCTTCAAGCCAAAGGCCATACGGGTATAAACATATGTGCCCCATGGAGTAACAAAAGCCGTCTTGTCTCTATCTTCAGAATGAATGGCTATCTGATTGTAGCCACTGAACCCATCAAGAAAACTATATAAAGAGTGTCCGGCTACTTCTTCAAGCACCTGCTCTGTGAATGGTTGAGGAAAGCCATCTTGAATAGTTACCTTATTCAAGGCACGAAAATCAATGCATACTCTTATTTTGCCGTTTTTCTTTGGTACAATGACCATGGAAGAAAGCCACCGTGAGTGTTCTACGGGAACAATAATGCCTGCCTCTTCCAGTTTTGTTATTTCTAGCTTTACTGCTTCTGCATACTTTGGATTAAGTCGGTAAGGCCTACTTCTTGCAGGTGAAGCTCCTTCCACTAAGGGTATTCGGTGTAATCCAAGCTCCTCTGGTATCCCTGTTAGGTCTTTATAGGACCATGCAAAGACACTTTTATAGGCAAAAAGTAGGGAGGTTACCTTCTGCAATAAAGAGGGATAGTGCCATAACCAAGCAGGCAAGTGAACTATCTGAGGATTCTCTTCATCACCAAGATTTACTTCTTGAACAAACTTTTCAGAATTGGACTCACTTGAAAATTCATCTCCATTGTATGCAGGAGCAGAGTTCAATTTATGATCCACAATCTGCTCCTTCATCCATCCTAAAGGTATATTTGAGAATGGAAGTTCTTGAAGGTCACACTTAGCTTCCTCCGATGCAGGCACAACTTTGTCACTTTCTGGTCCTGCAAGCATAAAATCATCTGACTCCTCATGTTTACCTGCCTTTTCCTTACATACCATCTAAGTGGCGCTAAGTGTTGAATTTTGATTATTTGACTTAATTAGAGGTTTCTGTCCTTCGGGAGGTGCTTGCAAAAGATAAGCTCGACTTCCTCGCTTACTCTTTTCTATACTGTTTAAGTGAAAAACATCCATTTTTTCCTCTTCCCGACCTCCTTGTATTGCTCCTGCAAAATCTTCATTTACCTCACATATCTCCACTGTGCAGCATTCTGCACTTCCCATCATCCAACTTAATAGGGCATCATCTTCTGAAGGCATTACCTGGGTTTCCATTGCATACCCAGTAGCCTTGTTGATGTCTGATCCTTCTTCCAAATGTACCTGTAAATGATTGTTAGTACATGTGGAAATCCATAACTTGTTCTTTCCCCAATCCTATAGAGCCTTTGCTTGCCTTAACCAAGGCCTTCCCAAGAGTAGAGGGTATGAGGTCTCCTGTGGCAGGGCTATAACGACAAAGTCTAAAACAAAATGACAACCCTGCACTATCATAAGTACCTTTTCGACAATGCCCAGTGGTGCAACCCGACGTTGATCTGCTAATGTGACTGTGAAGGGTGCTGCCTTTGTGGGATTCAGCCTTAGTTTCTTCATAGTGAAATCAGGCATCAAATTGATGCCGGAACCTCCATCTATAATAACACCTGTGAGAGCTTCATCCTTGATAAAAATAGATAATCTTGAGCTTTGATAATTAGCCAGGGGTGCAGGAGGAAAGTCCACCATAAAACCATCTATGCTAGGAGGTGGGCACAAGCATGCAGAATGTATAATCTTCAGCAGATCACTTCTTACTTTAGAATCCATCTTTATGAGTTGGTACAGACTAATCTTATGGTGAATACCTTTCAAGATTTCCTCAATGTTCACTTCTTGCGTGTCTTCAGGAGTACTTATTGGTCGATCTTTTAGCAAATTAGTCACCCTCTCATAAGCCTCTTCCATGTCTTCTTGGTCCTTCCATCCCACCCTCTTTTCTGCATCTCTAACTTTGGGTCCCTGTTGTTCCTCCTTATGGGCTACTGCCGCTTGCCTGGCTCTAGTCATCATTGGCATGGATGAAGATGAAACAGCATAAGATTGAGCGGTCATACCTTCTTCTTTTGGAGAGACTGAAATCATGTGGATTGGAGTAGGACGACCTCTTGGGCAATCTTTGGTATAATGATCCTTTGCCTCCGGACAATGTTGACAAGGAGGTGCATCTTCTGGAAGAGAACACCTATTCTGCATGTGGCCGTACTCACCACAATGGTAGCACATCAAAGGTCTATTGTATCTAGGCTTGGCAGGCCGATTCTCTTCTCTATTAGCTGTATGTGAAGTACTAGCATAATATGAATCCAAAGCTTGATGGTTACCTCGTTGTTGTGCTCCCTTGAGGTAGTAGCAGTCTCCAGCTTCATGACCATCTTTGCCATAGAATTGACAACTGACCTTGTTAGGACAATTAACATTGGAATGTCCACTATTGCTACATATTGTACACCAAACCTGTCTTCGTATGTCCTGTGTGGTTCGCAAATCTTTGAGCTCACGACAAAGTTGAGCTACTTCATCAACAGTGTGGGGCGGGGGTAGCGACACAACCTTCTCTTCTTGGCGACTTTGCTGCATTCTTAAGGCTTCCAACTCCTTCCTGAGTTGCCCGATGGGATCCAAGTGTGATCCATAATTTGGTTGGGCCTCCCCTTCAAAATGTAGTCTAGCCTCCTCAATGCGCGATGCAGTTGCAACAAAATCATCAAGTGTTGCATCCAACCTAAGAGATTCACGAAGCTTCTACTGAGATGACTTGGGCAGAGCTTTCTCTATCCATTTTTTTACCAAGAAATCACCTGGAGCATGTGGTAGACGTGAAACAAGTGCTTTTGTTCTAGTGTGAAGTTCGTGGAAGGATTCACCTGATCTCAATTTTAGGTTCTCCAGCTGATCTAGAGCTCTTTCAGAGGAGTTGCTTGGTCGGAATGTCTGCGAGAATGCCGTCTTCAGTGCCTCCCATGTAGTGAAGTGTCCATCTGCATATTGACTATACCATTTGTCTGCAAGGCCTTCCAATGTAGATGGGAAGAGTACCAACATTGCATCCTCTCGGTTCTGCAATCCTCGTCCGCGGCATAATGAGACGAATCTCCTCACGTGGTCGTCCGCATCCTCATAAGCCAATCCCTTAAATGTAGGGAACTTGATGTTCAACCTAGAGAGTAAATGAGAAAGTTCCTCCATGGGCACTGGTGCTTCTTCTGAAGTATCAGAGGAAAAATCCAACGTCCTCCTCAGTTTCTCTTTTGAAAGACGGAAAAATTTAAGGGTAGAGGGGTACTAGCCGAAGGTAGAGCTGACTTCTTGAGGCTCTTTTGTACACGAAGGGGCTCTCTCTCTACTTGAGTGTGGGTCATGTACCCACTCGCAGAATGCAAAAAATCAAGAACTTAATGCAATGACAATTATATAGTGCACACTAGATACCTCCCACAAAAATGCAAGGTCCCACCGGGCGTGCCAAACTGTAGAGGAGGTACTGGGGTATCCGCTTTTAACAAAGGTAGAGAGTGAAGATTAAACACGTCCAGTACGTCGCCTACTCAAGGGAGGTTCTCTTTAGGGAAGTATACCCTTTAACATTTCTGTGAGCAGGTAGATAACACGGATAGCACAGAGTGGTAAATACTTCAGAAAATGTGAACAATATATGACAAAGGAAGACCGTACACTTCTTGATTCAAATCCGAGGATTACAATGTTGGGCACAGTGATGCCTAAGGTGCAAATTTAGGACTAACAAGCCACAAGCTTAGGGCTAACAACCACCTTAAAAGTACATACTCCCATACAATAGTTTCTTCCTATCAGCACAAGGACCACTGATATGCAGACTAACTCAGAACAATACAAATGGTAAGATCTTCTCAAGAGAATAGAACACAATCAACCACACTGACTCACGGAAAAGAAGAAGAATCCAAGCTACTCTTTTACACTATAGTGCTCATAGCCCTTCACTGGGAAGCCTACCCTCCGTATACACGACAGAGTAGCTCCCACAGTAGACTTGAAACCACCAAGTGCAAGAGAAGTCTTCTGCACGTATGCACGACCCACTGTATCTCTAAAATTGTTGTACCTTATACATGTACTCCCGTGTCCCCAAATGAGCACAAATCTATTGCTTTTATAGGCTTCAATAGGCCAAGAGAGCCTTGCCGAATCTTCACGTCCACTGTTCACACGCCGGTTGATCACCCAAAATTGGAGGGGTAGGTCAAATATTCCCTTGATTTGAATTGGATCCACAAAAATAGGTAGCGTGAATGGTTGGTGGCAGCTCCATTTTTAACAATTACTTTTCACCTTATTACTTTGCAATTTGAAGCCCTTCAATTATGTAGTTCAAGAAATTGGGATGACAGGTGGAGTAGCCTCAATTCTAGTAAGCTCTTGTACTCCAAAGAAAAGACCTGTTCTGTAAGGCTAGCACGATCCACAATTTCACCGTCATGTCCCCGGATCCATTGCAAATTCTTGAGTCATCCATGCTTAAACTAGTGATAGGTCCTTCAAATCCAGACATTGCCAATCTCAAACCTGTGAGGAACACCAAGAAGAGCTTTCCAAACTTCTGATGTTCGTGTCAGTAGCTCCCACTGCAAGCATCTTCATGTCCACTGCCATTGATCGCAATGTAATTCCCAGAGGCCGAGACCCGGCCAGGGGTAGGCTTGCGGAATCTGAGGGGGTGGAGGTGTGTGTGGGTGTATGTGTGTGTGGGTGCGTGTATATGTGGGTGTGTGTGTGTATGAGTGGGTGTGGGTGTATATGTGTGAGAGTGTGTGTGTGGAAGGGTGTGTGTGTGTTTGTGTGTGTGGAAGCGAGGTTGTGCATGCATTTTAGTGTGTGTGAATAGGTGTATGTGTACGTGTGAGTGTGCATGTTTAAATATGCGGTTGTGTGCACATGTATGTGTGTGGGACTGTGTGTGTGTGGAGGTGTGAGTGTGCGAGGGGGAGGGGAGGGCGGCAGAGAGAGGAGGGGGTGTGGGTGTGTAGGCGGAGGCGGGGCGGGGGAAGAGAGGAGGGGGTGTGGGTGTGTAGGCGGAGGCGGGGTGGGTGTGTAGGCGGAGGCGGGGGCGGGGGAGGAAGGTGGAGGTCGGGGCGGAGGGCGGAGGGCAGGGCGGAGGGCGGAGTGGAGGGCGGGGCGGAGGGCAGAGTGGAGGGGAGGGGAGTGCGGAGTGGAGGGTGTGGAGGGGAGGCGGAGTGTGAGCGTGAGCGGAGAGAGAGGAGGGGGTGTGGGTGTGTAGGCGGAGGCGGGGTGGGTGTGGAGGCGGAGGCGGAGGCGGGGGAGGAAGGCGGAGGTCGGGGCGGAGGGCGGAGTGGAGGGGAGGCGGAGTGTGAGGAGGCGGAGTGTGAGGAGGGAGTGTGGGTGTGCAGGCGGAGGCGGGGGCGGGGGAGGAAGGCGGAGGTCGGGGCGGAGGGCGGAGTGTTGGTGTGTAGGCGGAGGCGGGGGCGGGGGAGGAAGGCGGAGGGCAGGTGGCGGGGGAGGGGAGAGAAAGAGGGGAGAGAGAGAGAGAGAGAGAGAGAGAGAGAGAGAGAGAGAGAGAGAGAGAGAGAGAGAGAGAGAGAGAGAGAGAGAGAGAGAGAGAGAGAGAGAGAGAGAGAGAGAGAGAGAGGGACGGGGAAAGAGAGAGAGAGAGAGAGAGAGAGAGAGAGAGAGAGAGAGAGAGAGAGAGAGAGAGAGAGAGAGAGAGAGAGAGAGAGAGAGAGAGAGAGAGAGAGAGAGAGAGAGAGAGAGAGAGAGAGAGAGAGAAAGAAAGAGAAAGGGAGATAGATGAGAAAGTGAGAGGCCGAGAGATAAAACAAATCAACTGGAATGAAAGCAACAACTACCCGTGACACTGAAAGCAACAACTGCCGGAACACCAATATGTCCAGGAAATGGAACGGAATACTCCCTGAAACTCCAGCCCAAGGCATCTGAGAGCTCTCCTCTCAATCTCTTTCTCTTCTATCTACTTAGGACCAGTGGGTTCTGACCCCTATGCTTGGAGCCCACTGTTCCCATGCCACAAAGAGAGAGAGGGAGCAGAGACGGGGTACTACAAAAGCCAAACTTATCACATATGAAAGTTTTTGGCTGTATTGCATATGTACATGTTCCAGATGAGCTGAGGATGAAGCTTGATCCAAAAGCAAAAAAATGTGTCTTCATTGGGTACTTCCTTGAGCAAAAGGGATATAAATGTTATAACCCACTCACACGACAAGTGAAGGTGATCAGAGATGTGGTATCTGATGAAATGTCAAGCTTCTATGTAAATGCCAAAGAAGGACTGAATCTTGGACCAAATGACAAAGAAAATGTTAAAAAATCAAGTGCAGAATCTCAAGTTTTGAGTGCATTGGATGCATCACCAAGCAATAGTTCCAACTCAAATCCATGGAGTGAAAGATTGCATGGAAATTTGAGTCCAATAAATTCATCAAATACATCCAAGAAAGGTAAAGAAAGGCTTTTTGGTGGTCATAAAACATCTGCAGGTTTTGAAGACGTTGATGGAGATTTAAGCGGTTCAGAAAGGAGTCTTGATGAGGAACTTGGATTGCCCTCTGTGAAGACTCCAAGAGTAAGAAAGGCACATGCAAATGATACAAGGAGAAGTGACCCAGGACCAAGAAGATCTGGGAGGATGCAGAATTGAGTGCAACGATTGATATATGATAGTTACATGGCTTGTCATTGTGCCTACATGGCAAAGTTAATACAAGATGTTGAACCTTCCTGTTTTGAAGATGCAATTGGAAATGTAGATTGGGAAAAAGCTATGGATGAGGAGATGGGTGCACTTTATGGAAAAGATACATGGAAGCTGGTTCCATTTCCATAAGGAAAGAAATCCATAGGGTACAAGTGGGTTTACAAGATAAAGCACAATGTTGATGGTAGCATAAGCAAGTATAAAGCACATTTGGTAGAAAAAGGATATGCACAAATGTATGGCATTGACTATGAGGAAACATTCAGCCCTATATCTAAAATGTCTACTATTAGAGCACTTGTTGCATTAGCTACAGCAAAAGGGTGGACTTTGCATCAGATGGGTGTGAAGAATGCTTTTCTACATGGTGAGTTACAGGAAGAAGTATACATGGACCAGCCACAAGGATATGAAGATTCAAAGCATCCAGAATATGTTTGCAGGTCGCAAAAGGCTTTGTATGGGCTGAAGCAAGCTCTTTGTGCATGGCATGCAAGGATTGTTGATTACTTAACCACCATTGGGTTTTCTATGTGTGATGTAGATCATTCACTATATGCAAGGAAGGGTGATGATGGCATCACAATTGTGGCTATTTACGTTGATGACTTGATTGTAGGTGGTGATAATGAAGAAAGCATCAAAGAGGTAAAGCAACTTCCTATGTAGGAATTTGACATGAAAGATCTTAGTGTGTTGCGCTATTTCTTGTGCATTGAGTTTATACATACAGAAAAAGGTATATGAATGTCACAAAGGCCATATGCCTTGAGTATGCCGCAAAACTATGGTATGGCTGATTGTAAGCCAATTTCTATGCCATTAGATCAGAATTTGAATTTGGATACTACATCAGGTAAAGCATTGGAAAATGCTACTATGTACACGAAAATTGTGGGAAGTCTTATAAATCTCACAATAACAAGGCCTGATCTAAGCTACACTGTTTGACTTGAAAGTTAGTTTATGCAGGTTTCCAAGAAGCCACATTTGGATGCTTTGAGGTGCACTTTACGTTATGTCAGTGCTACCTTGGATTATGCATTGTTTTATGAAGTTGGTGTAGATTTTTAGGTTTATGGATACATCGATGCACATTGGGCTGGTAGCATTCCAGATAGAAGATCTACTAGTGGTTTTCAATTCTCACTTGGGAGTGCAGCTATTACATGGAGCAGCAAGAAGAAACCCACTGTTGCTTTGTTGAGTACAGAGGCTGAATATCGAGGTGTTGCAATGGCAGTATGTGAGGCACCAGGGCTAGAAATGCTACTTGCAGATTTAGGTGTGTAAGTGCGAAAGCCTATCACTATTTATTGTGATAACCTTAGCAACATACAGTTAGCACGGAATCCTGTTTTCCATGCTAGAACAAAGCATATCGAGGTACATTATCACTTCATCAGAGAGAAGGTATTCACAGGTGATATTGACCTTGATTATGTGAAAAAAAATGAGCAAGTTGCTCATATTTTTACTAAACCACTTGGAGCTGAGAAGTTGAATAAGTTTCGAGAGATGCTTGAATAAGAGGACATGACATTGAGCTTGAGGGGAAGTGTCGAGATATCAAGTTCAGCATGTGATGATCGAGGATGACACATATCAGTTTTTTGCTTCTCTAACATGTATAGTGGTCACATTGGTATATGTCAGGGATACTTCATTGAGCTTTATTAGATTTATCTACCAAGAGTGATGGCTTATTTGTTAATTGCCAGCTCACTCATTTACGGACATTAGATTTCTCCTCACTACTGATCTTTATATATTGCACTTGTTGTATTCTTGCTTTTTGGTCATTCTTGTACATTCCTTTTTTATACAATAGAAGAAGAAGATCATCATTCTTGTTGATATATTTAGGTAGTTCTGTGTGTGAACACACTAGGACCGCCGGGACACTTTTTTCCCTCTTTAGGAGGTTTTTTTCCCCCGGCTTGTATATACGCCTATTGCCCTAATGGGCTACTTATCTTTGTACATTCTCTAGTAATACATTCAGTATTGTGTGTTTGTGCTCCAAGCTTCTTCTTCTTCCTTGTGTTGTTTGCGTGCTTCCGTAGACATCTATCTCCAACAATTGGTATCAGAGCAGTTCGTCGCTTCATCTAGGGTGCCGTCGACACTCCTACATTTGCAGTCTCAAAATCGCGATCTAAGCTCGTTTTGGCCTCCGAACGCACTGTCGCAATGCTTGTGCAAGCTATTTTGTCTTTTTGTGCCAAAGGTATATACCAGTTTCTGGTCGCCACTTTAAGCGTCTTGAAGTCTGCTACAGGTCTAATAGAACTCGTCTGGGTAGTTCTGTTCAACTTTTTGAGATACAGTCAATTTTCTGCACCAAGGTATTTTAGTCATCGGCCATGGCTGAAAGCAGTGATGTATTCCGTATGTTGGCTGTTGAGGATAAGTTGGATGGTACCAACTACCCATTATGGGCTTATATGATGCGACATGTATTGGTTGCAAAAGGATTGTGGAACATTGCGTAGGGTGTTGAAAGACGTCCTGTTACACCTCTCACTATAGGTACTGCAAATACAGGTGCTGGAGCTGATGAAGATGGTGTTGAAGATGATATTCCGTAGATTCCTGTTCGTGCTGCTGTTTCTGTTGCACCTACTGCAGAGAAGATTCACTAGGATGGGAGAGATGCCCAAGCACATGCTTTGATAGCCTTGTCTGTCAAACATGCCATTATTCCTCACATTCGCTCTTGTAGAATAGCTAAGGATGCTTGGGATACACTTACCACATTGTACCAAGCTAGGTATGAGGCTCGTGTTGCTTACCTCCGAAAACAGTTGGAGAGTGAGCACATGAATGAAGGTTATTCTATGGATAATTTCCTAACAAAGATCACTTGATTTTTGTTGATGAGGTTATACAAGATAGCTCACTTGTGCAGGCCATTCTGATTGGTCTTCCTGATTCATATCAGAGTTTTGCTTCTACTCTTCAGTTGATGATGAAAGGCAATCCCAATGCCTTATCATTTGAGGAGTTAGTCTCTGTTCTGTTGCAGGAAGATCAGTCCAGGCAAAACAGGTCCATTATGCGAGTTGTAGATCAAGATTTCTTGGCTAGTCAGAAGGGCAAAGGAAAATGGAGCTCTTCAACTAGTAAGCAGAAATCTTCTAATTCTGCATATTCGAAGAAGGAAGATAAAGATGAGAAGAAATCAGAAAGGCAGAAATTATTTTGTAAGTACTGTAAAGGGAATGATCATATCATAAAGAACTGTCCAAAACTGGCTGCTAAAGAGGCAAAGAAGAAAGAGGTTGGAATGGTTGTTGCAGAGGCCTCTACACCAAAAACAGAGTCTGCAAATCTTGTGCAGGAAGAAGAATGGGTGTTTACTACTGTCTGCAATTTTGACCCATCTTCTCATGAGCAGTGCTAAACGTGGGATAAAACACCAATGTAAAGTGCCTTATACACCTCAACAGAATGGAGTTGCTGAACGAAAGAATAGGTCACTCATGGAGATGGCGAGGTGCATGGTCAAGAGTCAGGCTTTACCACATAGTTTCTGGCTTGAGGCTGTCTTGTGTGCAACATATGTACTGAACGGGTGTCCCACTAAAGCAGTGCAGTCTATCACTCCATATGAGGCTTGGCATGAGTGCAAGCCATCTGTTTCTCATCTGCGTGTTTTTGGTTGTTTGGCATATGCACTAGTGCCTCAACAACATCACAGAAAATTAGATGATAAGGCAGTAAAATGTGTTTTTGTTGGGTACAGTTCTAAAAGTAAAGGCTATCGTCTGTATCGTCCATAGACTAAACGCATTTTGGTTAGCCGTGATGTTGTATTTTTCGAAGATGCTATTCAGCCATTGCTTTCATGTACTAAGGAGACATCTGTTAGCTCCAAAGACATGTATGATACTTTGATGCCTCTTTTTACAAGTGGATGTTCTAGTGCTGGTCCTAATTGTTGATGTATGAAACACCACAAGAAATGAATTAATGTGACACTAGAACACCTCTATGGTCACCATTAACTCATTGCCACTCCAAACTTTGAGAAATGATAGCCTAAAGTGAGAACTTTGCTTCTACAGAAATTCCTAGTCACCGAAATGACATATCTTCAGTATTTTGCTAATTTCTCCTAGCTCAAGTATTATTTCTCCATGAAACTTTATAGGCTGAAACTAGAAGAGTAGATCTTTCCAACAAGCTATCATATGCATCAAAGGAATCTCTAGAACTCAAGTTATGGCCTTCACAAGATCACCCTCTATGACTTCCAAAAGTGGAATTTTTTCCTATTTTAGTAATCCTGGGTGTCTAAAAAAAAAAAATTTGATGCCTAGCATCGAATTTCAGTCAAGGTCGATGCCGGGCATCGACTTTGAGCTTTTTTAGGCTCTTTTTCTGCACCAAAAATACTCTCTTTTACACACACATGAAGAAGACCACTTGTATGCTAGAAGTCGATGCCGGGCATCGACTTTATGCTGAAACTCAATGCCAGGCATCGAGTTGCTCCACAAACTTCATGTTTTTAAAAGATTCAACAACAGCTAATACACAAAGAATGAAAATAATTACTTATCAGCACAAACTCGATGCCACGCATCGAATTGCTTGAAAAACTTGATCTTTTGAATTCATCACACAGTAGGCAAGCATGGAGATAATGGAGAGAGACTCATACATAGAACTTTACTCAGTTCTTTCTCATAGCTATGAAAACTCAGAAGTTTTACAGATGCTTTCTCACTCAGAGAAGCTCGACTATACTCAGTCGTATAAAATGAACTCCTTCTCTCTTTCTATCACTCTCTTCCACTTCTTCTCTCTCTCTCTCTCTCTCTCTCTCTCCGCGTCAGTTGATACAAGATAACTTATATAGATTTTTGTATTCTCGTGATTTTAAAAAACTTCTAGAACTAAAGTGAACTAACTTTATAAATATGATACACTTGTGAATTTGTCCCTTCACATAGGCATGGGGTTTTCTTCGTAAGATTTGACCTTCAAATATATGTCCAATTAGTGATTGTTTCTCCAACAGCTCCCCCTCAATCACTAATTGACATTCACTGTTTCTTCATATCATCTTCTTTTCTTTTACTCCTGCCATGCTTTTGAATGTGCTAATCTTCACACCATCCAAGCTCTTTGTCATTATGTCTGCTAACTGATCTTTAGTAGAAATGTACTCCACTTCAATCTCCTTCTCCATTACCTTTTCTCTGAGAAAATGATATTGTATCTCTATGTGCTTTGTCCTTGCATGAAAAACTGGATTTGCTGCAAGATAAAGTGAACTCATATTATCTCCATGTATTGTAGGTGTACCTTGATCAATGCCTAAGCTCTTTAACAATGTCTACATCCATATGACTTCCTTAGCTGCTTCCACAAGTCCTTTGTACTCTGCTTTAGTTGATGATAATGCTATTGTATGTTGTTTCTTTGAACACCAACTTACAAGCTTATCACCAATGTATATCATGTAACCATGAGTTGATCTTCTGTCATCCTGGTTACCTGCCCAATCTGAATCACTATAGGCTCTCAACTTCAAATCTGATGTAAAAGGATAATATAATCCTTCCTTTATAGTTCCTTTGATATATCTGAGAACTCTTTGACCTGCAATCCAATGTGGGTCCTTTGGACAATGCATGAACTGTGATAAAACTCCCACTGCATAACTAAGATCAGGTCTTGTTAGTTTAGCATAAATCAAACTACCCACAAGAGATTGATACTTCCTCATATCTTTGTATTCTGCACCATCATATTTATTGAGCTTGTGATTAACTTCAAGTGGAGTTGAAGCTTCTCTGCAATTTTCCATATCAAACTTCTTCAATAGATTCAGAAGATACCTTTCTTGTGATACATATATGCCATGATCTGTATAAGTGACTTCCATTCCAAGAAAGTATGACAACTTTCCTAGGTCACTGATCTTGAACTCTTTCTCAAGTAATCTCTTTACCTCCTTGATTCCTTCATATGAAGTACCTGTGATTATAATGTCATCTACATAAATACAAATGTAGATTGTACCTTCCTCTGTTCTTTTGATAAGTAGACTTGAATCTGCTTTTGAACTTTGATATCCAAGATCATTGAGATACTTCACCAGTCTATAGTTCCAAGCTCTTGGAGCTTGCTTCAATCCATACAATGCTCTTCTCAACCTGCAAACAAAATTTGGATACCTGGAATCTAGAAACCCTTGAGGTTGTTCCATGTATACCTCATCTGATATGTATCCATTCAAGAACGCCTTCTTTATATCCAATTGACTTAGAGTCCATCCTTCTGAAGCTGCAATAGCAATGATTGTCCTTATAGTTGCCATCTTAGCTACAGGACTGAATGTCTCATCATAATCTATGCCATAGGTTTGGGCATAGCCTTTCACCACCAGTCTAGCTTTGTATCTGGCTATATTTCCATCTGCAAGCTTCTTCACTTTATAAACCCATTTATTTCCAATTACTTTCTTACCATTTGGTTTAGGAACAAGTTCCCATGTCTTGTTCTCCTCCAGTGCATTGAATTCTTCCTTCATTGCATCTTCCCATTGCTTCTTACATTTTGCTTCATCATAGTTATGAGGTTCTTCATTATCTTTGACCATATATGCATAGTTCTTCTGAGTTATGTAAGAAGTATCATAAGAATACCTTTTTGGTTGCCTTCTAGTCCTGCTTGACCTTCTTGGTTCACATTCTTCATAAGTTTCTGGATACATCTCTTCATCAAATATAGGAGCTTCTTCATTCCTTCTTGTTAATCCACTTCTGGATGTACTTGCTTGCATATAGTCTTCATCTCTATTTACCTGCACAATTGATTTTTCTTTCTCACATCTTCTTACCTCTTCTTCAAATTCTTCAGCTGTATGACTTTGATCTGCATACCAACTTTTCTATTCATCAAATGTAACATCTCTAGAAACAATAAATTGTTTGGTTAGAGGATTCCACAATCTGTAACCCATCTGCTTGTCATCATAACCAATGAACACATATTTTTCTGCCTTTGGTTCAAGTTTATGTCTTAGTTGTGATGGCACATAAACATATGCAATTGATCCAAACACTCTACAATGATCTAGTGTTGGTTTCCTACCCCACCAAGCTTCATATGGAGTCATTCCATTCAGAGCTGCACATGGTAATCTATTCACAAGATATGTAGTTGTATGTATAGCCTCAGCCCAAAGATAATTTGGACAATTCTTCTCCTTTAGCATAGCTCGAGCAAACTCAACCAAAGTCCTGTTCCTTCTTTTTGCTACACCATTTTGTTGTGGTGTATACCTGAAAGTTATCTCTCTCTTAATACTTGCATTCCAAAGATAATCATTGAACTCTTGGGAGAAGTATTCTCTCCCTCCATCAGACCTCAGTCCTTTAAGCTTTTGACCTGTGAATCTCTCTGCATATGCATGAAAATGCTTGAAAGCTCCAAACACTTCTGATCTTTCCTTCAAAACATATAATGTTATCCATCTTGTAGCATCATCAATGAAAAGAACATAATACCTTGAGCCACTGATAGATCCTTCTTTTGTTGGTCCCCATACATCTGTATGAATGAGCTCAAGTAATCCATCATGTTTGAATCCTTTCTTTTGAAATGGTAACCTGTGTGCTTTTCCCATTTGACATGCTTCACATTTATAAACCATATGTTGACTTTGCACATTTGGTAATCCTAGTACAGACTGATTAGCAACCATAGCTTTAATTCCTTTTTCATTGAAATGACCTAATCTCTTATGCCAAAGATCAAGTTCTGTAATCATTCCTTCACCATGTGTGAGCAAAGCTTGACCAATGTTCCCTTGCACTCTTAAAGTAAAGAGTCTACCTTCTTTCTTACCAGAGACAATCTGATTATATCCATTCTCTGGCTCTTCAACAAATACTCCTTCATTTGTAAACCTGACTTGAAAACCTTTTTCAACTATCTGTCCCACACTAATCAAGTTTTTAGGTATTGTAGGAACATACAAAACATTGGTTAGCAAATCTACTCCACTCTTGCATTTCACCTTTCCAATTGAATGTACACTATGTCTGGTATTATCACCTGTTTGAACTGTGTGACTCAAAATACCTTTTTCCAATTCTGACATCAATACTATGTTTCCTGACAAATGATTAGAACAACCACAGTCAATGTAAAATACCTTTAGATCTTATTTATCTGATGTGCTGATTGAATTCATCATCAATGATGTATGACTTTCATTCTATGTGTCATTTGCATAGTTGTAGTAGGTGGTGTTGTAGGATTGATTATGTCCCCAACTTCTTCCTCCACCTCTACCATAGCCTCCTCTTTGACTTTGTCTACCTCTTTGAAAATTACTTTGATATCTTCCACCTCGGCCTCTGCTATTGTTGTTTTGATTCTGGTTTGATCCTTGTTGATTGTGCCAACAATCATGAGCCAAATGATTACTAAATCCACAGATCCAGCAAGCCTTCTTGTTGTTATTTTGATTACCTCTTCCTCTTCCAAAACCTCTTGGTCTTCCTCTGTCAGTGCCTTTACCTCTTGCATAATAAGCTTGAGAACTAGACTCCTCTTCATCCTTTGCTTTACCTTTATCTCCTTTCTTCTTGTTCTTCATGTACATTGCAGAACTTTGTCCTTTATCTCCATCTCCCTTTAAGTCTTGCTCATATGTGAGCATCAAACCAAGCAACTGGTTCAAATCTGGAACATAATGATTTAATGAAAGTTCTGTTGATAAGACAAAAGGTTTCCACCTTTCATCCCCTCTCAAACCTGCAAGTAGCTAAGCAATCAATCTGTGATCTTCAACATCTTCATCTATGGATCCAAGACTATGTGCTAGATCCTTCATCTTAGTGACATAATCACTAATACTTTGACTTGGCTTCTTCTTGAATGTTGTAAACTCTGACCATAGACTTGCTTTCCTTGCTTTGGTAGTACTTTGGAAATGATACTCCAATGCATTCCATATATCTTCAGATGATTCCAATCCTCTGATGTGTGGTAACAAATGATCTGAGATTGTATTGTAGATGTAGGCTTTTGCACTTGCATCCTTCTTGTGCCAATGCTTTAAAGCATCAAGTTCTTCTTTCTTTGGTCATCTTTCATCTTCAAATACTGGCTTCTCTTCTTCACCTGTTACATATATCATGAGATCCTTACTCATAAGTAAGGCTTCCATTCTCATTACCCATGCGGGGTAATTATCTCTATCTAGTTTGTCAATGGAGATATGATCTGCCATACTCCTTCCCTTCTGCTGCAACCTGTGAGCTTAAAGAATAAAGGATAATACCTTTTGGAGTTCTTTGTGTATGAGGATACTTCGAAAGTAATCTTTTGATGCCTTGTGTCTTCAAATGCTTCACCTTTCAATCTTTAATGGAAAACTTTACAAAACTTCTCGTACCTTTGCCGCCTTCTGCTCTTTAGGACCTTTCAACTCTGATACCACTTGTTGATGTATGAAACACCACAAGAAATGAATTAATGTGACACTAGAACACCTCTATGGTCACCATTAACTCATTGCCACTCCAAACTTTGAGAAATGATAGCCTAAAGTGAGAACTTTGCTTCTACAGAAATTCCTAGTCACCGAAATGACATATCTTCAGTCTTTTGCTAATTTCTCCTAGTTCAAGTATTATTTCTCCATGAAACTTGAAGAGCTAAAACTAGACGACTAGAGCTTTCCAACAAGCTATCATATGCATCAAACGGATCTCTAGAACTCAAGTTATGGCCTTCACAAGATCACCCTGTATGACTTCCAAAAGTGGAATTTTTTTCTGTTTTAGTAATCCTGGGTGTCTAAAAATAAAAAATTCGATGCCTAGCATTGAATTTCAGTCAAGGTCGATGCCGGGCATCGTTTTTGAGCTTTTTTAGGCTCTTTTTCTGCACTAGAAATACTCTCTTTTACACACACATGAAGAAGACCACTTGTATGCTAGAAGTCGATACCGGGCATCGACTTTATGCTTAAACTTGATGTCAGGCATCGAGTTGCTCCACAAACTTCATGTTTTTAAAAGATTCAACAACAGCTAATACACAAAGAATGAAAATAATGACTTATCAGCACAAACTCGATGCCAGGCATCGAATTGCTTGAAAAACTTGAACTTTTGAATTCATCACACAGTAGGCAAGCATGGAGATAATGGAGAGAGACTCATACACAGAACTTTACTCAGTTCTTTCTCATAGCTATGAAAACTCAGAAGTTTTACAAATTCTTTCTCACTCAGAGAAGCTCGACTATACTCAGTCATATAAAATGAACTCCTTCTCTCTTTCTATCACTCTCTTCCACTTCTTCTCTCTCTCTCTCCGTGTCAGTTGATACAAGCTAACTTATATAGATTTTCGTATTCTCATGATTTTAAAGAACTTCTAGAACTAAAGTGAACTAACTTTACAAATATGATACACTTGTGAATTTGTCCCTTCACATAGGCATGGGGTTTTCTTCCTAAGATTTGACCTTCAAATATATGTCCAATTAGTGATTGTTTCTCCAACACTAATGAGGCAACTTCTCAACCTTTGCAGGTTTCATATGATGATGCAGATCATTCCATTTCTGATGCAGATTTACATGATGCACTTGTTGATGAAAGAGCTGATATTGAGCAGGCAAAGACTATGCCAAAATGGCTGGTGCAGATTTTGCGTGACAGCAAATTAGATGCACCTTTGTCATATCGTACTCGTTCAGGCTCTCATAGTGCCTCCTTTGCATCAGATTGCTATGCTATGGCTGCATCTAGTCTCTGTGATGAGAATGAGCCTGTTTCTTTTGATGAAGCACAAAATTCAGAAATTGGATGGCTGCTACGCAATCTGAATATGATGCTATAATGAAGAATGGTACATGGTCTTTATGTGACTTGCCTCCTGGCAAGAAGGCCATTGGCACTAAGTGAGTATACAAGCTGAAGCATAAACCTGATAGTACAGTTGACAGGTATAAGGCTAGGCTTGTTGCAAAGGGTTATGCGCAGGAAAGAGGCATTGATTTTGATGAGACCTTTGCACCTACATGCCGTATGACTACTGTTCGGAGCATTTGTGCACTTGCAGCCCATCATGGTTGGAATGTACATCAGTTGGACATTAAAACAACATTTCTGAATGGTGACTTGCATGAAAAAGTGTATGTTTTTCAGCCCCGTGGCTTTGTGCAGAAAGGGCATGAAAACCAGGTGTGCAAGTTAAAGAAGGCATTATATGGTTTAAAGCAAGCACCACGTGCTTGGTATGAGAAGATACATGCCTATCTGGTTGCACATGGTTTTGAGAACAGTCCAACTGAAAGCACCTTATATGTTAAGCGTGCTAATGATGTGCTTCTGATCATTGTTGTCTATGTTGACGACATGCTGCTCACTGGTCCTATTGAGAAGCATATTGGTGATTTCAACGCTGATTTGCATGCCTCATTTGAGATGTCTGATTTGGGGCATTTGCATCACTATTTGGGCATTCAGTTTATGCAAGTTGATGCTGGAATGGCTTTGTGTCAAACGAAATATATTGACACATTATTGCAGCGTTTGGCCTTGAAGACTGTAAGCCTATTGCCATTCCTATGGAGACAGGTTTACGATTGAGTCTTCATCATGCTGGAGATGCATTTGATGTTGTTGTCTATCAGCAGGCTGTTGGATGCTTGATTTACTTATGCATTACTCGGCCAGATATTCAGTTTGCTATCTCACAGATGAGCAGGTTTATGCATTGCACAGGAGTCACGCATTGGAAGGTGGTTAAGCGCATCTTTCGCTACTTGAGTGGTACTCGGCTACTTGGGTTGTTTTATCCCAAGGGGGGATCACTACCGGCAGATTTGCATGCTTTTTCTGACTCAGATTGGGTTGGTTGCTATGACACTCGTGTGTCTACCAGTGGTTTTTGCTTCATGCTTGGTAGCTCATGTATATCTTGGTTGAGCAAGAAGCAGCCTACTGTGGCCACTTCCAGTTGTGAAGCTGAGTATGGGGCAGCTTTCACAGCGACTGTTGAGTGTGTGTGGCTCAAACGCCTTATGGATGATTTGGGTGTTGGCCAGTCTTCTGCGACCACCATCTTCACTGACAGTCAGAGCGCATTGGCAGTTGCGAGGAACCCTGTGTTCCATGCTCGTACTAAGCACATTAAGGTGCATTATCACTATGTCAGGGCTGTTGGGGAGATGAGCTTGGCATATGTGCCCACGCAGGAGAACATAGCTGACCTTTTCACGAAGGCTCTGCCTAGGGAGAAGTTTGAAGCTTTCCGCAAAGCTTTGGGCTTACTTCCTTTTGTGGAGTGATTTCAACATAACTTGGCACTTCCTTATACATGAGTGCCAAGTCCTTGTTCACCGCACCACTCCCGGGGGGGATTTGTTGATATATTTAGGTAGTGATGTGTGTGAACACACTAGGACCGCCGGGGCACTTTTTCCCTCTTTAGGAGGTTTTTTTCCCCCGGCTTGTATATACGCCTATTGCCTTAATGGGCTACTTATCTTTGTACATTCTCTAGTAATACATTCAGTATTGTGTGTTTGTGCTCCAAGCTTCTTCTTCTTCCTTGTGATGTTCGCATGCTTCCGCAGACATCTATCTCCAACAATTCTTCCTTGCCTCAATCTTAGTGTATGCTTCTCTTTGATTGTGAGTGTGTGTGTGTGTGAGCTCTCTTCCTTATCTCCTTCCTCGTGACATGAAGGGGAAGAAAAAGCATTTTCGAGCTCATGCCTTGAAGAGGGGGGATAGTCGTATGTTACTGGAGATCTGGTGTTACTTATCCTTGGTATATCATAGTCCACAAACTTCCACCTACTTATACAGAGGTACTTAGAAGGACACGCATTCATCAAAGGTGATGTAGCGGAAAGACTTTGGTGTTCATAAGCCAGGGCATGAACATTTTTTTTCTCAAGAAAGTACCTCCATCCAGCCAAGAGGAGAGGGAACCCTTCGTTTCTCATAATCAGATTATGAACGTAAAGTCTCAGTCACGCATCAAACAAAATCCTAGAGCAAAAGCTGGATGTATATGCTAACACAAATTATGGATCTAAACATGAAAGGATTAGTTGAAGATTCATATGGTTTCTGCATCCGGTTCGCATATGTAAATGCCACGAATTAGAAGGGATCCAATTGCACAGGAAGACGAAGGTAGTAAAAGATGATTAGAATCTAGAAAAAAAAAAAAAAAGAGGAGGCTTAGAGCTTGGTGAGATCAATATAAGACCACTTCTTAGTCGTTTTATTATAAAAAAATATAACAAGCAGTGGGATTCGGGAGAGAGAGGAACCTTCGATCCAAAGAAAAATTGGTGACGAAGAATTGTCAGGCCTACTTTTACTAAGATGCATGGGAAATGAGGCTATCTGCTCTTGAAAAATGGAAGAATATCTCTGAGTACTGTAGCTGTAGGAGAAGCTGGTGAAAACACTTGATACAGAGAAGATTAGTATGGATTCTATGCTCATATGACATCTAAATGAGAGCTTGGATCTTGCTAAGTGAAAACTTCACAGATATGATTCTATGACTCTGTACAAGTTTAGATATGAGCTTTGCATTATTATACATAAATTTTTCCCCCCTTTTTGTATCTCTTTTTTTCTCTTTGAACGTTGCATAATTACGTTGCATGAATTTCTTTTTTTAAATCAGAGTCAATCTGATATGGTGTCTTCTTTATGATTTCTTCATATACGAGAAAGGATTCCCTTTTTGTGCATTGGAACAACTTTCTTTTTCTCGGTGTTGATTCTAAGATTCAAGTACATATTATGCACATTGCTGGAGTCGTACACAAAGTGAGATAAAGTTCTACAACAATAGAGAATTAGCGCAGGAATATAAAACTTTGTTTTATGAAATTTATCCCGTTTAAAAAGTGATTACGAATTTCTCTTTGGAATTTAAGGAGCGCTGAAAAATCCAATTCATTTTATGATTTCGAACAGCTGGATAGACAAAAATAAAAAAAATACGCATGCTAAGATTTATACTTGATTTTTGAGAACATATGCATAACATCGTGAAATGAAACTGTCACTAAAAATAGGTCAAAAAACTCGAAAATATTCAGTTGAAAGAGACAAAAGATGGTTTCAGATGAAGTCAAAATTATCTGAGGTGTAATTTTGTCAATTTTCTAGCAGTAGCATTTCCATTGTAGGCAATCACGAAAGGTCTACACATAGCTGCCCTGTGAACTGATGTTCTGATGATGCACTTGAAACATAAATCATGGATTTGTATGTTTTGCAACATTCACAAACTCCAAGGTAGTCGGGTTAATTTACTTTATATCACTTGTCAGTGTCCTTGGAATCCTCTTTGGTAAGAAGTGCTACTTAATGTCCTTCATTAGCAGTTACGTCTGAAGGAAAATGATTCCATTTATTCGACGGAATTCGTTGTTTCAGTTTTTTACTTTTCTCTTGTATATATGTGTATATAAAAAGACTGCATGATTTGAGCATGTAATGTATAAAGAAATACATAAATAAGAAAGTTAAGTAGACCAAAGTCCTCATACAACTATTGAGATTACATGTAATGTATAAGGATCGGGATTATGCGAGTAGAATTAGAAGTGGTCTAGAACTTTCGAGAACAAGAGCTAGGAAGGCGAAGGGAAAACCTAAAGTGAGTGCCTGTATATACTAGTGTTCATGAACACTTGATGAGCGAGACACTTTGGCATCTGCTTTTGGTCTCTCATCTGATCTCACCATCAGACTGATTATGTCTCAGAAAAAGATGTCATACACTAGCCAACTACCTATGTGTATATGTATGTGCTGTTAGGTGCTACGAGGAGCTAGTAGGTGGGTGCAACTACACTAGTCGGGTAATTAGGGCCATGAGCTGATGGTAGTTGTGTCATATGGCCTGACCTATATGTTGTCATACGCTCATACGGGTCGATAGGTAGGTGGAGTCGCTCTGACCGGGTGGTTAGAGCCACGAGCTGACATTGATTTCGTATGAGGCTGACCTTGTGCATCATGCGCTATGTCAGCTTGGTTGATGGGTGGGTGATACTTGGTCGGGTGGACAGGTCCACAAGTCACATTCGATTTTGCCATAGGCTGACATGTCTAAATAAAGAATAAATGAATAAAAGTAAAAACAAAAATATAAAGGTTGAGCTGTGGTGGAGAATTAAAGCAAAGAAAAAAATAGAAGTAAAAGAAGAATAAGAAAATTTATAATGGGGGTCTGGATGATGGGATAGATTTGAGAAGATAAGACCTTGCTAATGCATCTTTGGAACACCATGTACTTAGTCTCTCCTGCTCTTCATGTGTTGGTTGACTCTTGTTTTTGAATGTAGGCATAACTTCATCTCCAACCACATAGCCATGTAGATTCTTGCCTTGGAGATAAGCTTCCATCCTTAATGACCAAGCAGAGTAATTACCTCTGTCCAATTTGTCAATTGATGAAGGGAATCCATTTGACATACTTGCTCTTGTACCACTGTGAAGAGATGGATTGATATGTTCTTGAAGATGAAGTGGTGCTGCAAAATCCTTGCACTATACGAGCCAAATAAACTCCAAAGAAGTATTGTGGGATCCCTTAAATTACCAATGAGTATATTTGAGACCCTATGTACCTTGGACGATCACTTGCAAAAAGTTGAATCAAGACAGACAATTTTGACTAAAAGTCAACTAGCGCAAACCTTCTATTTTTGAATTATGACTACTGAGTATTCCATCTTTGGTCAAAATTGGTGAGAGATCTTTTAGGGGAGTCTAATTAGGAAGCAATGCAACCATATGAACATTTATGAACCATATGATGAGAAATGAATTTAGCAATTCACCTATGTCAACCTGACTTTTTAGGAAGCAGTAGACATCTATACACAATCAAGCTTAAATGTTTAGTGCTCACAACACATAGATCCAATCAAGATGAAACTCTCGAATATGATAGTGTACTTAGAGAGATACGAATATTATGTTAAATCTTTGAAAAAGATGAACCATACTTAGAGAAATCTGCTCTACAAGTTAATTGAAAACTGCAAGGTTGTGATAGAGAATAGTTCATACAAATAGGCTTGACAAAATGTCAATAAATGATCATGAAATCAATTCTATATTGAGTGAATAGTACAATGACTTACTAGTACATATTCGTGCCTTGAGATCACACACTCATCTGGCAATAAGCTCTAAAGATTGAGGCTCTCTAACCGTGACTAAAGAGTACACGTATATATAGTGAGAGTTAGAGCCAACATTTTGAATTTGAGTTAGAGCTCACCTAAATCACTTATCCTGATATAGATTATAACTAACACAATTACGAGTTCGTGGAGTTCTCTTTGCCTAATTGTCAAGTGGATTCAACCACTTTTGATTCTTCACTTTTACATCAAGTAAATGTTCAAAGAGTTACAAGAGATAGTTCACAAGTGAACTATTTAATCTTCATACATTTTCTTCATTTTAAAGCTTCTGCTATGAGTTTGTGAGACTCAAGCCAATACTTAGGCTTCTCATAGACTTGCTCCAACAGACTAACCTTCTATGTTATGCCAGACTCTATAAGATCTACCCGTGCTCTGTGGGACTTGGGGGGTCCTATGGGCACTAGTCCCATTCACTTCTACTTTTCTTTTCCTTTTATTTAATACAAGTCCGAGAGAGTAGGCTAAGGCCAAAATTCCTTTATATAAAAAAAATTCTATTGTCCTAGTGGTTACTTTTGAAGAACCTCAATGTTATCACAATGCACACCATTGGAGATAACAATATATCTTCTTTAGATGAAAGCATATGTTGGGAATATAAATATCACATCCGTAGATGAAAGAAGAGCTTCAAAGATTTTGACGTTGACTTCAAGACTATGACACTTGATTGAATCTTAGCAATCTTTGGAATTAAACTAGCCACTTTAGTACTATAAAATCAACATTTAATGTTGAATAATTACACTAAAAAAAGAATTGAAATGTATATGAAGAGTTGTAGTACGTGTGAAGTGCCTTATCAAACATATGCATATCAAGATTATGATCTTTATGAAATTATTGAGCTACACCAAAAAAATATTCCTAACGATTATGACATTCATGAAGCCTTCTTTCATCCGCTTATTATCAAAAACTCCTTCAAACTCATGGAGCCATTCTAACCAATCTAACATATGAATTATTTCAATGGTGATGCACCATAGTGGAATCTCCTTCTCAAGAGCTCCATGATGATAGCCTCATAGTAGAAAATAGAACTCTACATGCCACACATAGTACTTTGCACCAATGCTACAGAATACACATAAAACACACAATACACAGACCACCAGCATGGATTTAAAAGTGTTTAACGGCCATTTGGGCTTTTCCATGGACACTAATGCTGAGAATCTCCCACTAAAGGCCGATGTGGCCAAAGTTGATGGAATTTAATTCCTTAGATTTGCATAGTAGAAGTTAAATGAACCCAATACCTAGGTGCCTTCATACACCTATTTTGCAACCCTCCAACAAGACTCTGATTCACTTGCCTTAAAATGATCCGAACCACCTAAGCTTTAAGAAAAACTTAGTATGGTTCACAAGATTTCCAAAAAGATATAGGCACCTCAAATCAATCTATTTAGGTCATTCAAAAACTCTGTGTTGGTGCAAATAAATCTAAGCCTACATACTTGGACAATTATCATGTATCTCATACAGTCACATATGACTATTCCCTTGTAAACTTCAATTTACTTTTTATCCTTGTAAAAGTGCATATGTTAATTGCACTATCCCCATGTGGAGTTTGGAGGAATCAACTCTCAAATTCTTGGTGGATGATACATGAGAGAGTAAAGCCTGGACTTTAGGACTCACTTTATGGTAAGAACTTGAATTTGAATTCAAAACTTGGCTCCAACTCTAGCTATACAAGTAGATCAAAATCTCCCATGGACATGAGCCCGATTTGAAGATCGATTGAGAGGGATTTCTTGTGATTAGTGAGCTCACTCCATAGGTATATCACTATGCTCACATTGTGCAATTATATATTGCTAATGTCATTGTATTATATGTGATTTAATACATATACATTGATCACTTCTCTACTTCACTTCCCTGCTATGATCATCTCATAATAGCCAACTTCTGAGAGCTTGGTCTCAGTCCACAGGTGATCATTTGATGTGATCTAAAGTGCTATAGATTCCACACACTATTTACTTCATAGTTACAAAGTTTCAATACCATTGTTTTTCTCAATTTTGAGATATCTGCACATTACTGCTCACTAGTGAGCATATTGTAGCACCCCGAAAATGTCGGGTTAACATTTCAACTTGCTAAGCATCATTCTCTATGTACAACTGATCTTTTTTATTTCAATAACTCATGATTGGTAGCTATCTAAATTAGGTAGATACTCCCAAAAGGAAATTAGACAATTACTAGGAGGTTGAGAGCATTGTTCATTTTACTAGAGCAGAGACCAAAAAAACAAGTCTTAACTCTTGGTTGAACTTTGTACTTATTTATTTTGATCTGTTGATTAGAGGATCATGCTCCAAAGCACATAGGTGCTTATTTGTGACTGTTGGGAAGCTCAAGGGGTCTACTATACTCTCCACAATTGTTTCTTGGCTATTGTGAAGTAGGCTTTTGCAGCGCCACTTCATCTCTAGAATCTATCCACCATCTCCTCCAACACTCTGTACAAAATAGACTATGTAGAGATGCAGGATATGCAAAAATTGTGGTTACAAAGATATACCAATTTCTTTGCACATAAAATTGATTTCAAAAAGCCCTCTTTTGGAAAGTAAGATATGCATACAATCTAGAGAATGCACCTTAAATCTCTTGGATTGGATATCTACACAAAGAGTTACAACTGTTATAAGCAGACTATGTCTATACCAACAAGAGACTAGAGTGAGTGTGGACTTGATAGCTGCTCCTTGCTCCTCCTCTATGCATGTAAGACCCTCCTTTGCATTTTTCGTAGCATGGACAGATGCACTTTAGCTCCTTGGGCCTTGGATGACTCTCTCCTTCAGCCTCATCGAGTATATGTCTCTTGATCTTCAATGTCCTACATGAATTTCATGCATTTGGTGACTCTTCACCTTCTTTTATATCTTTTGGATGCCTCTCCTAACTTTTCCACTACCTTAGGACTGTCTTTCCCGACCTTGAGATTCCCTAAGGTCTTCTAACCCTTTTTTCCACATAAAGCTTGCATAGTTCACACTTTCAACACTCCCCATCAAGCTTAAGGTGGTAGTGTCCATATCAAGCAAGCTCATAGCCTTTAAAAACTTTGTTAGCTTGGTCACATCCTAGCTTTTGGTGAAGATATATGAAAATTGGCTCTTTGTATTTACAAAATGAATATTAATGTCCCCACTTGCAACATTTTCCTCACATAATGGTAATGCACCTCAATGTGCTTGCTCCTTGCATGATACATGGGATTGTTAGCAAAATGTGGGCTTGACATGTTATCTCCATAAATTGGAATTGTTCTAAGTTGTATAACAACTTAAGCCACATTTCTTCACATGTAGTGAGGGCTAAAGCTCTACATTGAACCTGTATTGAACTCAATGCAACCCTGGACTACTTTTTGCTCATCCATGAAATTGCTTTTGTACCTAGCATGTAAGCATAACCAGACGTTGACCTTCTATCATCAACACTTCCTACCCAATCTGCATCACTCCATGCTCTTACTTGAAGTTCTTCATCATTCTTGTATAGAAACCTATAATTAACTGTAGTGTTCACATATCTTAACACTCTCTTTGCATGATTAAGATGTGTATCTATGTGTGCATGCATGAACTCAGCTAGAATTCCAACTATGTAGCACAAGTTAGGTCTTGTGAGTGTAGCATAGATCAATGATCCAAAAATTTTCCTGTATAGTGTAAGGTCTTGTATTCTCTTACCAATTTCCTTGCTTAACTTCACATTTGAGTCCATAGTTTTAGCTATTGGTTTGCAATCTGTCATGCCAAACCTAAATAGCACATCTAGAAGATACTACTTTTGAGAAATATAAATACCTTCTTTCCCATAGATCACCTCAATGTTGTTCCATAAACATCTCTTCTTATAACTCACTATTCAAGTAAGTGTTCTTTATGTCCATCTGGTAGATAGGCCACCTGCTTGCTACACATATGGATATGAGAGCTCTAATGGTATCCTTGTCTAGCCTTGTACCTTGCCAAACTCCCATCTACATTCTTCTTAGTCTTTGTATGCCCACCTATTTCGAACTATCTTCATGCCTTCCTTCTTGGGTACTAGTTCCCAAGTGTTGTTCTCCTTAAGAGCTTTGAATGCTTCATACATAGCCTTCCTCCACTCTGGTGTGGTCTTTGCCTCCTCATGAGAATCCGACTCTTGATTTGCAATGATGTTCATCATGTATGCACAATGCTTTTTGATGAAATTCCCTTATGTAAACCTTTGTGGGGTCGCCTTCTAGAAATCCTCTCTTGACCTTTGGGAGATTTCTTCTTAAGTCTATTGAGCTTTACATTAGGATTAATGACCTCCTCTAGCTCCTCTTCTAATTCCTCTTGAGGTTCCCTAGTGTCATAGTCTATCTCTTGCAGCATTCTATACTTTGAAGTAGGGGATGATCTTTCATAATCAAAAGAGTAAGATTGATGAGATGAGTGTACCCTAGATGAAGAAGCCTCAAGTCCGCTAATTGTGATTAACTCTTGACGTTGAAAATGCACATGAGACTCTTTATACTCCTTTGCTTACCTTGCTAAAAAGCATAAAAAAACTCATGTAGATCTTGGCCTTCAATATTTGGTAGTCGCTACACTAAACTTGCTTTGCACATTCTTTTTAGCTTGGGAATATTGATATGTCTTGTCCTCTTTTGCAAAAGATCAATCTGTGCAATCCTTTTGTTACCGACCATCACATAACACACCTTGTTGTGTGTAGGAGCAACATCTGTGTGAACAATCTACTTTCTTTCCCTCCCTTGTCAATGATCTTGCCTCCTCGCTTCATCATGAACCATTTTTCATCAATTTTCACCTGCATATCTCTCTCTAACATCTGTCCTATAGAGATAAGATTCTTGCAAATAGATGGAACATGAAGCATATCTTTAAGAATCTTGACAGATTTACCTTCACCTAGCTTCACATATCCCACATGTGTAATGGTATGCTCAGTTTTATCTTCTATCTCCACACAACCTTTTGAGCTTGGGACATTCATATGAACAAAATATTCCTCCATACATGACATGTGATTAGAGCATCCAGAGTCTATATACCACTTTGTGTCCTTGGGATCACTAGTGTAGCCATGTCTCATGGCTAGGAATGTCTCATCCTCATATCAACAAAATGGTATAGTAGAAAGGAGAAATAGAACTCTTGTTGAGTTTGCAAGGTCAATGATGAAAGAGAAAAATTTCCCTAATTATTTGTGGGCTGAGGCTCTTAACTTAGCTACTTATGGTTAATAGACTTCCATGTAAAGCCTTCAATGTTATGACACCTTATGAGCCATGGTGGGGTAAGAGACCTACCTTAGATCATTGCAAAGTGTTTGGATGTTTGGCATATGCATATGTACCATCTCAATTAAGGCATAAACTAGAACCTAAAGCTGAAAAGTATGTGTTCATTGGTTATGATGATAAGCAGATGGGTTATAGATTGTGGAGTCCATCCACAAAAAAATTCCTTGTGTCAAAGGATGTTACATTTGATGAGCAAGGTACTTGGTATGCAGTTACAATTAATGTTCATGCAAGTGATGAAGAAATAATAACCTAAGGAAAGGAGAAATCAAAGGTTCAAATTCATGATGATGACGAGATTGTTGATGCTCAAATTGATAATGAAGAGATGCCAAGGTTTGATCTAGAATATGAAGAACTAGAGAGTTCAAAGAGTGGAGAAGCGAGAAGGTCAACAAGGAACCTAAAACAACCAATAATGTATAGTTATGATACTTCATTTTTGACCACTAAAGATTATGCTTACATGGTGAAAGTAGAAGAAAGGTAAAGAAAACTGGGAGAAAGCTATGCAAGATGAGTATGATGCATTGATGGAGAATGAGACATGGGATTTGGTTCCTAAACCAGATAATAAAAAAATCATAGGATGCAAATGGGTCTACAAGACAAAGGGGTATGCAGATGGAAGTGTGTCTAGGTATAAAGGTAGACTTGTTGTGGAAGGGTATGCTCAAACATATGGTATAGATTATGATGAGGCTTATAGTCCTATGACAAAGATGACAACTATAAGGACTCTCATAGCTATTGCTGTATGTAAAGGCTGGAAGCTATGTCAATTAGATGTGAAGAATGCTTTTCTGAATCGTTACATTTTAGATGATGTTTTCATGAAGCAACCAGAAGATTTCAAGGATAAATGTTATCCAGAGTATGTATGTAAGCTCAAGAGAGCTTTGTATGTTTTGAAGTATGCTGCAAGGGATGGAATTACAGATTTATGAAGTTATTGAAAGACCTTGGTTTCCAAGTGTCTAAGGCTGATAGTTGCTTGCTTGTTAAAGCAAGTGATGATGGATTCATTTACATTTGCATATATGTTGATGAAATAATTCTTACAGGTACAGATGAGAAGGGAATACAAAGTCTTAAGAAGTAGAATGGAGAAAGAGTTCAAGATGAGTGATTCGGGAGACTTGTCATATTTCTTGGGAATGGAGATTTCATATACTCAACATGGAGTATATGTGACTCAAGAAAGGTATTTGTGTTGGAATAAATGTCAATTTGGTCCAACAATGCTCTTTGAGTCTCTTGAAGCCCCACACAAGCGGGATAGCAAATCATGTTTTTGTTTTATTAAAACTCCTTCAAGAAAACCACGTGGGCACCTTGTTCTAGGAGAAACAATTCAAAAAGAAATCTCAACTCACCAGGGTTCAAGTCCCATTGCCAGCGTTCATGAAATTTTAGAGTTTTGTGAAAAGCTAAAAACATGGAACCGACATCGATGCAGCTTTTCTTGAAGGAGGAGTTTTCTACATTAGCGATCATGCTTTTCATATTCACTTTTGGAGGCTACTTCAAAGACTATATAAAGAGGGACCTGATCATTGTTCTAGTATCACTCATCAAGCAATCTCCTCAAGGAGATCAAGGAGGAGTCTCACACACGTGGAGGAGGTGATCACTCAAAGATCACAAGCTAGCTCTTGGTGTTCTAAAGCTTTGGAGGTGGAGTTCTTGTGAAGGAGATGCTACTCTCTTAGGGTTGGTTGATTTACAATTTTGTTACACTACTTTGTGAGAATAAGGTTAGCTTCATTGCTCATTCACTTCACACACTTAGATTATTTCAAAATAATCTAAATTTTGTATCATCATCTTCTTGGATATTCTTCCATTAGTGAGTGCACCACCTTATGTGGTTGAGTAGTTCTCCCATGTTGTAATTTGGACATCTATTTTTTAGGGAGTAAGCATCCAACTTACGTTCTCTATCCTTGTCTCAAGATCTCTTTCTTTCTATCTCTCACTTATCATCTTAATTAATTAGGTTTGTATGCTCAAAAGGTTTTAGTATTGGGACAATCGTGGGGCCCCAAATTCCAACACTTGGAATCAGAGCATAATTGACATAGACACTTAGTTAAGATGAGTGAGATTAGAATTGATATTGAAGACAAGTTGGATGGATCTTCTAATTATCCTATGTGGAGTTTCATGATGATGAATATTTTAGTGACAAAGGATTTATGGAGTATCGTCAATGGATCCTTAAGAAGATCCAGAGGAGAAGGCGAAGAAGGAACTACAGCAACTTCAAGAGGTACTAGAATTACCATTAGATAACGAGCTGAAGAAGAGGTAACCACTTCGACATCCAGAGTCATAGTTAGGTCTTTACCTATAATTCCTCCTACTGAAGATCAAGCAAGGTGGGATGCTAGGGATGCTTTAGCACTTTCATTCATAGCAATGAGTGTTAAAAAGCATATTCTACCACATATCAGATCCTACAAAAGTTCTAGACAAGCTTGGTTGAAGCTTGACAATCTTTTTCAGAGAAAAAATCCTCCCAGGAAAGCTCACTTGAGGAGACAACTAGCAAATATAAGGATGAAGGCTGGTAAGTCAATTCAAACCCACATTATGAGACTCGTTGACTTGAGAGATCAACTTCTAAATGTAGGAGTTGAGATATCAGATGAAGAAATGGTAAGTATGCTGATTAATTCACTTCCTATTTCATATCGGTCTTCCATAACCACTCTTACCCTTACCACAAGAGAAAGAGAGGTTACATTTGAAGAGTTAGAGTTCTTATTGCTTCAAGATGAAGATAGGAATGGAAGAGAATGAAGAAGCACTTTTATCTTCATCAAAGTGTAAAAAGAAGAACAACGAGAAGAAGGAAAAGCAATCCATGAAGGAAAGTAGGTCCCTCTCGCCTTCTAGTTCAAATTCTGTATCTACTACATCTAAAAGAAGAAGGAAGTAATATGTTATTACTGCAAGAAACATGGACATTTTAAGTAAGCATGTTATAAAAGGATTGCAACAGAAAAGAAAAAGGCATCAGGTAATGTTGTAGAAGATGATAAAAAATGGAAATCGCAAGGTGATTCTTATGCATGTATCACCATTGAGGAAGTAGCTTTTGATCAAGTAGCTTTACAAGTTCTTTCATCAAGTCCTTGGATACTTGACTCACGTGCTACAAAGCATATGAAAGGTTGTAGAGATGTGTTTTCTTCTCTTTCCTATTCTTCAAGTAGAAGATTTACTATTGGAGATGGCAATGATTTGGATGTTCTAGGAATAGGTACAGTAACCCTAACGTCAAGAGAAGGTGGTAATTTTCAGATTTGATATGTTCTTTATGTACCTGAAATGAAGACGAATCTGTTATCTATATCTACATTTTGATGTGATGGTTTTAAAGTTGTATTTGAGAGAGATATTTGTAAGATCTTATCACAGAAAGATGAAAAGTGCATTTTACAAGGTGATCATAGAGGAGGGATTTTTGTTTTGTCAAAAATTAGTCATGCATATGAAGTCAAATCTTCATCACAAGGTGGAAGATATGAAGCTATGGCATGAGAGATTTGGACATATTAGTTTCGGACCTCTCAAGAGTATTAAAGACAGAGGTATGGTTGGGGGTTTACCCTCGTTCAAGCTACCAGATGATTCAGATATATGTGAAGGTTCTCTTGAAGGTAAGATACGTAAACTACCTTTCAAGAAACATGGTCATATTACAGCTACGAGGAAATTGCAGATTATTCATTCAGATGTGAATGGACCTATGAGAGTAGAATCTATTTAGGGTTTCAGGTATTTTGTTCTATTCATTGATGATTTTATGAGATACTCATGGATCTATGGTCTTAACTTGAAGTCGGAAGTCTTTCCTATGTTCAAGAAGATTGTAGCTATGGTTGAAAATGAAAGTCAGAAAACTATCCAGATTCTCAGAAGTGATAGAGGTGGAGAATACTTGCCAAAAGAGTTGTAGACATTTCTTGATGAGAAAGGTATTACTCGACACCTTACTATTGCTTATACTCCTCAGTAGAACGGTGTTGCAAAAAGAAAGAATAGAGTACTTGTTGAAATGATGGCGGATCATGATGTTTTGGTTTCACCAAAATTTTGGTTTGATGTAGTACATACAACTAACCACATTTTGAATAGGTCATCTACAAAAGATTTAAAGTTAATCACACCGTATGAAGCTTATTATGGTAGAAAACCTAATGTGAGTTACTTCAGAGTGTTTGGATCACTTTCTTTTGTACATGTTGAGAAAAAGGACCGAGGCAAACTAGATGTAAAGGCAAAGAAAGCTGTTTTTATTGGATATCTTGTTGAAAGTAAAGGATCCAGTTTTTATGTTCTAGAGACAGATGAAGTTATTCTTTCACATAATGCTTATATTGCTAAAAATAAGGTTTATGATAAAGAAGCAGAAATTTGAGAGTCCATTAGTTAAAATGACTATGGAATTTTTAGAAAGATTTTGAATGTACATGTTGAGCCATATCAGGAGGGAGTTAAAATTCCTAGGATTCAAGAAAGAGTTGAAGAAAGAGGAATTTCACAGCCTTCTACAGAGTCAGTTGCACAAGAGACTTCGAATCAAGAAATGGAAGAAGTTAGAGTTCTAGAAAGTCCTAGTACCTCGGTAGGACAAGTTCTAGAATCTTGTGGAAGCTGAAGGGTCATAAAGAGTTTCACCACTATTTAAGGATACACCTAGGTGGTTATATCAGACTTGGAAAGATAGTGGTATAAAGACTTTTACAAGAAGAACAAGGAGTCAGAATAGACAACAACAACAAGATCATGTAAGAACAAGAAGTGAGACTAGACAGCAACAACAAAAAGATCGTGTAAGTTTTGTTCAAGACTTTGAGATTCATGATATTTTGGCACTTACGACTATTGAAGATGAACCTGCATGTGTTAAAGATGCACTTAACATTCCTATTTGGAGAAACGCTATGCAAGAAGAGATTGATTCTATTAATAAGAATCAAACTTGGTAGCTATGTGAGTTATAGAGGGAAAGAAGGCTATAGGTGTAAAATGGATCTTCAAAATCAAAAGGAAAGCAGATGGTACTATTGATAAATACAAGACTGGGTTAGTTTTCAAAAGATATGCACAAGAAAAAGGTATTGATTATGTTGAGACATTTGCTACTACGTCTAGGATGACTGTTATTAGGTCAATACTTGCTTTAGCAGCACAAATTGGTTGGCATATATATCAACTTGACATTAAGACTCCTTTTCTAAATGGTGATTTACATGAGGATGTGTATATTCAACAACCAGAAGGTTTTGAAGAGACACGTAAAGAACACTTAGTGTGTTACCTTATGAAAGCTTTGTATGGTTTAAAATAGACACCTAGAGCATAGTATGAAAAGATACATACATATCTTTTGTCCATTGATTTCCATAACTCAGATGTAGCTCCAACATTTGATGTGAATGATTTAGGCATTTTTCTTTATTATCTTGGGATTCAGTTTCTGTCTCGAGATGAGTGTATCTATATGACACAACAAAAGTACATTCAAAAACTTTTGGAGAGGTTTCAGATGAGTGATTCAAAACCTATGCAAACACCTATGGATCAAAACATGTCTTTACAAATGGTAGTAGATGCAGAGCCATTTGATGCTACTTTATATAGTCAAGCAGTCGGTTGCTTGATATATCTGTGTAATACACGTCCTGATATACACTTTGCAGTTTCTCAAGTACCAATGTTCATGCAGAATCCGACAGTATTACATTGGAAAGTAGTCAAGCAGATCTTTGGATATTTGAAGGGAACTTCAAATTATGCTATGGTATTTTTTAAATCTATACAATTGTTACTAAAAGGATCTTCAGATTCTGATTGGGCAGGTTATAGAGACATAAGAAGAAGTATTAGTGGATATTGTTTTTATCTTGAAGATTGTCTTATCTCATGGATTTCGAAGAGACAACCCACTATTGCCACTTCATCGTGTGAAGCTGAATATCATGCAACATTTACAGCTACTCTAGAGTCAGTTTGGTTGTAGAAGATTTTCAGTTATCTTGATGTGAGAGTACATGAACCCATTGAGATATTTTCACATAGCTAGAGTGCTATAGCTATAGCTAAGAATCTAGTGCATCATGCAAGGACAAAGCATATAGAGATACACTACTACTATATTCGAGAGCAGATAGCTAAGAAGCACATTGAGCTGGTTTATGTTCCTTCTAGTGACAATGTTGCAGATATATTTACCAAAACACTGACTAAAGATATTCATGAGAAGATTTGCAGGTTACTGAAGATTATACCATTGTGACATTGAAGGAGGGATTGTTGGAATCAATGTCAATTTAGTCTAACAATGCTCTTTGAGTCTCTTGAAGCCCCACACGAGCGCGATAGCAAATCATGTTTTTGTTTTATTAAAACTCCTTGAAGAAAACCACGTGGGCACTTTGTTCTAGGAGAAACGATTTAAAAAGAAGTCTCAACTCACCAGGGTTCAAGTCCCGTCAGCAACATTCATGAAATTTTAGAGTTTTGTGAAAAGCTAAAAACACGCAACTGTCATCGACAGAGCTTTTCTTGAAGCAGGAGTTTTTTACACTAGTGATCATATTGTTTTATAAAGCGATCATGCTTTTCATATTCACTTTTGGAGGCTACTTCAAAGACTATATAAAGAGAGCTTTGCTCATTGTTCAAGTATCACTCATCATGCAATCCTCTCAAGGAGATCAAGGAGGAGTCTCACACACTTGGAGGAGGTGATCACTCAAAGATCACAAGCTAGCTCTTGATGTTCTGAAGCTTTGGAGGTGGAGTTTTGGTGAAGGAGAGGCTACTCTTTTACAGCAAGAAGTCTTCTACAAGGTGGTGGTAACTATCTTTTCACTACAACATATCGAGGGTATACCGAGGTTGCTACCAAGGCAAATGAACGGGCATGAAATCTTCGCGACGTCGGTGTTACAGTCGGTATATGCGTCGGAAAGAAAGCGCCGGTATGGCGCCAGTATGGTCGTCGGTATATGTGTCGATATAACCGTTGGAAATACCGACGGATATACCGATGCTCATACCGACCTCCCCGTTGGGTGTACCGGTGCATATACCGATGACCATACTAGACGTACCGATGCGTATACCGACGACCATACCTGCACAAATTTTTTTGGGCAGAGTGTGTTGTCTTTTGCTACAGCATGATGTTGTTTAGCAAAAGACAATACACTCTGCCCAACTGAGTACATGTGTTATGTACTCTAATGGCAACCAAAACATAAACTTATATGAACAAAAATGAAAAATGATTCATGTACAGAAAGTCGTATATTCCATAAATGGCACTTACATATAGGAATCGAATACAAACTTATGGTACATCATTGCCACATAGCAGTGTAATACAAAATTGTGGCAATGTGACAAAACACTTCCATATAGGAATCGAATACAAAATTATGGTTCATGATTGTCATATGCGAGTGTGATACAAAATTGTGGCATTGATCAAAATATTTACACCTACACTCCTGCAACAAAACATATGTATAAAAAAAAACCAATTTACGTGACATTTATAAACAACAACTAGAAACACTGTTAGACGGCCGCCGAACAAAGGACAATTGTACTTAGACAGAGGTTTTTAATGTAGAAAGAACCCTTCTGGAAGTACGCGGTAAAGAAAGATTCGCGCAAGCCTTGTAATAAAATTCTATTTAAAGCAATGAAAAGAACGGCAGAGGGACGAGAGAAGGAGCCCCCCGTTTTTGGGAGTTGCGAGTGTATTGTGAGAACCCTGATTTGGGACGAACTCTTCTACTGTGTGTAAGTAGGTGTTAACGAGTAGAGTATCTTGGCTCTGTCCTGTTCTGCGCGCCTTATCTGTGTAATCGTTTGACTGCGTATGCGTGATACACTGCGGTGTTACGAGTCGGTACTGCGATTTTGAGATTCTGTTCGATAACGAGTTAAGATATCTTTGAATATGCGTAAGGTGTTAGTGTGTTGTCTATCTGCTATTTCTTCGGTGGAATAGGTAAGCGTGAAGAATGGACATGAGTTGCTATGATTCTCTGTAAGTGACTGAGTCGGTATTATAGTCTGTGTTCAAAGGTAATGCTGGTAATGTCTAAGTACGCGTAGAATGGTAATAATGTTGCGACACGTCTTGCTGTCAGTAGATATTACGGGTTGAAGGTAGATACACGGTAAGTCTGTGAACGGACAAGAAGAATTGTGTGTTATGATCTTGTTAAGTTACTAAAAGTATTGGACTGTCATCTCGGACTACTGTTCAACTACTATGGCAGGAACAGTCTGGGAGCTCTGAGTTCCAGTACGTTGGTCTAGTTGAAGTTGTTCAGGAGCAAAACTGAGCTAAGACGTGAAAACCATAACTACGGTTGAGTGAGGAGTTGGGAAAATAGTACAGGGCCTCTGTCAACAGACCCCTACCACTCCCAAGGACCCACATGGTTAGAGCCAGTTTATTTTGCGGTAAGATTGAGTACAGAGAAAGAGAGATTTGGCAATATCTGGTACGCAGGTGTGGAACCAGATTCGGGAGTCTCTGAAGGATTGTTGTTTTAAACTAGTAATTAACGGCTGCGGTAGGTAGTTAACAGTTAAGTTAATAGTAAACGATCTTACATTTAACATTTGGCGCCGTCTGTGGGAAAGTGGCATCCGCTTGCCAGTTCTCTGGCCCGTTGTCTGTGGGAAAGTGGCATCCGCTTACCAGTTCTCTGGCCCGTTGTCTGTGGGAAAGTGGCATCTGTTTGCCAGTTCTCTGGCCCGTTGTCTGTGGGAAAGTGGCAACTGATTACCAGTCTCTGCGGTAAAGTAGCATTTGATTACGAGTCACTTGTGAGACAGTGGCATTAGAGTGCTAACGGTTTGTAAGAAGCAAACATCCAGCAACATTTGCTTCACTGACAGTAGCAACAGATCCAGATTGTTGCAAACTGCTCAGATAGTATCACTGGGCAATGATACATGCCGGTCACTCGATCGGGCGAAACATATCCTAAGAATCGTCAGATTGAAGCACGAAAATCACAAAAGATAGCCTCGGGAGAAGCAGGCATAACTAGATCTGACCAAGTGGTCAAGAAAAGTAGAAACGTTACAACTGATTCCGGTCATATTCCGGTAGAACGGTCAACGCCTTCGATACATTCTGATGCTACTTCGACCCAGCCTATCGAAGATATAGCAAGTCCAGACTCTATCAAAACGCCGTTGGAACCTAGTTTAACAATATCAGATAAAGATTTAGAGTTATCCACGGTCAGAAATACGTTAGGAAAATTCGGCAAAACTAGTAAAACAGGGCATTCTGGCCCAATTTCGGTTCACTCCGGTGAGATTCCGGTGATAGAATCACCGATTGATGGCAAAGGTTTAGCCTTTTTTGCGAAATCATCAGCTCAACCTTCGTGTTTCGAAGAAAGATTTCGAATATTAGACATCCAGAAGGAAGGAAAGCTGTTCCAAACAGAGATCCGAAGCATCCTAAGTCGAAACAGCACACCGGAAAACGCACCATCCGGCGATACAAGTCCCGATAGTTCACCCGATCAATCCCGAGATACAGAAGGAAACCCTGAACCCTTCACAATGAGCGGGCAACACCAACAACAACAACATCAACAACAACAGCTAGGACCGCCAAGGCCACCTCCAACAGGAGTAACCTACACGAAATTCGGTGGATTCCCAGGAGACGACCCAGACGCCCACGTACGAACTTTCGAGATAAGTTATGCAGTTCTTAACCATCCACTAGATCAGGCGTATAAAGCCATTGTTTTTCAATCTACACTGATCAATGAAGCGGCGAGATGGCTCACGGAATATGATATCAATCATTTCGGTACTTACGATGCAGTACGAGACGCCTTTTTACAGCGATTCAGACTAAAGAAGAATCCTGCTGAAATCTTTGAGTATCTACAGAACAATAGACAGAAGGTAAATCAGACCGTCCAGGAGTACGCTACCCTCTTTAGAACACATTTACGGCAGATACCACAGGCTCACGCTAATCTACCTGATGATGTCATCTCTCAATGGTTTATCAATGGATTAACCCCACAACTGAAGCAGATCATGATCATAAGATGTGTCGGAGCTATGACCTTGGATGCCGTCATTGCAATGGCTCTACAGCTAGAATCCAAGGTTGGTGGATTTTCAGAAGACTTGGAATGGTTAAAAACAAACAAAAATATGGCTGAAGATATCACCAGGCAAGTATACTGCACCACATGCAAAAATTCGGGGCATACAAGTGCCAACTGTGCACTGAACCAAGTGTTTTGCGCTATCTGCAACACTACCGGGCACACCACCGGAAACTGTGTCTACAACGCTAGAATACAAGGGACAGCAACCGTTAATGCAGTCATCCAAGAACATGGCCAACCAGTAAATCACTATGTGCCTCCGCAACTGAGAAACAATCAACAACAAGGATATCGGAACTACCGAGGACAGAGAAACAACACTTATAATGCCAACCGATGGCAGAATGGACCACCACCGGAAAACCCTGAGTTACCACCTCCACGCTGTCATTTTTGTGGCGAATTCGGCCACATTAGAAGGTTTTGTAAAGACGCAATAGAGTATGATCAAAGAAAGAAGGAACGCCAAAATCCAATGGCCAACATGGTAAAAATTACACCGATCGAGACACAGACTACTACAGTCCAGACCCGTTCCGGTAAACAACTTCAGCCGGCAGCAGAAATCTTTGAACCAGGGATACAAGAACAACGAAGGATGTATAACAAAGCTAGTCATTGGACCACAACAGAACCACCAGTGTTCCCAGATACTATTCCGGTGACTCAGGCTTCTTCATCAAAGGACGAAACAACACAAAAGGATGCATCAGTAGGGCCATCATCATCAATAGAGACAACAGCAGACACTTCTGCGTCAGTAGAAACTTCAAGTCCAAAAGAACACGACAATCAAGCTCAACAGGCCTGGGAAATTTTGTCCAAGGCATCCATCACGCTGCCTCTAGGCCAACTTCTGGCCTTAGTGCCCGGGATCCGACAACAGTTTCAGCAACAATTCAGCCCAGTACCTTCTTGCATTCCGACGACAGCCGCAGTTCGACCGGAACCTGATGCTGCGATTGATCACGCAGTGCCCTTGATCACAGTATGGTATAAGAATCAGATGATCACGCAGGTATTAATTGATGGAGGCTCAGGCGTAAACATTGCGACCGCAGCGTTATGCAAAAAGCTAGGCTGGACCGAAATTGAACCAGTTCAATTCTTTGTTCGAATGGCGGATCAATCGAGAGTCCATCCTGTAGGACTTGTGCGGAATGTACCCATCACTCTACAAGGTACGACTTTCAAGATGACTTTTGTCATACTAGATCTACCCGAATCCACTTTGGATTACAATCTTCTTTTCGGCCGACCTTGGCTGAAGCATGCGAAGGTAATACAGGACTGGTCTGCACAAGAGCTTACATTCAAGGATGCCCATCGTAAATATGTGGTGAAACTAGATGCTATGCAATCTTGCGAACCTCACGCCAGACCGTACTTTGCTGAACCAGTTCATATGTTAGATGGACTGTCAGATGATGAAGAAGAGCAATTTCTGAAGAGTAATGCCGATTTAATGTCTCTAGGAACTGTTGACCTACAATCCGTCATAGATAACTGGAACACGTCAGTATGTACAGTAGTAGCTATCACCGGAAATTCGGTCCAGGAAGATACTTCCTCAACCCATGACGACGAATTACAACCATTGTTCAAGCCAACAGATGATACAGAGAAACCTCAACAATTTTATGTCCCAGAAGACCAGCTGATCACGTATAATCTAGGAGATAGAGACCACCCACGACTTGTGAAGATGAGGCAGAACTTACCGGAAACATTTAAGGAGGATTTGATTAAACTTCTTCGGGAATTCGCAGACGTCTTTGCATGGGATTACAAAGACATGAAAGGATTAGATCCGCGCATCTATCACCACAGGGTCATGTTGAAACCGGAAGTGAAACCAAAAAGACAACCCAGCTACAGAATGAACCCCCATTATGCATCACAGGTAAAAGCCGAACTTGATAGACTATTAAAAGTCGGATTCGTTGTACCAGTAGAACACGCAGAATGGATCTCACCCATCGTGATCGTGCCAAAGAAAAACAAGCAGTTACGAATCTGTGTGGATTACCGGAAATTAAATGCAGCAACAGTACCAGATCCTTTCCCGATCCCCTTTTTGGATACCATGCTTGATAGAGTCGCAGGTCATGAAATGCATTCATTTTTAGATGGATACAGCGGGTACAACCAGGTTAGAATGGCTGAAGAGGATATACCAAAAACTGCCTTCATTACCAATTGGGGTGTCTTTGCCTGCACAGTAATGTGGTTCGGATTGAGAAATGCACCAAGCACATTTCAAAGATGTATGCAGGAGATATTTTCTCCTTACTTCACTTCTTTCATGCAAGTATATCTCGACGACTTCTCAATCTTTGGGAAGATGATAGCACATTTGTTTCACTTACGAAGCTGTTTTCAGAAGTGTCGAGAATATAGACTCTGCCTTAATCCCAACAAATCCGTGTTTGCGGTATCATGTGGCAAACTACTTGGGCATATTGTATCTGCCCAAGGTATCAGAGTGGACCCAGATAAGATTTCGGCGATTTTAGAAGTCCCAATACCCACGACTCCGAAAGAAGTAATGTGCTTTATGGGACAAATACGGTGGCATGGCAGACACTTACGGTGGCTTGCTCACCTAGCAGTGCCACTGAACAAGCTAATCACAAAAACTCCCCGACAGTTTGAATGGATTGAAGAATGTCAAACTACATTTGATCGACTCAAGTATCTCCTGACGCAAGCCCCAATTTTACAACCACCGGACTGGGACAATCCGTTCCATGTTTTTGTCGACGCGTCAGATATTGCAATTGGTAGTATTTTGATGTAGCAAACAGATAAGTGGTTTCGCCCTGTTTATTACGCCAGTAGAAGACTGGCACCGGCAGAAAAGAACTATTCCACCACTGAAAGAGAATGTCTAGGATTGATTTACTCAATCAAAAAGTTCAGACACTACCTACTAGGCCGGAAATTTACCTTTCATGTGGATCATGCTGCCCTTGTTTATCTAGTAAGACAGAAGCACTTAGGAGTATGATTAGCACGATGGGTGCTACTTTTACAAGAATTCGACTATGATGTCATTCACCGACCCGGAAATGCACATGCCTTAGCAGATTTCTTATCACGCCTAGATTCCGGTGAAGCTCCGGTAGGAATAGATGACACGACTCCTGCGATTTATAATGCTGAACCACTACCTGATGAGACGCCCAACTTACAAACACCACCTACATACTATGATCAGATTCTAACTTTTCTCACCGAAGGACGCTTTCCAGCTGAGACTGCCAAGGCGGTTCGAAGAAAAATTGCAGTTTTTAGCTGCCGATTTCGGTTAGTTGCTGGAGAACTATATTATACAGATCATATCGGAATCCTACTTCGTTGTATTCCACCACATGAAGTTAACTCAGTTATCACTTTGGCTCACTCAATTCCTTCCGGTGGCCATTTTGCAGCAGACTTAACTCACCGGAAAATTCTGCAAGGAGGACTCTGGTGGCCAAAAATGTACAGAGATATCTCACAGTTTGTTAAACAATGCGATGCTTGCCAAAGAGCTGGTCAGCCTTTACAACGGCATCTTTTTCCCCTGCAACCCATCTTACCATTAGAACCTTTTCAGAAATGGGGTTTAGATTTTATCGGGCCAATTACACCTCCATCAGTATCTAGTAACAATCGATACATACTGACTTGCACAGATTACGCAACTAGATGGGCAGAAGCTTGGGCTTTACGGTCTGCTACAGCAGTTACGGTAGCAAAATGTCTACTCACGGATGTCTTCCCACGATTTGGTTTACCACTGGAAATTGTCTCCGATCAAGGCACTCATTTTGTAAACAATTTAATGAAGGCACTCACACAGTCCTTCCAAGTCACACATAAATTTAGCTCTCCTTATTATCCACGTGCCAATGGATTGGCTGAAAGTACAAACAAATCACTATTAAACATCCTCCGGAAATTAATCATGGAAGCACCGGAAAGATGGGATCAACTACTACCTGCAGTATTATGGGCATACCGAACTACATATAAAGTAACAACAGGCTTGACACCTTTCAAGCTAGCTTATGGCTTAGAAGCAATCGCTCCCATGGAAGTAGTCATCCCAAGTTTGCGGGTAGCAATCACTCAGAAGATGCTACCGGAATCTTCACTGACAGCACGAATGGACGCACTCAGAGAACTTGATGAGCACCGATGGCTCAGTTTTTTAACTATGCGCGAAGTTCAACTAAGGCAAGCTAAGACACACGATCGATATTTGAAGACGCCAATCTTTTTGGTAGGACAGCTTGTACTCTTCTATAACGCAAAATCGGACAGAGCAGCAGGAAAATTCAAACTACGATGGTTCGGCCCTTTCAAGATCTCAGCACAAGTAGGTCCGGCAACTTTTCGGTTGACTACGTTGACCGAAATTCCACTTCCAAAAGTAATTAATGGATCGAAGTTGCGGCCGTATTATCCCACTACCAGTACGCCTTAATTATTCGGCAACGAGCCACGTTTTGTATAAATTTTTATGTTTTGCTTTTAGCCGTCTTTTGTACAAATCTTTATGATACCAGCCGCCTCTTCCTACCGGTCACTCAATACGCACGCTAGCATGCAAACCGTATCATTCCCGCACCACACAATGATACTCACCCCCACATCGTGTTCTCCATATTTAACCCCCTGAGTTGCGCCAAAAACCGCTATTCTGTTTTCGTGATTGTGTGTGTTATCTCAGTATTCTGTGTTTTCTGTAAGTGTGCATTGTGAACACCATGGAAGCGCTAGCCAACTACGCTTCTTTCCGCGATGGTATCCCTACAGACGTAGGCGAATACCTGCGATGCAGAGGGTTGGCCAACTTCGCTGAGTTGCCTTGGCACTCAGTGGAAGCCCATCCCTTCTCCGCACAGATCATCCAAGCCATTGCCCAAAGCCCCGCCACCGAACGACAGTGGGTCTTCCTTTCCCTCCCACATAGAACCGTCATCACCTTCCAAGCCTTCGCCAACGCCTACCGCCTCACCCCGCAAGGCCGCGAAACCGGCCCTAGCATCCCTTTCGCCCGTATGACCGAACTCTTTCCCCGCTCCTCATCAAATGAATACGCCATTCTATGCCGCCCAGAACCCGAGCGATCCGCCCTACAGTTCCTTGTAGCCATCCTCAACCTGCAAAAACGAACATATGGTATCTCTCGCCCCTTCTACTCCGCCTTAGATTTAGCTGCCCGCGAACCTGTAAATTTTGCCTCTTACTTTTTCCTTAGAATCCATAAAGAATGTGTAGCTATCGTAAAACAGCTCCAAAAGGGTTCTACCCCCCGCTCTCGCCTTCCACACATCATCTCCTTCCTCTTCCCAACCATCCTCGCCGCACAACCCCCACCCGCAGGCCCCGCACTTCGACACGAAGAATCCGCACAACCAATCGAGGACACTGAAGAAGAAGACGAAGAGATTAATCAGCTCTTCCGTACCAAGCGAATTCGGATCAGCTCCTCGGAAAGTGAAGTCCAAGGATCCGCCGGAAAAGATCAGGAGACCAAGCTAGACGACCAAGAGGAAACATACCACGACGCCGCCACACACCACGAAACATCGACGGAGCAACCAGACCAGCAGGATCAAGCAGAGACAGAAATAGTGTCCACAGAAAAAGAATCTGAGCAGCACCAGGATGAACAGGAATCGGCCACCAAAGCACTGGATCAACTCATCGACGCCATCAACCAGACAGAAACCATACAACAAACACCCGCCGAGGTAAACCCCTCAGATACCGTTCTCCCTACACCACCTCCTGCCAAACCCCTCCCCCCACCAGAACCACACCTCCCACCCATCACTGAACCCGCAGCATCTTCCTCTTCCTCCCCTAACTACTCTCCGCCAAACTCCCAGCAACTACTCACCGACACATCCTCTCAACCTCGTCATCCTCCACCACCACCGCCACATAACGCATTCTCGGAACTTGCCGCCATGGGGCAGTTCCTCATCCAGTTATCACACCAGCTGCCCGCCCAGTTTACGGCAGCCACGGACCACCTGAAACTCGAATACCAGCACAAGGTAGACACCCTGGAAGCCGACATCGCCCCCCTCCAGGAAGAAGTTGATGCCGTAAAGACCGAGAATCATCAACTCCGGACACAGCTAACAGAACTCCAAGCACGATTTTCGACAGAGCAGACGCTAGTACAACAAAGAGATGCAGCCCTCGACCAGCTAGCTGCCAAAGACCAACTTATACACGACGCACATGAGGAAATTTGAACACTGAAGGCCGCCCTTCAAGAACAAGAAGATATCAACGTATCTCTCGAAGAATTGATCGCAGACACGAAGACTCAATTACAAGAAACCACTCAGAAGATGCAGGACCAACAGAAAGAAGCTGACCAAGTTCAAGAACAATTACGGCGAGCCGAAGAATGTGCCGACGCGGTCAACCGTATTCTCAAACAACAATTACTAAAGGAAGGCCAATACCAAAAAGATATCGCCAACGCCCGCAGAGAACGCGATGCGTATAAGAAAACTCTCAATTTCCAAACACAGCAATTTGAACGCCAAGACAACCAAATACGCAACCAGAAGGAGTGCATCAGAGAGATGCAGACCAAACTGACTGAAATAACGACAGCCCGAGATGCGGCATTAGCCAACGAGTTTTATCTCCAGGAGGCTTTTCTTCAAACCCAAGCCGAAATTTTGTTAAATCAAGCCATAGCCCTCAGTTCAGTCAGAACCGACGCCCAATTATTAGAACCTACCACCTTAGTGCAAATGTTAGAAACCCTCAAAAAGAAAATTACCCGAACATTTAGGCTCGCCCGAAGTATGTACTTAGAAGGTCTAGTATCCGAACCATAGGAACTTGCGGGTTCGAGTCCACCGTGCGTGCCAGTGTTAGACGGCCGCCGAACAAAGGACAATTGTACTTAGACAGAGGTTTTTAATGTAGAAAGAACCCTTCTGGAAGTACGCGGTAAAGAAAGATTCGCGCAAGCCTTGTAATAAAATTCTATTTAAAGCAATGAAAAGAACGGCAATGATAAATTGGGTTTGCTGCAAGGTGAAGAGAGCTAGTGTTGTCTCCAAATATAATAGGTGGTCTTGTGGAAAGACCTAACTCTGTATATAGAAGCTTCAACCAGATAGCTTCTTGAGTTGCATTGGCAAGCCCTCTATACTCTGCTTCAGTGGATGACAATGCCACTGTAGGTTGCTTCTTAGCTGACCAAGAGATAGGCTTATCTCCTGCAAAACAAATATATCCTGAGGTGCTTCTCCTATCATCCTTGCATCCTGCCCAATCTGCATCTGAGTAAACTTTTATGTCAATATCTGATGTATAAGGAAAATACAAACCATGACTTTGTGTTCCCTTCAAATACTTCAAGATCTTCTTTGCTGCCTCTAGGTGAGGTACCCTTGGTTTGTGCATGAATTGACTAAGCACACTTACTCCATATGCTATGTCAATTCTTGTCAAGGTAGCATAGTTCAAGCTACCCACCATACTTTGGTATCCTGTAATGTCTTTGATTTCTTCTCCTTCATGAGCACTTAGCTTTTGGTTAACCTCCATTGGAGTAGTAGATACCTTAGCATCCTGCAAACCAAACTTCTTGACCATATCCTGTACATACTTCTTTTGAGTGATGTAGATACCTGTATCTGTATAGATCAATTCAAGACCTAGGAAATATTTTAGTAATCCAAGATCATCATCTGTCCTTTGATGTGTCTAATCCCATTGACATCATTACCTGTAATGATGATGTCATCAACATAAACACATAAGTAGATTACCTCTGTACTACTTCTCTTTATGAATAGAGAAGTGTCTGCTTTGCTCATCACAAATCCTTGGTCTAGAAGGTAGGTGGTCAATCTGTAATTCCATGCTCTAGGTGCCTGCTTCAAACCATACAGAGCCTTCTTCAATTTACAAACATAATGTACCTTTTTTGGATCTTCATAGCCAGGTGGTTGTGACATGTAGACTTCTTCAGATATCCATCCATTCAAGAATGCATTCTTCACATCCAATTGGTACATGTTCCAATTCTTGGATGCACCTACACTCACCAAAACTCTGATAGTTGGCATCTTGGCCACAGGAGAAAATGTCTCCTCATAATCAATGCCTTGGGTTTGTGCAAAACCCTTGGCTACCAACCTAGCTTTGTACCTGTTAATTGTTCCATCTGAATTCTTCTTCAATTTGTAGATCCATCTGGATCCTATTACCTTCATAGAATCCTTCTTGGGTACCAAGTCCCAAGTATCACTCTCTTTGAGGGCTTCTATCTCCTCATCCATGGCTTCTCTCCATTCTGGCTTTGTAATTGCTTCTTCATAGGTACCTGGTTCTTCATTCAACAAGTCTTTTGCAAGATATACAGAATGTTTAGTTACAAGTGATGTGTCATACCCAAATCTGATAGGCTTCTTCTTCTCTCTCTGAGATCTCCTCATTGCTTGAGTAGAAGTTTCTGGCTTATCCTCTAATTGCTTCATCTTCATCTTTCCTTTGGATTTCCAAGCTTTGAATTCTTCAAGGTTTATTGTATCATCATCTGAGCTTGAATCTTCTTGCTGAGTTGGCTCTTCCTTGGTAAGCTTTGGAAAATCTTCCTCCATGTCATAGGGTAGACTCACTTTCCTGCATTCATTCTCATACCATGAGTCATTCTCATCAAATATGACATCTCTGCTTACCTTGAACCCTTTGTTTGTGGGGTTGTAGAATCTGTATCCCTTTTGGTTCAAATCATAACCAATGAAGATACATTTCTCAGCCTTGGGGTCTAGCTTTCCTCTTACCTGTGAGGGAATATGCACATATGCTACACAACCAAAGATTTTGCAATGATCCAGAGAGGGTCTCTTACCATGCCATGCTTCATATGGTGTCATGCCATCAAGTGATTTGGATGGCAACCTATTGATGAGATAAGTGGCAGTGGACACACTCTCTGCCCATAGGTAATTTGGCAACCTTTTTTCATTGAGCATAGACCTAGCTGTTTCCACTATAAGTCTATTCCTTCTTTCTGCTACCCCATTTTGTTCAGGTGAGTACCTTGTAGTGATCTCCCTTTTGATGCCTCTTTCCTGCAAGAAATCTTCAAACTCATTTGAGAAGTACTCTCCTCCACCATCTGATCTTAGCCTCTTCAAGCTTCTACCTGTTTGATTCTCAACAAGTGCAAGATACCTCTTGAAACAATTAAACACTTCATCTTTATGCTTCATAGAATATAAAATGGTCCACCTGCTATAGTCATCAATAAAAGACACATAATATCTTGAACCAGAAATGGAAGGGTCCTTGCTAGGTCCCCAAACATCTGTGTGTACCAAGTCTAGGTAGTCTTCATGCATGAAACCTTTCCTTGAGTAGGGTAATCTGTGAGACTTACCAAATTGACATGATCCACATTTATAAATCATGTGTTGCTTGGATACATTAGGTATCCCAAGCACACATTGATCCCTGCACATTTGCTTTAGAGTCGTTTCACCTATGTGCCCTAATCTTTTATGCCATATCTCTAACTCTGAAAGTGTCTGATCCTTGTAATTATACAAAGCAATGTTTTTTGTATCTTCCAGCTCAAATGTAAATAATCTACCTGATTTCTCCCCTTTGGCTATTCTTCTGAAACCTTTTTTTGGATCCTCCACATATGCTCCATGTTGTGTGAATCTGACCTGCAAACCTTTCTCCACAATCTGACCAACACTCTATCAAATTCTTAGTTATTGTTGGTACATAGAGTACCCTACTTAATAGGTTTTGATTACCATCACATGTCTTCACATTTCCAATTTTGACAACAGAGTGCTTAGTGTCATCACCTGTTTGTACCTGATGTTTGCCCTTGGGCTCTTCCAAATCAGAAAGTAGTGCCACATTGCCAGCTACATGGTTAGAACATCCTGAGTCAATGTAAAATAAATGATCATCATTTGTACCTATCTTGGAGGTCATGTTCATGATCAATAAGGAGTCATCCTGCTCCTCAGTGTAGTTGTTGTAGTCTCTTCTATTTCTGAATCCACCTTGGTAGTTTCCATTGTGGTTGTTGTTATAGTTGTTGTTGTATTGGTTGTTGTACCAATTGTAGCTTTGATGTTGGTTGAATCTGCCTCTCCCTTGAGAGTATCCACCTCTTGAGTAACCTCTTCCTCTCTGATTTTTGTAGTTCTTGTAGCATTCATCTGTGGTATGATTTGACAATCCACAAATGTTGCAAGGTGATGAGTTGTAGGGTCTCCCCCTACCTGACTTACCTCCTCTGCCTCTTCCTCTAGATGACCTACCTCTCCCTGCATAATTAGCTTGAGAGGTAGAGCCTTCTTCATCCTGTTTCTTCTTGCCTTTATCTTTAACTTTCTTATCAGTATAGAGAGCAGAGGGGTTGTTACCTTTTGATTGATCTCCAGCTTTGGTGAACTTTGCTTCATGTGTAAATAGTTGGCCCATGAGTGTTGTGAGATCAGGGGTATGCATGTCCATGTAGAGGTCCATTGCAGTGGTGAAACTTTCCCACTTATCATCTACCTTGAGTCCATTTGTCACTTGCCTGACTATTTGCTCCTCTTCAATTTCCTCTCCAATGCTTGCTAGTTGGTTTGCCACATCTTTGATCTTTGTCACATACTCTGAAACTGATTGCTTGGGCTGCTTCTTAAGGGTTGTGAACTCAATCCATAATTGGTTCTTCCTAGCCCTTGTGTTGGAAGAAAAATAATTTGACAAGGTTTCCCAAGTCTCTTGGGAAGTCTTACAGTTTCTTACATGAGGTAAAAGAAAGTCAGATATAGAGTTTAAGAGATAAGACCTTGCCAAAGCATCCTTTGCACACCATTGGTTGAGCCTTTCATGTTCATCCTTTGTAGGTAGTCCTCTAGTCTTGAATGAGGGCAACTCCTCATCTCCTGATATGTATCCAAATAGACTTCTCCCTTGTAGATAGGTCTTCATTCTCAATGACCAAGCTTGATAATTGTTTCTGTCCAATTTGTCAATGAAGGAAGGGAAACCATCACCCATGTTTACCTTCTTTGCTCTGATACCACTGTTGAGAGTGATGGATGGATGCACTCAGGAAATCAGTTGGTGCTGCAAAACCTGCTTCACACCTGCCCTCTTTTCTCTTCAGATATACTTAGTACACTAGCTTAGCTTCCAAATGACATAAAGAAACCATATATGTACTTTGTAAATGGTTTGGGTAATGATCAAACCAAAACAGATAACTTTGTACTTCAAAAATCAAGCAAAACTTTCTATTCCTGTAGTGATACTTGCTCAGACTTTTACTCAGTGTGTCCAGCACACTTAAAATTGGAACAATTCCTTTTGGGAGTATTAATGTACCTTAGTAAGCTACCAATCACAAGTGGAATCACTTCAATTGATAAACTATGCACTGAGAAATAAGTTTAGCAAAATTATAATCACCCCCGACTTTTCAGGAACTCTGCAGACTGAGACCAGTGTGCACTTCGAATCGATTTTCTCCCAGTTGGCTGAATGAAATCCTTTGAAATTTTGTATGCTTGTAGTAGACTTTGAGCTGGTTCCAATGAGCTATAGATCTCTTGATTTGGTTTAGTAGATCCAGAGAAATGCTCCTTTGAAGTTGACAGACTTGGAGTAGGACACTCAGACAAAACAGAGATGATGAATGTATACTTCTATTGATAAATGTGTTTGTACAATCTCATTAGCTTGACAAGCATAGCTAAATGAGGTATTGTGGTGTTGGCAATAGAGTAGCCTTCACACACAATGAGTTACAAGGAAAAAATATGCCTCGGGGAGTGAGCTAGAGTAAGAGTATGACCCGCGACTTTTTACTTCATCTTTTATAGGAGTCTTGAGATCATTTGAATTTGAAATTCAAACTTAGGCTCCCTTGAATCTCTCCTCTAAAAGTAGGGAGATATTCTCTCCATCTCAACATTCAAATTTTCACGACTAATGAAGTAGGTAGATGACTTAAAGTGATTACAAACAAATGATAAGTCACTTAGACTTTTACAAGGGGTAAAGAGGTAATAACATATAAGCATATGTTCACATGAGCCTTCCTTTAAGTGAAGCCTAGATAATCCTTTGTCCATGCTAATCTTCAATGAGTCCAAGGTCCCAAGCCAATGTGTGTAGGCTTGTCTTGCACCAACATTCATGCATGTATGCATATGCATTCATGCATGTATGCATATGCATTCATGCATGTATGCATATGCATGCATGTATGCATATGCATGCATGTATGCATATGCATGCATGTATGCATGTATGCATATGCATGTATGCATGTATGCATGTGCATTCATGCATGTATGCATGTGCATTCATGCATGTATGCATGTGTATGCATGCATGTGTGCATATGCATTCATGTATGCATATGCATTCATGTATATATGCTTTTATGTATATATGCATGTGTATGCATGCATGTATGCATATGCATTCATGCATGTGCATTCATGCATGTATGCATGTGTATGCATGCATGTATGCATATGTGTTCATGTATGCACATGCATTCATGCATGTGCATATATGCATGTATGCATGTGTATGTATGCATATGCATATGCATTCATGCATGTATGTATGCATATGCAGTCATGCATGTATGCATATGCATGTATGCATATGCATGTATGCATATGCATGTATGCATATGCATGTATGGATGCATGTATGCATGCATGGATGCATGTATGCATATGCATGCATGCATGTATGCATACGCATTCATGCATGTATGCATGTGTATCTATGCATATGCATATGCATTCATGCATGTATGTATGCATATGCATTCATGCATGTATGTATGCATATGCATTCATGCATGTATGTATGCATATGCATTCATGCATGTATGCATATGCATGTATGCATGCATGAATGCATGTATGCATATGCATGCATGCATGCACATGCATGTATGCATATGCATGCATGCATGTATGCATATGCATGCATGCATGTATGCATGTGCATTCATGCATGTATGCATGTGCATTCATGCATGTATGCATGTATACATGCATGCATGCATGCATGCATGTATGAATGTACGCATGTATGCATGTGCATTCATGCATGTATGCATGTGTGTGCATGCATGTATGCATATGCATTCATGTATGCATATGCATTCATGTATGCTAATGCATTCATGTATGCATATGCATGTATGCATATGCATGCATGCACATGAATGTATGCATATGCATGCATGCACATTCATGTATGCATATGCATGCATGCACATGCATGTATGCATATGCATTCATGCATGTATGCATATGCATTCATGCATGTATGCATGTGCATTCATGCATGTATGCATGTATGCATATGCATGTATGCATGTATGCATATGCATGCATGCATATGCATGTATGCATGTGCATTCATGCATGTATGCATGTGCATTCATGCATGTATGCATATTCATGCATGTATGCATATGCATGTATGCATGTATGCATGTATGCATATGCATGTATGCATGCATGCATGTATGCATGTATGCATATGCATGCATGTATGCATATGCATGTATGCATATGCATGCATGCATGTATGCATATGCATACATGCATGCATGCATGTATGCATGTGCATTCATGCATGTATGCATGTGCATTCATGCATGTATGCATGTGCATTCATGCATGTATGCATGTGCATTCATGCATGTATGCATGTGTATGCCTTCATGAATGCATGTGTATGCATATGCATGTATGCATGTATGCATGTGCATTCATGCATGTATGCATGTGCATTCATGCATGCATGTATGCATATGCATTCATGTATGCATATGCATTCATGTATGCATATGCATTCATGTATGCATGCATTCATGTATGCACATGCATGTATGCATATGCATGCATGCATGTATGCATATGCATGCATGCATGTATGCATATGCATGCATGCATGTATGCTTATGCATATGCATGCATGCATGTATGCATATGCATTCATGCATGTATGCATGTGCATTCATGCAAGTATGCATATGCATGCATGTATGCAAATGAATGTATGCATATGCATGTATGCATGTATGCATGTATGCATATGCATACAATGCATATGCATGTATGGATGTATGCATGCATGCATGCATGTATGCATGTATGTATGTATGCATGTATGTGTGCATGTATGCATATGCATGCATGTATGCATATACATGCATGTATGCATGTATGCATATGCATACATGCATGCATGCATGCATGTATGCATGTGCATTCGTGCATGTATGCATGTGTATGCATGCATGTATGCATATGCATTCATGTATGCATATGCATTCATGTATGCATATGCATGTATGCATATGCATGCATGCACATGCATGTATGCATGTGCATTCATGCATGTATGCATGGTCATTCATGCATGTATGCATATGCATGCATGTATGCATATGCATGCATGTATGCATGCATGCATGTGCATTCATGCATGTATGCATGTGTGTGCATACATGCATATGCATGTATGCATGTGTGTGCATACATGCATATGCATGTATGCATGTATGCATATGCATGTATGCATGTATGCATATGCATGTATGCATGCATGCATGCATGTATGCATATGCATGCATGTATGCATATGCATATGCATGTATGCATGCATGCATGTATGCATATGCATATGCATGTATGCATGCATGCATGTATGCATATGCATGCATGCATGTATGCATGTGCATTCATGCATATGCATGCATGTATGCATATGCATATCCCTCTCTCTCTCTCGCTCTCTCTCTCTCTCTCAAACAAAAATAAAGAGAGAAGATATTAGAAATTAAAAATATAAAGAGAGAAGATATTAGAAAACAAAAATATAAAGAAAGATAAAAGAGTGATATATGTTTTACTTACATTGATGTAATGTTTGTAATTCCACTTGAAGTGCTTCTTCGTCAAGTTTCCAAAGATTTGATGCCAAATTCTCCTGAAAAACCAAACAAAGAACATATTAGCAAAACCAAAACTTCAGATCTATAAAGATAGAGGTCTGTATAAAGAGAGAGAGAGAGAGGGAGAGAGAAAGAGAGAGGGAGAGAGACGAGGAGAGAGTGAGAGAGAGAGAGGGAGAGAGAGAGAGAGAGAGAGAGAGATAGTGAAAGAGAGGGAGGGAGAGAGAGAGAGGGAGAGAGAGAGAGAGAGAGGGAAGGGAGGGAGAGAGAGAGAGGGAGAGAGAGAGAGAGGGAGGGAGAGAGGGAGAGAGAGAGAGAGGATGACAAATAAAGTTCTGCTCTGCTGTTGGCGCGCGCGAACCCGAAAGGAGAAGTTTTACATTCGAAACGCTCAGAATGATGAATTTCGGGTTCGGGCTCAGTTAAAAAGAGAGGGTCGGTATACGCGTCGGTAGTTCTAGCAAAGTATCGACGCATATACCGATGCATATATCGACGCTTATACCGACGCTGTGATTCTGAACGGACGCAGCTATGATTCCGAGGCAATGCAGCGTTCCCAAATTTCCCGAGGGGTATACCGACGCCGATAGCTGCACGTCGGTACACTGACCGTAAGTATTCCCTTGATATGTTGTAGTGTTTGTGAGTTAACCTTATATATTTTTTTTAGGATTTCTCTACCCTGATCTCAAAATTAGGGTTGGTTGATTTACAATTTTGTTACACTGTTCTGCAAGAATAAGGTTAGCTTCATTGTTCATTCACTTCACACACTTAGATTATTTCAACATAATCTAAATTTTGTATTATCATCTTCTTGGATATTCTTCCATTAGTGAGTGCACCACTTTATATGGTTGAGTAGTTCTCCCATGTTGTAATTTGGACAACTATTTTTTAGTGAGTAAGCATCCAACTTATGTTCCCTATCCTTGTCTCAAGATCTCTTTCTTTCTATCTCTCACTTATCATCTTAATTAATTAAGTGTGTATGCTCAAGAGGTTTTAGTATTGGAACGATCCTAGGGCCTCGAATTCCAACAATTTGAAGAATTTGCTAATCAAGTTTAAAATGAAAGATTGCAGGGTAGCACCTACTCCAATGGAGGTGAATCATAAATTGAGCAGATCTGGAGGAGAAGAATTCAAGGACATGAAGCGATATCAAAATTTGGTTGGTAGTCTAATCTATGCTACATTAACTAGCCCTTATTTGTCATATGCAGTTGGAGTGTTGTCTCAATTCGTGCATTGTCCTAGGAAAGAACATTGGATTGCAGGACAAAGGGTGCTAAGATACATTAAGGGTACACTCAAAGAAGGTTTGTATTATGGATTCACATCCAAAAATCAAGATATATAGTGATACAGATTGGGCAGGTAATCTTGAGGTCAACCTATGGGTATCTATGTTCTTGAAGATTAGTACATGGTCAGAAGATGAAGACTTGTATATACATGTACATTAAGGTTGAAATTAGTTCACTTATACCTTTGTAATGGTGACGAGTTTGTACATATATGCCTATATATACAAGTATAGAGTCAGAAAATATATGAGAGAAGAGATATAGAACAAGAATAGATGAGTACAAGAAGAATATGTGTGATGAATGAATGAGATTCATCAATGAGTTGTTTTCATGAGAATAGAAGAAAACTTCTGAAATCATCTTTTCTCCATCTCTCCTTCTGTGATTGATCATTTCATAAATCCGTTTGTAGTTATTGACCTAATCATAACGAGAAAAATGCTGATGTATTATAGACGTCAAGGAATAAAAAGATCTAGAATCTAAGATATCACATCTTGGAAACTGTTGAGTATTAAATCCGTATGTAAGCAAGAACCGATTCGTTTATTTTTAAGGTTTGTAATGCAAATACACTCACGTAACCTATAAATCCCACGTCCAAACTCGACACGTGTCTAAAGTAAGTATTGGAAGATTCGTGCTTACTTCAAGGGGAAAAAGGAATGTCACAAGGAATATGTCACTCATTTCAAGACGTTGTGTCTATATGTTGATTGTGTCAAGAACAATTAGCCAAGTCCATCATATGTACATAAGAATAGTGTTAAATATGGAAGACTAGACATGCATACCCATTCAAGAAGGAATAGAAAAATGGGTGGGACTTTAAGTTCTAATCCCTGGCATCCCCTCATCGAGATAAAAAAGTTTCTACTTATGCGGCAAATTCTACACCGTGGAATGTGGACGAATGTTAACAATAACAAAATCTGTGAAGTCCCCCATGGTGCAAACAATGCCTTCAGCGCATAGAAGACTTGGGAAACCTCTTTTGTTTGTGCCCCAATTCAATATCGGTCTGGTAGAGACTTAAGACAATCATGGTGTTATAGGGACAAATCAACTAGAAACAATCTTTGATCAATGAAGTAGTCAGATGTTCCTTAGCAGTGTGGAATGTTATAAGAGGGGAGATTGTATGGAAGTTATGGAAAGGGAGGTATGCAAACAATTTCGGAGGCTCTCTTAAAGAATGGTCGATCAAAAGATGGATTTTCCTTTCAAGCAAAAGAATTTCCAATTTTAAGAAGCCCCCACCCTTTAGACATGATAGAGTGTTCTTCTTAGAGAGCAACAAGATCAAAACCAATTGGGCCCCACATGAGGGCAACATGAGGGTTATCGACCTTCTTCGTAAAATTCTCTAGTAATTTTTAAGCAGCCCTTACTTTGTGGGATACGGGCGGTCCCATGGGTCCTAGCCCCGTTCACTTGTACATTTGTAATTTCCATTAATTCAACCACTTATTGTTGAGTGTGTTATGATAAATCATTTGTACGCTGATTTTAGAAATTTTGGATATGTGATTGCCATTCTGGCACATAAGACCTTCCTGGTTCGTGGGATCCCACCCAATGAGGAGTCCAATTCTTGAAGTTTCCCAAGCGATGCATCTACTCAGAAGGAGAGTCCACTCTTCGTAGTTCACTCTTAATTTAGGGTCTATGTCATCAAATCTGATTCAGTGTCTATTTTCTTGTTTTCAGAGGTATTTCCACTATTTCAAACCGTTGTTCAAGAGGCCCTTCACATTTAGGAGGTTCCAGGAGGCCACACCTTTGATGCCTGAGATCGAAAACCATATTGAGTCATTTTTGCTTATACCAACCGCTCATCTCCAATCATCTTTGACTCTCATAAATTTATTGAACTTGTTCCAACTCTTCCATAGAGAGCACACAAGATTCCGGCATTTAGGGGAAATGGAAATTGGGGAGAATAGAAGGGTACGGAGGTCCAAGTCCTTCCATCGAGGGAGGCTCACTAGCATAATCATGTTCTTATTCTTGAAAATGCGCTTGGCCAAAGACATCTCATAGTTGCACTAGGCTGTAATGATCCATTTTTCCACCAACTTTTCAGCCATGCCTTTGATATCCATAATGCCCAGACCCTTGAAGTCCTATTGGATGATGCACCTTGACCATTTAATTTTTAGGAAACCCTCTTCTGTTGTCGTCCTGTGTCCAAAGAAAGTTTTTGTAGATTCTTTCTAGTTTGCTAAGCCCTTGATCTTTGTTTTAACTTATATTCTAATAAATCTAGGGTAGGAATCACGATGGAACCCCAGTACTGATGTGATGGTCCTCAGGGTCATCGCTGTGCGGCAGAAAAAGACATTGGGGTTGGGTGCTAGGTTAACATGGCATGATAGGATCGATTCCAAAATCGTGATGGTCAAGGGGGAGAGGGGATCGTCGTGAGGGGATCTTTGTGAGGGGATCTTCATGAAGGGGATCATTGTGAGGCTGTGACAAAAGGACCGTACCATCATAAGTAGTCAATCGCGGACATGCGTGTAGAAAAATGGTTGCACACAGACTCTCTAACAAGATGCACAAATTATTAATGACATGCTGTAGAAGAAAACTGACTTGTTTCTTTTCATTATGAGAATCATCATATTGCAATGAATAAGGCACGTCCTTAGGAACTGCTATAACATCTTGACAGTAGTGTCATTATGTACACATGGATATGTACATGTGATTCTTACATGTGGCTGGTGACATGGATGCTCGAGTTTCGCACTCCCTCTTAATACAAACACAAACCTAGGCAGTGTCCAATATTCCTAAATGTGTGGAGCATTGAGCAAGCTTTCTAGCTAGTAATGGTTCTAGTTCGAGCATCAACCCACATAGTATGTGTTGATGTATAGTAGACTTGAAGTTTCTTCTTTTTCAATTGCTCATAGATGAACGGGCATTTGAAGTCCACATGCTTTGTTTTCCTAGAGTGCTTCGGGTTGTTGGCAAGATAGATGTAGGGCTCATTGTCATACTAAATCTTGAGAGATGGTTCTTTAACCACTTTTAGTTCTTTCATAAGAGTTTGTATCCAAAGTCCTTGTTTAACAGCCATTGCTAATGCGACAAACTCACCCTCAACAGATGAAAGTGCAATAGCAGATTGTTTTTAAGATTGCCAAGATACAACTCCTCCTGCCAAGGGAAAAAAACTAGCAGTAGATGTACAAGAATCCAATTCCCCTTCCCACTTAGAATCCGACCAGCCTATTATGAATGACATGGTGTTATGACTGTGAGAGCGGTAATAACAAACTCCATATGCTTTTGTGTGCTAAAGATACTAGAAACAATGTTTTAAGGACTTCCAATGTGGTAAGGCAAGATTGTGCATAAAGCGGGAGAGATAATTGATTGCGAAGCATAAGTCAACATGTGTGCAGGAAACAAGGTAACGATATTTTCCAATCAAAGGAAGATAGGGAAATTGAGCCATATAAGACTTCTTTGCCTCATCAGAGGGACACTCATCAAGAGAATGATGAGTGTTTACAGCAAGAGGGGAAAGAAGTGATTTGACCGATATAAAACCAAAGGTATGGAGAAGTTCCAATACAAACTTGGATTGATCAAGGATAAGAGTGCCTTTGGACTGATCACGGGCTAGATGAAGTCCTAAGAAGTAAGTGAGAGGGCCAAGATCGCTGATGTCAGACTATTCACAGATTTCATGTTTGGTTGTATCGACTAAGGAACGATCCGATGATGGCAATGTCATTGACATAAAGAGCGACGATGAGATAAGTAGTGGAGGTATGTTTAATATAAATGTTAGGCTCAGAAAGAAGATGAGAATAGCCACATGAGAGAAAAAACATGTTAAATTTTTGAAACCACAATTGAGGTGATTGTGGGGACTCATGGCTGGATAATGCATTAGATGCAGAGAGAGGAGAGTCATCCAAAATTGCAATGTCCTCTAGTGCAAGACCATAAGGAGTGTCTTCATCAAAGGAAGAGAGGAGAATCATTAAAGGTGTGAAGAACGTTAGTATCATGACAAATATCATCAATAGATCAGTAACGGGGAGATGTCTCCATGGAAGGATAAGGTGGGGAACACGAAGGACGAATTGTATATCAAAGGCGGGACCATTGAGAGCGAAGGCCATGACTGCCCTAGCCCAAAGGACTATAGCAAAGTTGTTTAGCATGAGTAGAAGAGTGGTACTTGCGAGTAGTGGATGGAAGAGGACGGGGAGTGAGTGGAAGAGAGGGAGGAGGTAACTCAAAAGGAGGAGGATGGGAGGAAGTGGTCATGGTGGAGTATCATTTGGGAGCTTAATTTCGCAAGAATTTGGAGGAGAAGAGGATTCTCCATAACACCAAAGGATTCTCCATAACCAACAAAAAGAGCACATGTACAATGATCGAAGATTTTATGTCATGAAGAGGATGAAATGTAGGCATAGGTGGAACATCCAATAATACGAAGGTGCTGGGAATCAGGAGCATGACCAATCCAAAGAGTATATGGGATTCCACAAATAGATGAAGAGTACGCACGATTTAAGAGATAACAAGATCTCATGATAGCCTCTTCCCAAAAAGAATGAGGTGCAACCTTAACCATGCTAGAAGAAGCATCCATAAGGGAGCGATTATGGGGGTTCAACGATGCCATTTTGTTGTGGGGTGTCAGTTATAGTAAGGTGCTGATGGATGCCTTTGGAATGGAGAAAGACCCGAAACTGATGTGAAGTATACTCCACCATTATCAGCTTGGATTGCTTTGATGGTGCAATTATGATAATTTTCAGCCAAAGAATATTATCGTTGAAAGTGTGAGAGGACCATTGAACTCTTCTTTCGAGGAAGAAAAGATACCATCATAAAAACGAGTGTAATCTTCGACAAAAGTGATGAAATATCTATTATAAGTAAGAGAATGGACTCAAAGGGGTCCACACATGTCAGAGTGAATCAATTCCAGCAGAGCACAATTCTATGTCGAACTTGGAGAAAATTTTTTATTGCACATTTTCCCATATGCACAGCCTTCACAAAGGGCAATGCGACAATGACGAGGGACCTGAAAATTCTTCACCAAACGATGGCTGCACATAATATGCATAGAGTGTTGATCTATATGTCCGAGGCAATAATTCCATAGAAGGGTGGTTGTATCAAGATTTTTAAGGTGATGTGTGGCAGAGGCCCATTGGGATCTGGAAGTTTGTCTGAGTAAATAAAGGCGACCAGCCTTAGGACAAATAACATACATGAAAGAAACAATGGGTTCATGTTGATGAATTGTACAATAATCAAAAGTGAATAATAGGGTAGTGTAGGGTGAGGTGATCTTACTAATTGAAATGAGGTTTTTCGCGCAATTCGGAACATAAAAGACATGAGGGATGGTTGCAATACGACCATCAGATACCTCAATATGAGCAACTCCTACACCTTGGGCACGTTGGGACATTTGATTTGAGTTTCAACTGAGCAATTCCTACACCTTAGGCACGTTGGGACATTTGATTTCCAAATCGAATTTCAACTCAGGCAGTTAATGGATGATAATTTTGTAATCAATGAGGAGAGCATGCAACATGGCAAGTGGCTCTAGTGTTCAGAATCCAAGTATCGACAGAAAGAGAAGTCGCTTGATTAATGGCCATAAAAGCAAGAAAGATACCATCATTTTCTTGTGAAGATGCCTCAGCATCACATTCACTTTCGGAACAAGTTGAGGAAGATGAGGGGTGGTTTGTCTCAATACTGAGGTAATTATGCACTTGTTTGGAAGGAAAGCGGGTTTGTTTGGATGTCCGAGACTGATGATGAATGTGTTTCTGGGAGTGACATATTTGAAAGTTGGGGTTCCAATGTTTTGGATACTTGTTATCATGCTTGCCACGTTCTTTATAGGGAGGAGGACTATAAGTAGGAAATTTTCCTGTACGTGCAGAATACATAGCAAGAGGTGGCTATGGAATTTCAGATTGTGTCGAATGAGTGTGGCATGCCTGTCGTAAAGAAATATCTTGAAGAAATTGTGGTAATAGTGTCTGTAAATTCAGATGCGCATTCAATGCTTTTGTAGATGCAAACGACTGAAATGAGGAAGGAAGCGCTGAAAGAAATTGGACAGCCTGAGCACGTGGAATAAGTTGAAACCCGAAGAGCAGGAGGTCATCCAATTTGAGGTGCCAATTGCGAATGAAGTCCTCTGCACTATCTTCTTCACGCTTCTGGTACCCGATAACTTCTTTGAGACACTGAAGATAGGGACTTCGATTTAAAGGTTTGTTGAAGTAAGGTCCAAATGTCGCACGCTGTCTTGTGCAGGCGTACCGATTGCTTCATGGAGTCACTTATGTGGAGAAACAACTCCAGTTGAGTGGAAAGATTGTGTGCATCCCACGCCTTGACGGCTGCATTCTGTGTGGGGTCTTTGCAATCTGGACAGGGTGTTCAGTGACCAGTCCCGTCGACGAGAGAAAGAAGGTGGAGTTTCTGCAAGACCATCTCTATGGTTAGCTTCCATGTCTGATAGTTTTTGTCAGTCAATTTATCGTGTTTGTAAGTGCATGAGGAGCCTGCGGTGGCCATGTTGATCAGACAAGTGAGTCACGACGCATTGTAGAAGAAAACCGACTTGTTTGTTTTTATTATGAGAATCATTATATTACAATGAATAAGGCGTGTCCTTAGGAACCGCTCTAACTTCTTGACAGTAGTGTCGTTATGTCCACGTGGATATATACGTGTGACTCTTACACGTGGCTGGTGACATCGACGCTCGAGTTTGACAGTGCGCACATCCGCCACAATGATGCCGACCACCGTTCATGCCAGCGCATGTCCCCTCGCCTTCAACTGAATTCAGCTTACCATCATACCTCCAGCACCGCAATACCTTCAGCACCATCAATCTAGCACTCATTCAACACTGTAGTAGGGTCATTCGTTCCTTCAAACCGTCCGTCGTATCTCCAGCAGCTCAATCTGTTCGTCTTCCTCAATACGTCTGCTTGCTCCGCCAGCACACATCCCATGATTCCCATCAATCCGTTTGCGCCGCCAGCACACCTCCGTCGTCAAACCTTGGAAAGATTGGCATAGAGGCGGAGACTTATTTCATCTGGGGGTTTTCTCACAAAGATTTTTTTTTTGTAAAATGGAGGTTCGGCCGAGGCCTACTCCCCCTGACTTTAATTTGAAAGAGAAACAACTGTACAATGAAGGGCATAGTACCCATGGGACCCCCCTTATCCCACAAGAACAGGGGCAGACAAGGTGGACGGCCCGGAGGCCCATACATCGAGGTGGACGGCCCGAAGGCCCAACTGGTTAACGCCCGAAGGCCGGATTTCGCGCCCGAAGGCCGGATTTCGCGCCCGAAGGCGGATTACACTGTCCCGCAGCGCAGGGGGGTTGAACCCTCGCCCCCGCCTCAAGAGGCGAGGGACCCAACCAATCGACCTGGCATCTTGGGACAAGGGAGACAGGATCACAAAGATTTTTCTCCGGAACCTCAGTCATGATCGTTATTGTCAGGATATGCGACAGAACCTCCGTTGAGAGTAGACTGATCAGTAGAGCTCCGTGTTGTTAGTTTTTTTTAATATAAAGGAAGTTCGACAATAGCCTACTCTCCCGGACTTGAATTAAATTAAGAAACAAAGGTACAATAGAAGGGGACTAGTGCCCACGGGACCCCCCAAATCCCACAAAGCAGGGGAAGCTTGAATGAATCCTAGGTTGCATTACAGAGAAGGTTAATCACCCTCTCATCGCCCTCATGCGGGGCCCACTTGGGTTTGAGCTTGTTGTTGATCAAAAGGAGGACTTGATGGTGCCTGAAGGGGGGGGATTTCTTACTGTTAACAATCCTTTTGCCAAGGAGGAATAGCGATTTCTCAATCGACCACTCCCTGGGGGGATCTCCGAATCTCCCGCCAAATTTTCCACAAGACTTCCCCTCTGATGGCGTTCCACAGAGTCGCAGAGCAGCCGATCGCTTCTCCCAAAAGGACTTGTTTCCAACTAAGCTGATTTTGAAGTCTGATTTTCATTCCAACCGTCTGCCAGATTCTGTAGGAGTTGGGGCAAGTAAGGAAGATGTGTGGGACATCTTCGATAGCCCGGTGGCAGCGTTTGCACCAAGGAGGAATCCCACAAAGTTTGCTAGCCTTATGGTTGGTCCAAATTCCTCGATGAAGAATTTGCCATAAGAGGACAGACTTCTTTATCTCTATAAGGGGGTGCCAGATACCCATGAATTTCATGTCCCACCGAAGCCGCGTCCAAGACAGGCACCACTTCTTGTTGAGGCTGATCTGGTGGTCAGCCGTTTCTTTGATGTTCGGGATTTTGAGTAGGCTGTTTCCATTGTGCCATTTGAGACCAAGCGAGTTCGGTGTGTCATGTCCCATGAGAAGGCGAGTCTTGTGACGATCCCATGCGAGGCATCGGCTTTGCAAAGTGTTCCATTCTTCGTAGGAGATGTTTATGCAAGGGTCAATATCCTCGAAGTTGATCCAGCTGTTGGTGTCATGTTTCCAGAGGTGTTTCCATTTTTTGAATCCTTTGTTCCATAACCTCTTGGCATTTTGAATGTTCCACGACTCCACACTCCGGATGCCATGTATCGGGAACCAGATAGAGTCGTTTTGTCTGATTCCGGCCGCCCACTTCCAGTCCTCACTAATTCTTGTGGAGCTTTTGACTTTATTCCAGCCCTTCCAAAGGGAGCACACGAGATTGGAGCCTTTCGGGAAGACGGGGATCGGAGAGAATAGCAGGGTCATGATGTCAAGATTCTTCCAGTTTGGGAACCCCATGAGAGCCAACTCACGAAGGATGTAAAAATCGCATTCATGGCGCAAGAAAAAGTGGATCACTGTGTTGATGCTCTGACACGAAGGATGTAAAAATCGCATTCATGGCGCAAGAAAAAGTGGATCACTGTGTTGATGCTCTGACAGCTCCATCAACGCTTGTGTTGTAGGGGTACTAACTCAGTTTTTCAAATATGCTTTAGAGGTTTGGGGTGGATGGCTACATACAACTCAAATATCTCATTTGTCCCACTAAAAAAATTCTTTCTGAAGATGATGGACAAACTATTGAAGACAACACTATGTAAAAGTATAATTGAAAGCTTAAATTATGCTTGTGGTCAAGGGCTATTAGCTCAATTATTGAATGCCCTTATGGTTGAAAATTTTATTGGTTCAAGGCGATTGTTCAAGTATATCAAACATACAACAAATCAAGGATGATTCTACCCTTGGTAGGATGAATTGGCACCCAAAGTATTGAATGGTATAGATTGTGCTTGCTCGAAAGAAGATAGACGGAGCGCAATAGCCTATGTCTTCACATTCGGTTCAAAGTCATCTCATGCATTTGTAAGATGTTGATATATTTAGGTAGTGATGTGTGTGAACACACTAAGACCGTCGGGGCACTTTTTCCCCTCTTTAGGAGGTTTTTTTTTCCTAGGCTTGTATATACACCTATTGCCCTAATGGGTTACTTATCTTTGTACATTCTAGTGGTAATACATTCGGTATTGTGTGTTGTGCTCCAAGCTTCTTCTTCTTCCTTGTGAGATTTGCATGCTTTCGTAGACGTCTAACTCCAACAATTAGTATCAGAGCAGGTTGGTGCTTCATCTAGGGCATCGTCGACACCTCTGCGATTGCAGTCTCAAAAATTTTGGTGAGCATACTCAGCATGTTTTCGAGATCAAAACCGCTTCGCTTTGTGATGCCGAAATCGCAATCTGAGCTCGTTTCGATCTCCGAATGCACTATCGCAGTGCTTGTGTAGGCTATCTCATCTTTTTATGCCAAAGGTATATACCACTTTAGGTTTGCCACTATAAGCGTCTCAAACTCTGCTACAGGTTTAGCATAATTCTTTTGGGTAGGTCTGTTGAATTTTTTGAGATACAATCAATTTTTTGCATCAAGGTATTTTAATCATTGGCCATGGCCGAAAGCACTGATGTATTTCGTATGTTGGTTGTTGAGGATACGTTGGATGGCACCAACTACCCATTGTGGGCTTATATGATGCGACATGTATTGGTTGCAAAAGGGCTGTTGAACATTGTGCAGGGTGTTGAAAAACATCCTATCAGACCTGCAACTATTACAACTGCAAGTACTCAAGCTGATGCAGAAGGTATCATAGATGATGATATTTTGCATATTCCTATTTGTGCTATGGCTTCTGTTGCACCTACTGTAGAGCGAATTTGTTGGGATGGCAGAGATACCTAGGCACATGCATTGATAGCTTTGTTTGTCAAATGTGCCATTATTCCTAACATTCACTCTTGCAAAATAGCTAAGGATGCTTGGGATACACTTACCACTTTGTACCAAGCTAGGAATGAGGCTCATGTTTCTTACCTCTAAAAAGAGTTGGAGAGTGAGCATATGAATGAAGGTGATTCCATGGACAGGTTTCTAACAAAGATCAAAGACTTGAAGGAACACTTGATTTCTGCTGATGAGGTTATACCAGATAGCTCACTTGTGCAGACTGTTCTGAATGGTCTTCCTGATTCATATCAGAGTTTTGCTTCTACTCTTTGGTTGATGATGAAAGGCAATCCAAATGCCTTTTCCTTTGAGGAGTTAGTCTCTATTTTGTTGCAGGAATATCAGTTTAGGCAAAACAGTTCTATTATGCGTGTTGCAGATCAAGCTTTTCTGGCTAGTCAGAAGGGCAAAGGAAAATGGAGCTCTTCAACTAGTAAGCAGAAATCTGCTAATTCTACACAATCGGAGAGGAAAGACAAAGAAGAAAAGAAATAAGAAAAGCACAAATTGTTTTGCAAGTACTGTAAAGGAAATGATCATATCATAAAGAACTATCCAAAACTGGCTGCTAAACAAGCAAAGAAGAAAGAGGCTCGAATCGTTGTTGTAGAGGCCTCTTCACCAAAAAAAGAGTTTGCTAATCTTGTGTATGAAGAAGAATGAGCGTTTACTATTGTTTGCAGTTTTGACCCGTAGACTCAAATGTTTGGTACTTTAACAGTGGGGCAACAAAACATATTACCTCGCAACACATTTTCTTCTCTTCACTCTAGCCTACCCCTATAGGGAATACTGTTACATGTGCCAACAACTCCTCTTATCCTGTTATGGGAGTTGGTAAGATCATTTTGACTACTACCGATGGTAGTTCTTTAACTTTGTCACATGCTTTGTTTGTGCAAGGGATCAAGAAAAATATGTTATCAGTTTCTAGATTAGCCAAGATAAGCTTGGTTGTGAAATTTGTTGATGACAGATGTAGAGTTCATGATTTTTCAAATGGTGACGTGATTAATACTTCTGGCATTTTATGTCGTGGGTTGTATAGGTTCATAGACTATGAAAGATCTATAAATGATTTGGCATGTGCACTACATGATTCTCAGGCTATATCAGATGCAAAGCTTTAGCATGCATGCTTTGCTCATCTGAATTTTGCTAGTTTGCTACGCCTGTAGAAATCTAAAATGGTGTCCTCTTTGCCCAAACTTAATGAACCTAGAAAACATGTTTATGAAGTTTGTATTTTGGGAAGGTGGTTTAGTTCAAGCTATTCATTAATTGTAGCTTGTACATAGTGATGTTTGTGTTCCTATGCAGAAACCTTCTTTTGGAGATTATCTTTACTTCGTGACTTTCCTTGATGATGTTTCTAAGCATGCATGGGTATATCCATTGAAGGAAAAGTTTGAAGTGTTCATGTGCTTCAAAAAATTTTGGTTTTGGCTAAAAATTTGTTAGCATGTAAAATGGGCACCCTCTATTCTAATCGGGGGGGGGGGATATATATCTTCTGATTGTAATGCATTGTTGGTTGAATGTGGGATAAAACACCAATGTATAGTGCCATATACACCTCAACAAAATGGAGTTGCTGAACAAAAGAACAGGTCACTCATGGAGATAGCAAGGTATAGAGTCAAGAGTCAGGCTTTATCGAATAGTTTCTGGCTTGAGGCTGTCATGTGTGCAGCATATGTAATTAACAAGTGTCCCACTAAAGCACTACAATCTATCACTCCATATGAGGCTTGACATGATCGCAAGCCATCTTTGCTCATTTGCATGTTTTTGGTTGTTTGGCATATGCATTAGTGCCTGGAAAACATCGCAAAAAATTGGATAATAAAGTAGTAAAATGTATTTGTTTTGGGTACATTTCTAAAAGTAAAGTTTATCGTTTGTATCATCCACAAACTAAACACATTCTGGTTAGCCATGATGTTGCTTTGGTGGAAGATGCTAATCAGCCATTGCTTTGATGTACTAAGGAGACATTTGTTAGCTCCAAAGACATGTATGATACTTTGCTTCCTCTTTTTACAGGTGGATAGTCAAGTGCTGGTTCTAATGAGGCAACTTCTCAACCTTTGTAGGTTTCATGTGATGATGTAGATCATCCCATTTTTTATGCAGATTTACATGATGCACTTGTTGATGAGAGATCTGATATTGAGGAAGCAAAAACTATGCCAAAATGGCTGGTGCAGACTTTGCGTGATAGCAAATTAGATGCATCTCTGTCATATCGTACTCGATCATGCTCTCATAGTGCTTCTTTGCATCACATTGCTATGCTATGGCTGCATCTAGTCTCTATGATGGGACTGAGCCTATTTCGTTTGACGAAGCACAAAATTTAGAAAATTGGATGGCTATTATGCAATCTGAATATGATGTTGTAATGAAGAATGGTACTTGGTCTTTATGTGACTTGCCTCTCGGCAAGAACACTATTGGCACTAAGTGTGTACACAAGTTGAAGCGTAAACCTGATGGTATACTTGACAAGTATAAGGATAGGCTTGTTGCCAAGGGTTATGCATAGGAAAGAGGCATTGATTTTGATGAAACCTTTACTCCTAGTTTTTGAATGACTATTGTTTGTAGCATCTGTGCACTTTGGAGCTCATCATGGTTGGAATATACATTAGTTAGACATTAAAAAACATTTTTGAATGGTGGATTGCATGGAGAAGTGTATGTTTTTTAGCCTCGTGGCTCTGTGCAAAAAGGGCATGAAAACCAAGTGTGCAGGTTAAAGAAGGTAATATATGGTTTAAAGCAAGCACCATGTGCTTGCTATGAAAAGATGCATGACTATCTGATTGCACATGGTTTTGAGAATAGTCCAACTAAAAGCACCTTATATGTCAAGCGTGCTACTGATGTACTTCTGATCATTGTGGTGAATGTTGATGACATGTTGCTCACTAGTCCTCATGAGAAGCATATTGCTGATTTCAAGGCTGATTTACATGGCTCATTGGAGATTTCTGATTTGGAGCATTTGCATCATTATTTGGGCATTTAGTTTATGCACCTTGATGGTGGAATGGCTTTGTGTCAAACGAAATATTGACACATTATTGCAACGTTTTGGCCTTGAAGACTGTAAACCTATTGCTACTCCTGTGGAGATAGGTTTATGACTGAGTCTTCATGATGTTGGAGATGCATTTGATGTTGTTCTCTATTAACAGGCTATGGATGCTTGATTTACTTATGCATTACTTGGCCTGATATTCAGTTTGTTGTCTCACATATGAGCAGGTTTATGCATTGCCAAAAGTCAAGCATTGTTAGATGGTTAAGCGCATCCTTCGTTACTTGAGTGGTACTCGGCTACTTGGGTTGTTTTATCCCAAGGGGGGATCAGTACCGCTAGATTCGCATGCTTTTTCTGACTCTATTTGGGCAGGTTCCTATGATACTCGTCTGTCCACTAGTGGCTTTTGCTTCATGCTTAGTAGCTCATGTATATCTTGTTCAAGCAAGAAGTAGCCTACTGTGGCCACTTCTAGTTGTGAGGCTGAGTATAGGGAAGCTTTCAGAGTGACTATTGAGTGTGTGTGGCTCAAATGGCTTATGTCTGATTTGGGTGTTGGTTAGTCTTCTACCACCACCATCTTCAGTAACAGTTAGAGTGCATTGGCAGTGTGGAGAATGAGTTCTCCTATGCACAACGGAAATGTGTAGTGAGCCCTTGTATGTCCAGCACTTGGACAAACATCTACACATTAGATAGCTTGCTGATCTCAATACAAAAATCAAATGGACTTGAGAATTTAGTCAATCAAAGTAGACAAAGAGAGCTTTCTAACAAGATATAAATGACTTAATTTGGAGAAGTTTGATTAGGAAACACAACTATCAAAGATGAACTACTTGTCCACATAGATATGCTAAAGAACTGAGCTTCACTCTTCGACTGATAACTCTCTGAATATATATCCTTTGAGAAAGATGTTTGGTACAGAGAAAGTAGACACAAATAGCTTTCCAACAAGATAAAGAACAAGTAATTGGGATGAGTTTTTATCACGAAATGCAACTCACCAAGATAGACCACCTGCACACATAAGTACACTGTAAAACTGGACTTTACTATCTGACAGATATCTCACATAATATAAATGATCTCAGTGAACTATTTGGGACAGTGAAATAGATGCCAAGAGCTTTCCAACAAGACAAAAATCATGCAATTTCGATATGTTTTGGTTGGGAAACTTAACCGACCAAAATAGACTACCTATCTACACAGGTATACTGAAAAACTAGACTTCACTCTTTCACTGATATCTCACAAACTACATAAGGTTTCAAATTTGATATACGAAAGTACACAAGATAAGCTTTCCAATGAATGTTTTAACGCACAAAATGGTTACATATGCATTGAGATATGAGCTCTGCAACAGAGCTATGTACAAACTGACATGCGGCTGGAAGGAGTCTAAGGGAAGCCAAAATGACAAAATGGCCAGATCCGACTACTGGGAGCTCTTGCCTCTTTCTCTCCTTGTTTTGAATGTGCTCCCACTTCACTTTTATAACCAATGAGCATGCGAAGAAGTTTGTGCCTTCTTCTTAACTCACCACTTTCTCCACTACATGCTACTAACTACAAGGCAAGATATTGTATCTCTTACTCATCATGAATTTTGACTAAACTTTTTCTTTTATTATTTTTTCCTCTTTTCCTCTACTTTTTTCTTTATTATTATATTTGATAAATTTATCCAAGCATGGCTCATATGAAATTGAGCTTGTACATTTATCTTCAACACTCCCCCTCAAGCTCATTTGGGAGTTATCTTCAACCATGTCCTTCAAATTTATCACGTCTTTGAAACCTTTGAGTTTAGAAGCATCCAAGAACTTTGTAAACATATATGCAACCTGCTCTTTGGTTCTAACGAACTTTATCTCCACATTTTTGCTCAGCACCTTCTCCCTTACATAATGGTAGTGGACCTCTATGTGCTTGCTCCTTGCATGAGTGCTTGCCAAGTAAATACTTGACATGTTATCACCGTATATAGGGATGGTTCCAACTTGCACTCCAAGATCAGCCAAAAGCTTTTTAATCCACATTGCTTCACATGTGGCAAACGCTAATCCTCTATATTCAGCCTCCATAGATGAAAGTGCAACAGTAGGTCGTTTCTTTGAGCTCCACGTGATAGGTTTGCTTCCTATCATGAACACATAACCTGAGGTTGATCTTCTATCTTCCTTTGAACCTGCCCAATCAGCATCACTAAAGACTTTGACTTATAGTTCTTCATCAAACTTGTAAAACAAAGCATGATTAATTGTATGCTTTATGTATCTCAACACTCTCTTGGCTGAATTTAAGTGTTCACTTATCGGGGCTTGCATAAACTGAGAAAGTACACCAACAACATAAGACAAATCAAGTCTTGTAATGTTTGCATAGATCAATGATCCTACAATGCTTCTGTATGTCGTCACATCTTCCAATGGTTCTCCATCATTTGAACAAATCTTTGTATTTGTGTCCATGGGTTGAGTGAGTGGTTTGCATTCACTCATTCCAAATCTGAAAAGAACATCCAACAAGTACTTCCTTTGCATCAAGTAGATGCCACTCTTTCCATAAAAAACTTCAATTCCTAAAAAATATTTTAGCTCTCCAAGATCTAAAATTTTAAACTCCTTACCAAACTTCCTTTTGATATCTTTAATCCCTGTAACATCATTTCCTTTTATGATGAGGTCATCAACATATATGCAAATATATACCTCTCTATTTTCTTCCTTCTTCATGTACAATGAAGGATCTGCACTACTTGGGTTGTCCACACTTAGTTAGATACTCTACCAATCTCTGATTCCATGCTCTTGGTGCTTGCTTCAAGCCATAAAGTGCCTTATTCAACCTGCAAACAAAATCTGGATGGTTTGCATCTTCAAATCCAACCAGTTGACTGATGTATACCTCTTCTTGTAGTTCTCCATTACGAAAAGCATTTTTGATGTCGAGTTGATATAATGGCCATCTCCTTGAAGCACCAATTGCAATTAATGTTTTGATAGTTCCCATCTTTGCAACAAGGCTGAAAACTTCATCATAATCTATGCCTTGTGTTTGTTTAAATCCTTTGGCAACTAATCTAGCTTTATATCTAGCTAGTGAACCATCAGCATTCCTCTTTACTTTAAACACCCATTTGTTTGGAACAATCTTCATACCTTCTTTCTTTGGCACTAGCTCCCATGTGTGATTATCTTTGAGAGCTTTGATCTCCTCTTTCATAGCTTGTTTCCATTCCTTTTGTGTGCAAGCTTCTTCATATGTCTCAGACTCTTTGTCTTTGATAACCTGCATCATGTATGCAAAATGTGTCGCCATAAAGCTATCATAACTCAACCTTTGAGTTGGATACCTTGTCCTTGAAGATCTTCTTTCATTTCCTTTCGAAAGTTGCTTCTTTAACCTATTTAGCTTTACCATCGAAGTGATTACCTCTTCATATTCTTCTTCACTTGCATCTACCTCACTGTTTGGAGTAGCACTTGCTTCTTCGGCTCTACTATGAGCTGAATTTGGAGACAAGGAATGACTCCCCCTCCATGTTGAACATTCTTCATTTGATGTAGATGCCTCTGGACCTGAAAGCTTTGTGCTTGATTGTTGAGCTTCTCTTTGATTTATTCCTACATAATCATCACAATCTTCTTCAAGAACCTTTTCCTTTCCTTTATCTTCATACCATGGTCTTAGTTCATCAAAGACCACATCTCGCGAGACTCTTAGTTCCTTTGTTCTAGGGTTGTAACACTTGTATCCTTTTTGCTCTGTCGAGTAGCCAATGAAAATGCATTTTTATGACCTTGGTTCCATCCTTGTTCTAACTTCTTGTGGAATGTGAACAAAGCAAACACATCCAAACACTTTGAGGTGTGTAAGATCAGGTTTCTTACCGGAATATACCTCTTTAGGACTCAAGTGATGTATTCTTGATGTTGTGCACCTGTTCATCAAGTAAATGGCGGTTGTGGTAGCTTCAGCCCAATAGTACAATGGTACCTTCATCTCGTTGAGCATGCATCTTGCAATTTCAGCAATTTGCCTATTTTTCCTCTCAGCTACTCCATTTTGTTGTGGTGTATACCTACAAGTGAATTGCCTTTTAATCCCATTCTCTTGTAGAAAATTGGAAAATTCTTTGGAGAAGTATTCTCCTCCACCATCGGACCTTAAGGTTTTGATAGACCTTCCTGTTTCCTTTTCAACTTCAACTTTGAATCTTTTGAATATAGAAAACACCTCTAATTTTTGCTTCATACAAAATAGCAATACCTTTCTTGAGTGATCATCAATGAAGGTGACAAAAAATCTATTACCAGCCATTGATGCCTCTTGGGTTGGTCCCCATCCATCCGTATGTATCAAGTCCAAGACATTTGGAGCCACATAATTGCTCCTCTTGAATGGCTGCCTCGTTTGCTTTCCTAGTTGACAAGGTTCACATAACTCATGTAGTCCAATGCTATTAAATTTTGGAAGACCTCTTACCACTTCATGTTTGCTCATGTCCTTCAGCTTTGGAATGTTGATGTGTCCTATTCTTTTGTACCATAAGTCCAGCTCTGAAATCTTCTTGTTCCCAAATTGAATGTACATGACCTTTCCATGTGGATGTTGGACATCCAAAGTGAACATCCTTCCTTCTCTTCTACCTCGAGCAATGACCTTGAAGCCTTCTTTTGGATTCTTTATGAAGCACCCATTCTCATTGAATATGACATGATAACCCTTCTCTACCATTTGTCCTACTGAAATCAAGTTCTTTGAAATTGTAGGAACATGAAGAAGATTAGATAGTACCTTTGCTCTGCTTGTATCTCCAAGCCTTATATCTCCAATGTGTTCAATCATGTGTTGAGTATCATCACCTGTTTCAACACATCCTTTTCCACTTGGTACCTGTAGATTAGTGAACAAACTTCCTTGGCATGACATATGGTTACTACAACCTGAATCAATGTACCATTTTTTGTCATCTTCACAAGATCTTCTATAATCATGTCTCATTGCAAGTAGTGAGGTGCTTGCATAGTTGCTTTGGTTCCTTTGATTGCCTCCATTTGGTCTTCAATACTTCAGCCAACAATCACTAGCAGAGTGTCCTACTTTACCACAATGATAGCATGTTATACTTTATGAGAATCGTAGGAGCTTCGAGCTCTTCCTCTACTTCTACCTCGACCTCTTCCTTGTGCGTTGGCATTTGATGCATCCTTGTTGTCTTCAGAATTGTTTTGATTGTAGTTGGTGGTTGTGACCTCTTCCTTTTCCTCTTGAGCCTCCTCTTGAGTTTCTTCCTTTACCTCGATCTGCATATAACATTTGGTTGTGGTTGTCCTTTCCTTTGGGACTACCGAAGCTAAGCTCTTCTTTGACAAGATGAGGGATTAGTTGTTCAAAACCTGGATATACATCTTTCAAGTTAATGGAAGTTATAAAAGGCTTCCATCTTTCATCTTCTCTCAACCCATTGAGAGTATAACACACAAGATTTTTGTCTTCAACTGTTGTGCCAATAGAAGCTAAAGCATCGCTTAGCTCCTTAATCTTCAAAGTATATTCAGCTATGGATTGACTCGAACTTTTCTTGATTGTGTTCAACTCGTTCTTGAGTTGAAGTTTCCTAGCTTTTGTATTTGTCGAATACATCCTTTCAAGAGCTTCCCAAGCATCCTTAGCTTTCTCTAGATGCTGAATATGACCTATCATGGCATTAGTAATGACTTGCGAAATGAGGAACATGACTCTCCTATTCCTCTCTTCCCATTCTTTTGCTTGCCTCCTTTGGAATTCGGTGGCCATAGCTTGATTGATTTGAGGTTGAGCATCATTGCCGCTCACAATACCCCATAAGCCTTTGCCCATTAGGTAGCTGGTCATTCTAAAATTCCACATGGGATAGTTATCCTTGTCCAACTTCTCTACTTGTTAACCCAAGTCAGCCATTGAAGAGTATCAAAGACTTTGAGAGTTACCTCGAATAGTTATAGTCCTTTGCTCTTGTGTTTGTGAAGCTCCTTCTTGTTTTGTAGCTTCTCTTTTGCTTTGCTTCACCTCCAGCTCTATTGATGAAGCTTCAACACCAAGTTTGCTCTGATACCAACTATGGAGAATGAGTTCTCCTATGTGCAACAGAAATGTGTAGTGAGCCCTTGTATGTCCAGCACTTGGACAAATATCTGCACCTTAGATAGCTTGCTGCTCTCAATACAAAATGGACCTGAGACTTTAGTCAATCAAATAAGACAAAGAGGGATTTCTAACAAGATATAAATGACTTAATTTGGACAAGTTTTGATAAGGAAACACAACTGTCAAAGATGAACTACCTATCCACACAGATATGCTAAAGAATGGAGCTTCACTCTCAGACTGATAACTCTCTGAATATATCTTCGTTGAGAACGATATTTGGTACAGAGAAAGTAGACACAAATAGCTTTCCAACTAGATAAAAAACAATTAATTTGGATGAGTTGTGATTAGGAAACGCAACTCACCAAGATAGACCACCTGCACATATAAGTACACTATAAAACTAGACTTTACTATCTGATAGATATCTCACAGAATATAAATTATCTCAATGAGATATTTGGGACACTGAAAGTAGATGTCAAGAGCTTTCCAGAAAGACAAAAATCATGCAATTTGGATATGTTTTGATTGGGAAATTTAACCAACCAAAATAGACTACCTATCTACACAGGTATACTGAAAAACTAGACTTCACTCTTTCAATGATATCTCACAAATTACATAAGTGTTCAAAGAGATATTTGATATACAGAAAGTACACAAGATAACTTTCCAATGAATGTTTAAACACACAAAATAGTTACATATGCACGGAGATATGAGTTCTGCAATAGAGCTGTGTACAAACTGACGTGCGGCTGGAAGGAGTCTAAGGGAAGCCAAAATGACAAAATGGCCAGATCCGACTACTGGGAGCTCTTCCCTCTTTCTCTCCTTGTTTTGAATGTGCTCCCTCTTCACTTTTATAACCAATGAGCATGTGAAGAAGTTTGTGCCTTCTTCTTAACTCACCACTTTCTCCAGTACATGCTACTAACTACAAGGCAAGATATTGTATCTCTTACTCATCATGAATTTTGACTAGACTTTTTCTTTTATTATTTTTTCCTTTTTTCCTCTACTTTATTCTTTATCTTTATATTTGGTAAATTTATCCAAGCATGGCTCATATGAAATTGAGCTTGTACATTTATCTTCAACAGGCAGTTGCCAAGAACCTTGTGTTCCATGGTCACACTAAGCACATTGAGGTGCATTATCATTATGTCAGGGAGAGGTTCTCTACTGGGGAGATCAGCTTGGCATATGTGCCCACGCAAGAGAACATTGCAGACCTTTTCACGATGGCTTTGACTAGGAAGAAGTTTGAAGCTTTTCGCAAAGCTTCGGGCTTACTTCCTTTTGTGGAGTGGTTTCCACATACCTTGGCACTTCCTTATACATGAGTGCTATCTCCTTGTTGACCGTATCACTCTTGAGGGGGATTTCTTGATATATTTAGGTAGTGATTTGTGTGAACACATTAGGACCTCCAAGGCACTTTTTTCCTTATTGTGTGTTGTGCTCCAAGCTTCTTCTTCTTCCTTGTGCTATTCGCGTGCTTCCGCAAACGTCTAACTCAAACATAAGAAACACTCCATAGTGTCTCTATCCTTATATTTTCTCCACTTATGAAGTGTTGTGGTTAAAAATAGTGTGTATGGATTCGAATCCATAGCTTACGAAATATCCACCATTTAGGGATAATATTTAAAGGATATGCATAAAACAAAAGAGACAACCTATACATTACCTTCCCTCCTTTTTTATTCCACTCTTCATATGCTCTTAACTAGTTTGCAATTGAATTCCTCTATTGTAATTACATAGAGTTTTTATTGTCCTTTTGGGTCTACTTCAAGTAGCGTTTTCCCATCAACAAATTTATCATTTGGAATCTACAAGAATTAAAGTTATTCTTTTCTAACTTATCGCTCAAAATCCGACTCATTTCATCATCATTTGCCAATTCTACAATAATTTACAATACAAAAAAAAAACACTAGAAGCACTATCTCTACTTCAACACCTTAACACTAGGGCTTGATAGTTCAATCTTAGAAAAACATGGTTTTCATGTATCAAGAGTACATGGGATTGTTGATATTCTAGATTTGAAATATGTGGGAGACGCTAATTGTAATGCAAGTTACAATTCTATAACTCTCTTAGTCTATAAGTGATCCCATCTTGGAGGCTCAAAACATGAATGGAAATGGCCCTAAAATATTTTGGTGCCCTCTATCTACACATCAAGTTTCATAGCATGCAATTTGAGATCATTTATGAAGCACATGTCTTCGATGACTTTTCACTTACTCTTGATTGTTTGCTTCTTCACAAGCTCTCCATAGCTACAATACCTCTACTATCATGCCAAGATAAAGGAGATAGAGAAGAGAGCTCTCACACACCCTCATACACAAAGAGAGGAAGACACATAGATTGAGACTAAACATATGGATACTACAAGTGGTCCATTTGTATATGATTTATTATTTGTATGTTTATTTCACTTGCTTTGTCTTATAATATATCCCCAGATGGTGCATCTCTTGCATCCTACATGATGTTCACAAATTAACCTTTAAATTCTGCCTCATGTTTTCTTCTATGTTAATATTCATTCAGTTTATTATCTATTTTTCCTTATGTGATGATATCTAATGATTTGTGATGGAAATTGTAAGACTTAGATCTTATGGGCAACTCCTAGAGTATGAAATGTGACCCTAATAAGAAAATAAAGAAACATTGGATGACTCTACAAAGGAAGTGCATTTATGAAGCTTTTGACCCCTTTACTCTTTCACGATTATGCTTCGTCTTGTATAGGCACTCTATGTTATACATATACTCATGCCTCTTACACTTTCCTTTGCATCTTACATGGCTCTTAGAATTGGATATGTTATGGGCAATATTTGCACTCCATACCTTGGTCAAACCATGCACTTTGGTTTGTTAGCATTGTTCATAAGGGTAGAGCATGATAACATTTGCACCTTTATTTTTGGCTTGATAGTTTGCTACTAGCATTGGCCATGTTTTTGGAGTTTGACCACTGTATTCCAAGGGAGGTGCTATCACTTTACCATTGTGGAGATCTACATGGAGATTGTCTACGGATTGAGTTCTTATTTTTGGACAATGGTTACAAGTTTTAGTTAGTGTGATGGAACCAGTGTCCTGAAGCACAAGAGATGTGGAGGCTCGTGGATTGAAGCACGTTTAAAGAAGGCTTAGAGAAGTAATGTGCCTCAACCTTTCTTTCTTATATGGCATGTTGTATAAAGTTTCCCAGCCTATAAATGGTTTCCATGCACTTTTCATTTTGACGAGGGGGTAGTACTTATCAAGGTTTAGTGGTAGTTCAAGTCCAATGTGCATGCCACTGTTAAGGGTACATCTTTCATGAAAAAGACAAGTGTAAGTTGATATTGAAGGGTGAGGGAAGTGTGAGTGTGAAGAGCCTTTAAAGAGCACAAACTTGTATAAAATTGGCTTGTTGTAAATGAAAAATCTCTCTCATTTTTGTTGCCTATCATGGCATGTGACGTCTTTTTATTTCTCTTACTTATGCTAGTTAGTTCTTGTTCTTGTTTGTTCTTGGAATTTGTGTGCATGGCAACGTGATCCTTTCAACTCTCCTTTCTCTCATGCCCCCTCAGACTCTTTCTTGCATGGTGTGATGATACCAAGAAACAATAATGTTCTTTATATGTTGTACTCATTACATTGTTGTATTAGTTCATTCTTGTGTAATATCTTTATGTAATAGAAGAGCTAGAAGAACATTCTTCCTTACCTCAATATCTATGTGTTCCTCTCTTTGTGTATGATGGTGTGTGAGAGCCCTCTTCCTTAAATTCGTTCTCTTGCCATGGTACCAAAGCTTGTGTGGCTACAAGGAGCTCATGAAGAAGCTGACAATGAAGAGTATGTGTAAAAACATGGAGAACACATGCTTCCTAAAGTATCTCAGATTGCTATGAAATTTGTTGTGCATGAAGAAGGCATCAAAAATATTTCCGAGCCGTTTTGACCCATGTTTCTAGCCTGCAAAGTGGACCCACTTAAAAAGAAGAGAGTTTAGAAAAATGTAACTTGCTTTGGTATCTCCTAAATAATTCAGGTCTAGAATTTCAACAATCTTGGGTACTGTTGATACACAAAAACTCTGTTTTTCTAAGATTGAGCTATCAAGTCACAGTGTTAGAATGTTCAAGTAGAGATATTGCTTCTAACATTTTTGTTGTCTTGTAAAATACTATAGAATTTACAAATGATAATGAAATGAGTCAACTTATAAGTGTTAAGTTGGACACTTCTATATACTTTTATATCCGCATAGCTCTTCATTCACATTCAAACGAAACCTTTGGTGGTATTAATTGGTTATGTGAATATTCCTCCCCTTATTGTTCTAAGCTCCTTAACTTCTACCCTAAGTCGGCTAGTTTCTGCATTCATTTTTGCTTCTATGTTTCCCATCCTTCTTTCTTCTAAGAGAATGCAACATATTTCTTCTCGAATTCCTCCATTCTTACCACACTATGTTGTATCGTTCTTGCTAGATCCCTAAGAACTTTTGGTCCTGTTAATTCATTAGGATACATCCAGGGACATATGTAATCATTGCATCTAACAAGAGGCAGCTTTACTCTATCATCACTCTATTTCCATTTGTCCATAAGACTGAAGGAATTAAATGTATGTAACACTGGAACTTTTCGAGACGTCTCTATAGTTCGGTCAGTCTACTCTTGCTACTTTTTGGAGTTTCTCCACCTCTATTTCCACCTCCCTTTTCTTCTCTTTCTGCATTCGATGTTGGCTTCCTCTTCTTCTCCTAATCTCTTTCTTACTACCTCTTCCTGTCTCATCTTTCTTGCTGTCTCTTACTCAACAACTTTCTATTTAGCCACTTTCTTTGGGTTCTCCTCCACCTGTTGTCTTTGAGGCTATTCTTCTTCATCTCTGTCACTTGTAGTCTAGTCTTGAGAAGCACCTTCTACTGATTTGCGCTTAGTAGCCCTTTTCTTCAATACCTGGAGAAAAACATCCACTGTAACTAAATTACATACTTGAGGTAGGAATGTTAGGCTTTCAAAAATCAATAATGTAAATAAGACTCCAATTTTGGAGTCCAAGACTACATTCACTGCTTTCCCTATTCTTCTAAACAGGGTTCAAACTTCCTTCTTTAATTTTCAGAATTTGAGCAAAACAAGAAGATTAAAAAAGGACAAACATTCCTATGCGCATAGCTTCAAGAAACAAGAAATAGCAAGAACTAAACTAATGGCTACTCTAAAGAAACACGTCGAATGCCATATTGGCAACGTAAAAATGAGAGAGCTTTTTCATTAACAACATACCATTTTTATATAATTTTGTGGCCTTTAAAGCCTCTTCACACTCACACTTCCCTAACCCTTCAATATGACCTTAGCCTTGTCATTTACATGAAAGATGTGCCCCTAACACTGCGTAAAGAAAACCCTCATTTCTGTGAATGAGTTAGTTGGCAAGAAACACATGTGTCATCACTCTAGATAGGTAGTCTCGTAAACCTCATTAGAATTGTCTCTGACATATATGAGCATAACCACTACACACATTGAAGAACAAAAAAGTTGTATGTGACATCCTCGATCATCACATGTTGAGCTTGATACCTGAACAATATATACCACAAAAGAATGGAGTTTCTAGGAGGAAAAATAGGTCTTTCATGGAAATGAAAATGTATTTGTTCACTAGTGTAAATTTATCCTTTTTACAAGTGAATAAAGTAGAAAAAAAGTAGTAGCGATCTCATGAATCAGCTCATACGTAAACTTCATGTGAATAATGTATTTCCAAATAGGGATCTATGAGAAAGGGTCTACATGTAAACATATATGTATGCTAAAAAGAAGTTTTGCATGGACTAACGTACGCCCCTAAAGCTTGGAATAAAAGGTTATTTGAATAACAAAGTTGATGGCCCCCAAAGAGATATGTGATCCATCTAATTTACAAAAATCTGATTCTCGACAAAACTTTTGCAAAAAGCATGCGTTTATAATAGTGCTTTCTTTAGCACTACTTGTCAAAAAAAAGAAGAAAAGCAATGAAAAGACATCCCTAATTGTGCATGACAATACATGTGCTTTACAATCACGCATTTGAATAGAAATAGAGAAGGCAAAATTTTTTGAAGGTCCTAAAAAACAACACTTTTCAAAGACGTATAACTCAAAAATAGTGAGGAATTACCTTAATCTTGTGAGAGACCATTTTACTCAATTTTTTGATTTGCACAATAGTGTTCAAGATGACCTAGGTCTAAATCTGCCTCCAAGTATCACTTTTGATCCCTACAAGTTGGGAAACTCTAGAGAGACAATAAAATCAAGGCATTTTCTTATAATGAACTAAATGTAGAACCCTAAACAAGGTACTTGAACCATGATTCAACAAATTTTCATACAAACACTTTTATTCTCTCATGCATGATCTACCTTTCTCTCATATAGCATTTCCCTTAATTCTTTCATCTTCCTATTCAATTATCAACTTGAAAACATGATGCGGATAAGGTCTAGAGAGAGAATATAAAACTTGTCATCCCAAAATTATTCCTATATGCGTAAAATGTTGTAATTATCCCTACAATGTAAGTCAGAGAGTTTGAAATGAATTATTTCATGATGGAAAGGGCTATTACAACCATTGAAGATTATAATGGCTTACAATTCAAAATCCACTTTGAGGGTAGTGAGGGCGCTTGATCCATGATAAAGATACTATGTGGATGATCAAGGCTATGGCAATATTGAGAGTCTCCACCCACTCTTCATGAACTAGGCATCACTACGAGGTGGCTAATCATCATCTTGAAAATTAATTCACTAAACTCTTTTCATGTAAAATTATAGTTATTATTTTCTCTAAAGGCACATTGGTCGAGGATCAAGAAGAATTGTAGGGTGGAAGTTTGGACCTGTTAACTCGACTCTATAGCAATTCACCCATGAAAGTTTCTAATCTAGAAGTTTGGGGGCCAATTTTTGAATGTATTTGGAAAGGGTCAATCCATCATACTTTAAATTTGCCCATTTGATGATTCATCTTAGAGTGGAAGAGAAAAACTAGATCTCCGCCTTACAAACAGGGGTCTTAGAATGTCAATCATGCAATGTACATTGAAGATGTTGTACTTCTTCCATGAGAACAAAACTTTGGCATCATAACTCTTTAAAATATTAGAGAGTGTGTAACTGATAAATAAACGATTCTTCCAAAATTAAACATTCTTGAACTACAACTTAGAGACTAGGCTTAAAAATTCCATAGGAGAAATAACTTCTAACCCATATACTAGCTTGAAAGGGTTAAAAGTAGAGTAGAATTTATCAAAAGTATGTTAAGCCCATCAAATAGTAGGAAAATATTGTTCCCATTTATCTGGGTGTTCTAAAAGCATTTTTTGAAGCATAAGTAGAAGAACTTTATTGGTGCTTTGTCCTAATTCATTAGCCTAACGATTATATCAAGTACTAAATTAATGCTCTATGCAATAAAACTCCAAAAAATATTTATTTTGGAAATGCATTCCACGATCCAAAACCCATTCTAATGGCAGACTAAAACGAGCGAATAACTGCTATGTAAGCACTATCCTGACACTACCCATGGTAGCATGATGTAAGCCCCATGGTTCAGCCCATCAAGTAACATATTATGTATATGTAAGACTAATGAAATCTAATCCCCATTTTTGGAATGGGTAGACTAAAACGAGCGAATAACTTATATGTAAGCACCGTCATGACACTACCCATAGTAGCATGATGTAAGGCTCAAGCTTGAGCCCATCGAGTACTATAATATGTATATGTAAGACTAAAAGTATATCCAAGATGGGTTGCAGGAGGTTGATTAGGACAAATAAAATCTAATCCCCATTTTTGGAATGGTTATAGAGGAAGAAGAGGTTGGTGAGGGAATCGATGAAGTGCATATGGTTCGCTAGTATGTTGGCATGGATCACATAACCATACATAAGCACAAAAAGTCTGTTGAATATTAGGATACCATAAGCCACTAGAAGAAATCATTCAGATTTTTAATCCACATCCAAATGTCTACGTGTGGGGCCATCACAAAGTTTCACTAACTTGAAACAAATCTACATCTAGGAAGGAATCATCAATAGTATTCAAAGGTTCACCACTATTGAATTGCGATAAAAGATCAACAATCACATGAGAAGAACCCAGTCCATGAACAACATCATATTCATATTCTTGTAACAGTAGCACCCATCTTGCAAGCCTTCCCAATAAAATTTGTTGTTTCACCAAATAAAGTAGAGTTGAATGATCCAAATAAGAAGTAAAAGAACATACCAATAAATAATGTTGAAATTTTTGCATCAAGTAAATAAGACCCAAACAACCTCTTGCTAGTAACTGAGTAATTTGTTTCTACAATAGTGAGGTGTCTACTAGCATAATAGATAGCGTTAAACCAAGAAAGACTTGCTTTCTACATTATGATCAAGCCAATAGAAATATACGAAGAATCAAGGAAGATGTGAAAAGGGATGATTCTAGTAAAGATCTTGAAGAAATAGTGCTTTAGCTAGAAGAAGTAGTTGACTAAAAGTAAGATCACATTCTCTACTCTAATGGAGTTTTGTCAGCTTTATATGTGCCAACTTATTTAAAGGCATAACAATGTGGTCTAAATATCTAAAATGTCTACCATGCCACCAAATCCAACCTAAGAATCGTAAAACCTAATTCGGAGATTGTGCTGGAGCTGCTTTGAGAACTACTTTGAATTTATTTGAATCTACCATAATTCCATCCTTAGAAATTATATGCCCTAATAAATTTCCACACTTCACATAAAAAAATAGGCTAAGGTGGATCCAAGCAAAGCTGGCTTGTATGGCATTGGATAAGGAAAAGTCAATAATCGTATAAATGATCAACTTTAATGCTAGATATAGTAAAATGGTCCAAGAAAAAATGCATAAGCCTAGTTAAGTATGGAGAGAATGTGATGGCAATTGATTAGCCCATCCTCAAGTCTAGGTATATAATGATGTCATTCTTGAACGATAGATGATGGGAAGGCTCCGCTGTAGTAAATTGTTTTCCTAACCAAGCTACTACCATTGTCACCGACTCTTCAAAATTGAAGCACACCATACTAGCCATCTGTGCTTTCAATATGGCTTCGTACTTTTGTCTATCATATTCTTGAGCTTCCTTGGAATTTTCTCTAACATGAACAAATTCCATAGAAAGTAGAAGCTAAGGCCCTTTGCCTTAAGAATAAGTACTCCCTTCCTTCTGGTTACGATTAAAAAACCATCATACTCGTAATGAACCTTGGTATCTAGAATGAAAACTTCGAGACTGAGAGATACTTTGTTGGCAACAACCAGGGAAGTGAAGGCATTACAAGAAAAGTGACCCGATGCAAAGATTTAGAGCAGAAAGAGATTCAAGTAGGACCACGTAGGCAAAGCAATCAAAGAAGATGTGGCAAGTAGGCCTATCCAATTCTTCAAAAATAAATATTTTTCATAAGTGATTTTCATCACTACACCAACATTGTAAATACCATTTTTGGTAGATGCGACTCCATTTTGTTCATTTGAAGGAGTCCTTGAGCTTGAGGAGTATTAGGAGTACCTACATATTCATTGTCATACTTTTTAGACTCCGTTTGAGCCCTCAAATAAACCCTAGAACCTAATGTTTAAGTAAGCCAAACACTAGGTCTGGATAGTGCCAAAGCTAGTCAAAAACTATAAAAAGAGCTAGAGAGCTTATTTTTTAGGTTAGCTTATTAGAGATTTGAACTTTGCTAAGAGACTTCTAGAGTAATAGAAAGCACTCCATTGTTCCTCTCTTTGTTCTTGCCTTGTGTGCATGTGTGTGTATGTGTGTGCATGTTAGTGTGCTTCTCACTCACGCACTTGTGCCATCACTTGCTCGTGGTCATCATACAAGTCCTCATGTCTCCACAGATTGACATTTGTGAGGTGGATCTCTTGGTACTTGTAATTGTGCTAGCGTGACATATGTCCATTGTCTTTAGAAATTCCATCATTGAAATTCATTCTTGGGTGGATATTATGCACATAGGTAGTAGGGTACCACTATCCTAAATGCATAAATTCCAACTGCACCTATTTAGTGGTGATTACCTTAGTGTGCTTATTATATATTCAATTTAATACTATGAGTCATAATATTACATATTGCTCAATATTAAGGCAAAGTTGTTGCTATATGAACTACATTCTGACATTTCATACAATAGAATTTTTTGATGGCCTTTGGGGATTTGGCTAAAGGAACGGGTTGCAAAGCAACTAATTTAAGCTGATGTTGTAAACGAGGGTTGGCCACTTTCACGTTCCTCTCCATTTTCTAAATTGCATGGATGTTTTGATCTAATGTCGAGGTATTATTTAAAGAAAAGCAAAAACGAAATTCCTTAAGACTTGGGTTGAGCCCATCCATAAAACATCCTTGTCCTACATCTCTAGGTGGCCTTTCACCTTTGCAGAAAGTGTTGTAAAGTGCCTCGGAGAAGGGATGCATAATCAGTAATAGTTTAGGCATGTAGTTGGACCATGTTTTGCAATGTAAAGAATATATTCGTTGTGTACTTTGCCTTCCTAAGCCTTTGGAAAAATACCATTCATAATACATCATTTATTGCAAAATGGTTTTCAGCAAACTTTTTGCTGATCTCACCGCTTCTTCTCCGATTTTTGCTAGTAATACCTCATATTTTTGTGGGTCAGCTTTTTCTCCTTCTAAGAGATCGTACTGGGTCTCAAACAATAAAAAATGTACATTTGGATGTTCATCTACGTTTCCATTAAATAGATTGAAATGCATACCACAGATACATTGCATCATAACCTCTATTTGATGTGTTAATTGTAATTGATCCTTTCCACTATCAGTAAATATCAGAGTCCTTTTTGTTTCTAGTTTCACTTCATCATCAATATGCAATCCTTGCAAGTCCTTTTCATAGGGAAAATATTAAGGTTTGATGATCATGCTAGAATGGTTCACACTCCTTGATTGTTTCCCTACTTCCTCTGAAGAGAGCCGAATCAAAGTACCTTCTACATGTAATCTTTCAGCTTCAAAGGTGGCCTTGACCTCTAACAAAGGTGGAAGGATTTGTTTTGGTATATGAGTTTTTCCTACTACCCCTACAACGATCTCCTCCATCGAACTCTAGATGGCTTCCTCCATAGTCATTAAATGTTCTGACTCCTCAATCCTGATAGTATTCAATGTGTTTCTATTCCCTAAGTTTAAATTACAATGCCGACTTCACACAATAAGACTCACTGAGAGTTAAACAAATAATCATTAAAAAACCTCAAAGATAGAAAAAAATCCATAGAAGGAGTCCGAGTATATTATTGCATAGAGAGTTCAAACAAGATTACAACAAGAGAATATCAACACACACATTTTGCTTACAAATAGTTTTCCATTTAAGGACTATAAAATAGTTGACAGTCAATTTCTTGGGAAGTCGAAAAGCTACAAAAAATGGTTATTATTTACAACCTTGATATCTATGCTGGCAAGCAACCTAACAATACATACATACATGGATACATGCATACATACATACATACATACATAGATACATACATACATACATACATACATGCATGCATGCATGCATGCATACATACATACATACATACATACATACATACATAGATACATACATATATAAATACATACATACATACATACATACATACATACATACACACATACATACATGCATACATACATACATACATACATACATACATACATGCAAAATAGTCAAGCCTACACATTTGGCTTAGAAGACAATATATGCAACTATCACTTGATGATACATGTGAATCTTGGCTTGTAACCCCTTGATCATTTACCAATGTAAAAGATTAAATCTTTGAAGAATCTTGCAAAAGCTTGTATCTCATGGAGTTAGGAGGAATATTAGTTACCAGTTTCAAATGATGGAATAACTCCTACATCAAGGGAGTCACTTTTAGTTGGAGCCAAATTTCAGTTCAAACTTAGAAGAACTTCTTATAAAAAGACATTGTAAGAATTTCACAGCTGTGTGGCCTTATCTTTAGAGCTCTCTTCTTGAAAATTTGTAGAAGTTGAGTGGCTCACACCATAGCTCACTCAACCCATCATCATTGAGCATCATTACAATGCCAATGCTCTTGTACAATCATGTCGTATAATACATATAGTTCATTGAACATCTCACTCTACTTCTATGCTATGACTACTGAAAAAAATCAACTTTCTCTGGTTATATCTCAGTGAATACTCAACCATGTTTTATAATCTTATGGTTGTTAGAACTAGCTTGAAGTCTACTTTGAGATCTCAAAATCGCAAAGCATTTGGTTCAGCCGTCTGGGAGAAATCATCTTCAAAGTGCTCACTGGTCATCTATTGGTTACTCCCTAAAAAATTGGAGGTAAGCTTTGGATTGCTAAAATTATTTCTTAGAGCATAGTTTATAATTTTAGATGATTCCAATTGCAATAATTAGCTATCTAAACTAGTTGAATTCCCTCAAAAGGAATTTTATCAATTGTTACTATACTCTAGGTTTTGAGCAAAAGAACCTTCAGGTGTATGAAATAAAATAGAAAGTTTTGTGATCTAGCTATCCATGAACTAGTCTCTTTTGATTCAATTGTTTCAACAATCAACTCCAAAGTACATAGGTACTCTTTTGGTGTCATTTGACAACTAAAAGGGCCTACTATATAACTCTAAAGTGTATTCGGGCAGGTACAAAGCAGGTTTTAGTGGTACCAACTCACTTCCTTGAGGTATCCATCCATCTCCTCCAACACTTACCCTTTGTGGCTGTTTTTATGGCCCTCATTCCTTATTTTCTTATCGGTGTACATGACTTATGTTGATTTCTTTTCTTTTTAGTTCTATATTTGGGGAAAATGCTATTGACGCTTTTTTCCTCATATGGAAAAACAATAGAATGTACCCGAAGGTCTAATATTACAACACATGATATGATAAGAGATTATCAATCGATTTTACCCTCTCAAAGAATACACATTTATGGCTCATGTCGATCTAATCAAATTTATCTCTTCTAAAAAGAAGATGCTTTCTCTCTCTCTCTCACTGTATGTGTTTATATACATATATATATATATATATATATATATATATATATATATATATATATATATATATATATATATATATATATATATATATATATATATATATGCGTGTGTGTGTGTTTGTGTGTAAAGGATAATATGTCTTTGCCCAAACTATATAAGTTTATTATTTTAGTCAATCTTGAAATTCAAAAGTCTAGAAAAAGTTCACACTAATTATCATTTTTTATGTGAGAAAACTATCATTGGAAACGTCTTTGCATTTGATGGAGAATATGTTCCCAAGGTGTAGCAAAAGTTAAATGGACCCTTCCAAGGATCAACACACAAAGTAGAAATACCATATTCATTCAAGTAGAGAATTTTTCTACACAAAACAAAATTCTTGATTTGGAGAAGTTGTTACTTAATGTAATTGGAATTTTGCTCCATCACATATGTCAATCCTTTTTAATGTTGCATAGTTTAGACTTCCAACTATGCTTTGATAACCTGCAATGTCTTCAAGCAAAGCACCTTCATGAGCACTCAATTTATGATTTACCTGCATAGGGGTGCTCGCTACTTTTGCATCCTCCAAGTGGAGCTTCTTCAACATGTCTTGCAAATATTTCCTTTGAGTGATGTAGATTCCAGAGTTAGTGTATACTAACTCAAGTCCAAGAAAATATTTTAGAAACCCTAGGTCACTGATTTTGAACTCCTACATCATTTGGTTTTTGATTTGTTTGATGCCATTGGCATCACTGCCTATAAGAATAATTTCATCAACATATACACATAAATATATCATTTCTCAATTACCCCTCTTGACAAATAGAGAAGAATCTGCCTTGCTCATCATGAATCCTTGGTCTTAAAGATAGGTTGTTAACCTATGGTTCCATGCCCTAGGTGCCTGCTTCAAACCATAAAGAGCTTTCTTCAATTTTCATACATTATTTTCCTTATTTGGATTTTCATATCGAGAAAGTTGAGCCATGTAAACCTCCTCTGAAATCCACCCATTGAGAAAAACATCTTTCACATCTAATTTATACATATTCCAATTTCTATATGGAGCTACACTTACCAATACTCTGATGGTTGGCATCTTAGCCACAGGTGAAAAAGTTTGTTCATAATCTACTCCTTGGGTTTGTGCAAAACCCTTAGCCACAAGCCTAGCTTTATACCTATTTATGGAACCATTTGAGTTTCTTCTGATTTTGTAAATCCACCTAGAACCATTTACCCTCATTGATGCTTTCTTGGGTACTAACTCCCAAGTGGCTTTGGTACTTGTTTCTTCATATGTATAAGGTTCTTCAAGTGATGAATCATTAGCAAGATAAATACAATGCTTAGTGACTAATGAAGTATCATACCCATATCTGATTGGCTTCTTACTCTCTCTTTGTGATCTCCTGAATGTTGGTACAAGTGTCCAAGCCATCACACTTGGCTAGGCATGGAAACAAATACATACAATCACTTCATGAAGCATGTGAACTTTGTCTTGTAATACTTGGCCATTTACCATTTGTAAAAGTTGTTTTGAAGACAATCTTATAAGTCCACACATCTCGTGAGGTAGGAAGCATAATAGCTATGAGTTCTTTCCAATGAGAGAATATCTCCTACCTTGGAGGAAAACTTTTAGGGAAAGCCAAGCTTAAATTAAAATTCAAACTTGGAGGTAAAACATCTATAATAGAGGCTTGTAATCTCATGGCCTTTGAGCCCCATATCTGAGCTTATTGATCATCTTTTGTTGATTATAAGTAGCTTACATCTTAGCTCCCTTAGATCACTATCTTTGGGCATCATTCCTATGCCAATGATTATGTACAACAATGTTCTATAATACATTAAATCTTTGATCATCTCTATCCATCTCTCTGTTTTGATTACTCAAAACAATGTAGTTTGAATGATCATATCTCAATGCTTTCTCCATAATTTTTCATCTTCTATAGCGTAATGGAATCCACTCAAGGTCTAATTCATATTTCAAAGTTTTCAAAGGATTTGCTTCAGCCACTTGGGAGAAAACTGCTTTGAAGTAATCTTTGGTCATTCACTACTCAGTCCCTAAAAAGTCTGACCTAGTATGATCTCTTGGAAGGAGCACAAGATATCAAATAGAACTATCAAGTATTATAGACAACAGTGGAAGGAGAGCAGGTTCAATGGTCGATAGAATTTGGAGCAAGCCATTTTGCAACATATGATGTCTTATGCACAACATTTTTTTTTTCTTATTTGGGAATTCAAAGTCTAGAAGGTAATTATTCATTACACTAGAATACATGGTCTATCAACCTAGTCAGACTTTTGTAGATTATCCACCCCTTTTTTGATGCACTTTTTGGCATATTCTTCAAGCTGAGAGCACCCGTAGATATAGTACGATGATAGTTTATGGATCGGTGCAACTCGATTCTTAAGGGAAAGAACTATCTCGTTCCTTTAGGTGGTGCTTGGACATTACATCAAATCATGGATGCAAGTGAGCAACTAGAAAGCAGCTTGAAAGTGTCTAATGCTTCCTTTTAGCATCAGCTCAAAGTGTCTACTTCACAACCTATTCCTTTAGCTACATGCTTATGTTGGTGCAAACAAGCCTTCACACTTGGCTTTGATTTGTACCTTGAAGACTCAACATAAAGCTTGGACAATTGGAACCTTGGAAGATTAAAAGATTGGACCCTTGAAGGATGTATTCACATGAATCTTGAACCATAGGAACCAATGCCAAATTGGTTATTACCTTTTATCCAATGTAAAAGTCAATATGACTTAACTCACTTATTGTAATCTCACCCACTTTCAAAAGTCGTGAAATTTGGAAGGTATGAATGGAGAGAATATCTCCATATGTTTAGATGAGAGATTTGTGGGAGCCTACATTTGAATTTGAAATTCAAATTCCTTCAAAACTCTTATAAAAGACTATGGAAAAGTCGCGGGTCATGTTGCTCACTTCCCGAGGTCATTCCAAGCAAATCATTGAGTGTGTGAGAGCTACTCTTTAGCCTACACCTCTGAGTACCATTGAGCATTACATTTCATGCCAATGGGAATGTACATTTGATAGATTTAATACATATACTCATAGTCATTATCTCTGTTTTCTCTGAGTGACCATCTTCAAGTCTGTCAACTTCAACAGGGCATATCTCAAGATCTACTGGACCAAAGTGGATGATTCAAAGCTCATTGGAACCCGCTCAAAGCATTCTACAACACTACAAAATTTCAAGTCATTCTATTCAGCCAATTGGGAGAAATCACAGTCGAGACAGTCACTGGTATTTTTCTGTGTAGTTCCTAAAAAGTCGGGGGTATCTCTGATTTTGCTAAAGATCATGCTCAGTGTATAGTTTGTTAATTGGAGTGATTTAACTTGCTAATGGTAGCTTGTTAAGTTAATTTAACACTCCCAGAAGGAATTAATCCAATTGCAAGTGTGCTGGTCACACTGAGCTTAGGACTGAGCAGGTATCATTACAAGAATAGAAAGTTCTTTGGATTATGAAGGTTCAAAATCATCTGTTTTGATTTGATCATTACACAATTATTTTGTAAAGCACATATATAGTTTCTTGGTGTCATTTGGAAGCTCAAGGAGTCTCCTAAGCATATCTAAAGAGAAAAGAGGGCAGGTGTGAAGCAGGTCTAGCAACACCAACTTGATCTCCTGAGTGCATCCAACCATCACATCCAACAGTGGTATCAGAGCAAATAAGGTAATTATGGGTGATGGTTTCCCTTCCTTCATTGACAAATTGGATAGAAATAATTACCAGGCTTGGTCATTAAGAATGAAGACCTATCTACAAGGGAGAAGCTTGTATGGATACATATCAGGAGATGAGGAGTTGCCCTCATTCAAAACCAGAGGCCTACCTACAAAGGATGAACATGAGAGGCTCAACCAATGGTGTGCTAAAGATGCTTTGGCAAGGTCATATCTTCTAAACTCTATCTCTGATTTCCTTCTACCTCATGTAAGGAACTGTAAGACTTCCCAAGAGACTTGGGAAACCTTGTCAACATATTTTTCATCAAGCACAAGGGCCAGAAAGAATCAGCTATGGATTGAGTTTACAACTCTTAGGAAGCAATCAAAACAATGTGTCTCAGATTTTGTCACCAAAGTCAAAGACATTGCAGATCAACTTGCAAGTGTTGGAGAAGAAATTGAGGAAGAGCAAATAGTCAGACAAGTGATCAATGGACTTAAGGCAGATGACAAGTGGGAGAGCTTCACCACTGCAATGGACTTGTACATGGACATCCAAGCACCTGATCTAACAACTCTGATTGGACAACTCTTTACACATGAAGCAAAGATCACAAAGAATGCAGAGCAATCAAAAGGTAACAATCCCTCTGCCCTATATACTGATAAGAAGTCTAAAGACAAGGGTAAAAGCAAAAAGGTTGATGAAGAAGGATCTACCTCCCAAGCAAACTATGTAGGGAGAGGTAGATCATCTAGAGGTAGGGGTAGAGGAGGTAAGTCAGGTAGGGGGAGACCCTACAATCAATCTCCATGCAATATTTGTGGCTTGTCTAGCCATACTACAGATGAATGCTACAAAAACTACAAGAACCAAAGAGGAAGAGGTCACCAAAGAGGAGGATACTCTCAAGGCAGAGGCAGATTCAATCAATCTCAAGGCTACCATGGCTACAACAATAATTACAACAATAGCTACAATCACAATAGCAAATATCAAGGTGGATACAGGAACAGAAAGGATTACAACAATTATGCAGAGGATCAAGATGATTCCTTGTTAATTATGAACATGACATCTAAATCAGGTATCAATGATGATCATTTGTTCTATATTGATTCAGGTTGCTCTAACCATGTAGCTGGGAATGTTGCCTTACTCTCTGATTTGGAAGAACCCAAAGGCAAGCACCAAGTGCAGACAGGTGATGACACTAAACATTCAGTGGTTAAAGTAGGCAATGTCAAAACAAGTGATGGTAATCAGAATTTACTAAGCAGAGTGTTGTATGTTCCAACAATCACCAAGAATCTGATGAGTGTAGGTCAGATTGTTGAAAAAGGTCTACAGGTCAGGTTCACTCAACATGGTGCATATGTGGAGGATCCAAGACATGGATTCAGAAGGATAGCCAAGGGAGAGAAATCAGGTAGATTGTTTACCTTTGAACTTGAAGATACTAAGAATATTGCTTTATACAACTACAAGGACCAAACCCTATCAGAATTGGAGATGTGGCACAAGAGATTAGGTCACATTGGAGAGAGGACCATAAAGCAAATGAGTAGGGATCAATGTGTGCTTGGGATACCTAATGTATCCAAGCAACACATGATATACAAGTGTGGGGCTTGTCAATTTGGTAAGTCACACAGATTGCCATATACCAAGAAAGGTTTTATACATGAAGATTACTTGGAATTGGTGCATACAGATGTTTGGGGACCAAGCAAAGAGCCATCTATATCTGGATCAAGGTACTATGTGTCTTTTATTGATGACTATAGCAGATGGACTGTCTTATACTTCATGAAACATAAAGATGAAGTATTTAATTGTTTCAAAAGGTATCTTGCATTAGTTGAAAACCAAACAGGTAAACATTTGAAGAGGCTAAGGTCAGATGGTGGTGGAGAATACTTCTCCAATGACTTTGAAGACTTCTTGCAGGAAAAAGGCATCAAGAGGGAGATTACCACAAGGTACTCACCTGAACAAAATGGGGTAGCTGAAAGGAGGAATAGACTCATTGTAGAAACAGCTAGGTCTATGCTTAATGAGAAAAAATTACCAAATTATCTTTGGGTAGAGAGTGTATCTACTGCCACATACTTAATTAACAGGTTGCCATCAAAGACACTTGATGGAATGACACCCTATGAGGCTTGGCATGGTAAGAGACCATCTCTGGATCATTGCAAGATCTTTGGGTGTGTTGCATATGTGCATATTCCCTCACAGGTAAGGGGAAAGCTAGACCCTAAGGCTGAAAAGTGTATTTTCATTGGTTATGATTTGAATAAAAAAGGATACAGGTTCTATAACCCCTCAAACAAAGGCTTCAAGGTAAGCAGAGATGTCATCTTTGATGAAAATGATTCATGGTATGAAAATGAGTGCAGGAAAGTTAACCTACCTTATGATATGGAAGAAGACTTTCCAAAGCTCATCAGGCAAGAACCTACTCAAAAGGAGGACACAAGTTCAGATGATGAAGACACCATCAACATTGAAGAATTCAAGGCTTGGAAATCCAAAGGGAAGATGAAGATGAAGCAACTAGAAGACAATCCAGAATCCTCAACTCAAGCTATGAGGAGATCTCAAAGGGAAAAGAAGAAACCAATTAGGTATGGGTATGATACTTCACTTGTAACCAAGCACTCTGTATATCTTGCAAAGGATATCTTGAATGAAGAACCAGGTACATTTGAGGAAGCTATTACTAAACCAGAATGGAAGGAAGCAATGGATGAAGAAATGGAGGCTCTCAAGGAAAGTGATACTTGGGACTTGGTACCCAAGAAGGACTCCATGAAGGTAATAGGATCCAGATGGATCTACAAACTCAAGAGGAACTCAGATGGTTCAATAAACAGGTATAAAGCTAGGTTGGTAGCCAAGGGTTTTGCACAAACCCAAGGCATTGATTATGAGGAGACATTTTCTCCTGTGGCCAAGATGCCAACTATCAGAATTATGGTGAGTGTAGCTGCATCCAAGAATTGGAACATGTACCAATTGGATGTGAAGAATGCATTCTTGAATGGATGGATATCTGAAGAGGTCTACATGTCACAACCACCTGGCTATGAGGATCCTAATAAGGTAAATCATGTTTGTAAATTGAAGAAGGCTCTGTATGGATTGAAGCAGGCTCCTAGAGCATGGAATTACAGGTTGACAACCTATCTCCTAGATCAAGGATTTGTGATGAGTAAAGCAGACACTTCATTGTTTATAAAGAAGAACAATTCAGAGGTAATATACTTGTGTGTCTATGTTGATGACATCATTATTACAGGAAATGATGTTCAAGGAATTAGACACATCAAAGGTCAAATGATGAAGGAATTCAAGATCAATGATCTTGGATTATTGAAGTACTTCCTAGGACTTGAATTGGTCTACACAAATTCAGGTATCTTTATTACTCAGAAGAAATACATTCAGGACATGGTCAAGAAGTTTAATTTGCAGGGAGCTAAAGTCTCAAACATTCCTATGGAGGTCAACCACAAACTCAGTGCACATGAAGGAGAAGAACTCAAGGATATTACAGGTTATCAAAGTTTGGTAGGTAGTCTTAATTATGCTACCTTAACCAGGATTGATATATCATATGGTGTTAGTGTACTTAGCCAATTTATGCATAAACCAAGAGCACCACATTTGGAGGCAGCCAAGAAGATAGTAAAGTACCTAAAGGGAACACAAAATCATGGTTTGTACTTTCCATACTCATCAGACATTGACATTAAGGTATACTCAGATGCAGATTGGGCAGGTTGCAAGGATGACAGGAGGAGTACATCTGGTTACATATGCTTTGCAGGTGATAAACCAATTTCTTGGTCATCTAAGAAACAACCCACAGTAGCTCTATCATCTACTGAGGCAGAGTACAGAGGGCTAGCCAATGCCACTCAAGAAGCCATATGGTTGAAGCTACTATATTCAGAATTGGGCCTATACACAAGGCCACCAATCATATTTGGTGATAACACAAGTTCACTTCACCTAGCAGCTAATCCTGTGTATCATGCTAGGACAAAACACATAGAGGTTCATTACCACTATGTGAGGGAGAAATTACTTAGCAAAGAAATCCAATTATCATATGTGTCTACTAATATACAATGTCCAGATTTGCTTACAAAAGCTCTGGATGGGAGCAAACTATGCAGGTTTAAATCCATGATTGGATTACAGGATATCATTGAAGACTAAAGATGAAGACTCAAGCAAGTGTTTGGCTTGAGGGGGAGCTGTTGGTGCAAACAAGCCTTCACACTTGGCTTTGATTTGTACCTTGAAGACTCAACATAAAGCTTGGACAATTGGAACCTTGGAAGATTAAAAGATTGGACCCTTGAAGGATGTATTCACATGAATCTTGAACCATAGGAACCAATGCCAAATTGGTTATTACCTTTTATCCAATGTAAAAGTCAATATGACTTAACTCACTTATTGTAATCTCACCCACTTTCAAAAGTCGTGAAATTTGGAAGGTATGAATGGAGAGAATATCTCCATATGTTTAGATGAGAGATTTGTGGGAGCCTACATTTGAATTTGAAATTCAAATTCCTTCAAAACTCTTATAAAAGACTATGGAAAAGCCGCGGGTCATGTTGCTCACTTCCCGAGGTCATTCCAAGCAAATCATTGAGTGTGTGAGAGCTACTCTTTAGCCTACACCTCTGAGTACCATTGAGCATTACATTTCATGCCAATGGGAATGTACATTTGATAGATTTAATACATATACTCATAGTCATTATCTCTGTTTTCTCTGAGTGACCATCTTCAAGTCTGTCAACTTCAACAGGGCATATCTCAAGATCTACTGGACCAAATTGGATGATTCAAAGCTCATTGGAACCAGCTCAGAGCATTCTACAACACTACAAAATTTCAAGTCATTCTATTCAGCCAATTGGGAGAAATCACAGTCGACACAGTCACTGGTATTTTTCTGTGTAGTTCCTAAAAAGTCGGGGGTGTCTCTGATTTTGCTAAAGATCATGCTCAGTGTATAGTTTGTTAATTGGAGTGATTTAACTTGCTAATGGTAGCTTGTTAAGTTAATTTAATACTCCCAGAAGGAATTAATCTAATTGCAAGTGTGCTGGTCACACTGAGCTTAGGACTGAGCAGGTATCATTACAAGAATAGAAAGTTCTTTGGATTATGAAGGTTCAAAATCATCTGTTTTGATTTGATCATTACACAATTATTTTGTAAAGCACATATATAGTTTCTTGGTGTCATTTGGAAGCTCAAGGAGTCTCCTAAGCATATCTGAAGAGAAAAGAGGGCAGGTGTGAAGCAGGTCTAGCAACACCAACTTGATCTCCTGAGTGCATCCAACCATCACATCCAACAGCTTAGAGGCCATCAGTAAATTGTGTTGTATGAAATGTCGCAACACAGGTCATAAAGCATCGAATTGTGATATAAATCAAGTGTATTGGGCAATACATAATATTATGACTCATAGTACTAAAATTTGTATATATAATAACTGCACTAAGTTAATCACCACTAATTAGGTAGACTTCGAATTTATGCATCTCGAACAATCTTACCCTACTATCTATGTATATAATATTCAACCAAAAGGGATTTTCAATGAACCAACTTCTAAAGATGTTGGAAGTATCTGTTAATCGAGAAGTAGTCACTCTAGATACCAAGGTTTTGTATGAGGATGATGGTTTTTTAATTGTAATTAGAAGGAAGGCAATACTTATTTTAAAGGCAAAGGGCCTCAATGTATATTCTATATGGGATTTGGTCATGTTAGAGAGAATTCCAAGGAAGCTAGAGAGTATGATAGATGAAAGGAGGAAGCTAAATTGAAAGCCCCTATGGGGAGTATGGTGTCCTTCATTTTTTATGCGCCACTGATGACAATAGTTACTCAATAATGAAAACAATTTGATAGGGTGGAACCTTCCCATCATCCTACCGGTCAAGAACACCATCAACTATATATTCGGGCTTCATGATGGGCTGGTTAGTTACCATCACGTTTAAATATGAAAATTTCACATTCTCTAGTGACATCGTCCTCTATGAATCAAAAGTCTACTCCACTTATATGAAGAAGCTACTTCAACAAATCCTGCAGACCAACCAGTTGAGGATCCAATAAGTAATTCTCTAGAACCTAGTTGAATTAAGGATTCTTGGCAAGTATTAAGTAATTACACAATTCAATTGATTTAGGAGAATTATTGAATTTAGTCTCGACCTTTAAGTAGCCAAATCCTAGATGTTGAAACACATATTTCCCTAGTACAACAAGATTCTCCATGGATACCGATAAACCAGGTAGAAATCATAGAAGCTATGTTAGTGGATTATGTTGTTCCATTAATTATAATCTAATATAAAATTAAACCCATTACTTGCATCCTAATTGATTCTCAATCCAGATTTAACAATGCCACATTTGTAATATGCAGACATCTAGGTTGGATGGATTTACATCCAACCCCTTTTTATATTCTGATGGATGATCAATCAGGTATTCAACCACTTCGTCTTTAAACAATATTCCTATTTGCATTCAAGAAGAAACCTTCATATTACGTTTTTAGTCATCGAGTTATTGAAAGAAGTTGGAGCAGCTTGGAGAGGCTTGGAAAGTTGAGTTGTCAAGTGGTGAAGTTAGTCTAGCAAACCAGCATGGGACTAGCTGTAGCTCTTTGGATATGTAAAGTAGATCTTGTAGGCTTATGGTTAGTGCAATACAACCTCATAGATACATTGGAACATCAAGAAGAACAAGTTGATGCAAAACAAATCACTAGTACCTTGACCAGCTCACAAAACCTTCTAAAAATGGATGGAAGTTATGACTTTAAACACTAAGAGCAGCCATCAAAGTTAGAATTGGAAACAATCCTCTTAAAGGAGTGTCATACATAGGGTTGGCTTGCTAAAATGCATAAAATCCCAAATTTATATCAATCTATGAACGAGCAATCACCTTAACACTGATTGGATGTCATCTCTATTTTTCAGGAATGTGTAGACAATGACCCCAAGATTGTAAAATTGTGGAGCTCCCTACATGCTCCTTCTTCTTGTGTGTCCACTTCTTTGACATGTTCCCATGCTTTGTGATTTACCTTGAGTGTCAACAGTCCCCCCCCCCCTCTCGAATCTATCATCCCTGACATACCCTTGTTGGTAGTGCTTTGAGTGGATGCTCCGTGTAGTGCTTTGAGAGATAGCATCCATCTTGAATCAACAAGAGTGGTTTATCTTCCAAATATGATAGGGTCGATTGTCGTCTTCTTTGTTTTTTTTTACAGCTAGCCATACAAGTGTTAGTCCCTTTGTATCTAATTCTTAGTTGGATTCGAGCATGATGGTGTATTTGTAAGCTTCCAAAAATTGCGAGTAGCTCAAAAGCGATTATAAATGTTGATGTTGAGCAGTTGTCAACTATGAATTGCTTCATAGCTATTGATGTTGACACCTTGATGTTCTATAGATCTTTCAACTATGGGTCTCATAGTAATCATACCAAGTACTCATAACCCATAATGAATGATGGGTAAGTGTGTAAGTGCATGGATTGAAGAAAATATGTGCCTTGTGCATGGCCTTGTAATCTAACCCTATGCATGCTTACTTAGGAAATGCATTGGAAGAAGTATGGTGCAAAAGATTGGGTGTTGAACTAAGTGCTTAAGGGTATGCTGATGAAGAGGTTTCCTATCTATCATTGTTATAGTGTTGTCAAAGTAGGGGATGCTTACCATGAAAGGTGAGTCGATATTCATCTCTTCATGTTGTACTCCAATCACAATGATTGATCATTGGCTTGCCTTTCGTTATTGCTTAATGCCCTTGTTGATGATTCACTGACAAGGTTCTCTGACTGCTTGTTCCTGTCTCTTTCCTTTTTCTTTTCTTTTCTTTCTCTCTTTTTTGTTCTTTTTTCTCTTTTTTCTGAGGAGCAATGTCATAAAACAAGAAGAAAGATATAACTAACAATAAAAATAATTTACATATTTCAAATGTGCCTCATGTGCCTAGGATTCTCAACTGTGTCTATGCATGGCTGTGTAAGGTGGCCCTATATTAATGCACACTATGCAAATGCATGACTTGAATGGTGCAAAACATAGGGTTATGCGAAGAGCATATAGTGTTTGCACGTCGAGGCTTCTAATGTTACTTGCAGATGTTCATGAAATGTTTGTTTGGAGGTATTAATTGGATCTTGAAATGATGCAATCAATCGATGGTTAAATGAAAATTGATCATTCCTCCTTATAGGTATCCATTCTAGAATAGTGTTTGGTTGTGTACTGGTCACTTTGGGCCTATTCATCTTTAGATGGTTTCTTAAATTTTGTATCCCTCATGGTTGGATCTTTAGTTCTTTGGGGGCTACTTGTACTTTTGGCTTTTGAGCCCATACCCATGATGATTGTCTTCTTACTATTGCCAAAGAGGTCCATTGATCTTCTTTTGCTTGTTGTGCTTGGTTTTGACTCTTGCTTGTCCTTGGCTTCTTTGTTGAGACTTTTCTAATGAGTGAGAGCATAGGCTCTTGTGCATTTAAGAGTTCCTTGGGTACCCACATGTATAATTGCCCTTGTTGAGCTACAACAAATGGCTTAGGCACCCAAATTTGTAGGTTATTGTGGTGGGTCTTTATCAAGTGCTTTCGTGGAGACCGTTGTTGTTCTACTACTTGTTGCCTTGGCTTTCTCTCCTGCTTCTTTGGTAAGGAGTTTGAGTTCAATGGTGTGATTGGTTGCTCTGCTTCTTGTACCCAAATTTGCTTCATGCTCGAAAGTACTTTCTTCTTGAATGCTATTTGTTTATTTGATATAGAGGTTGCCTTGTACTATTTTGCTTGCCTTGGTGGTTGAACTATTACAGCTCTACTAGTCTTTGAAAAGAGGAAGAGAGATCCACTCACCTTTGGGCCTGTTATTTCATGATTGAGTCCTACATCATAGATCTTTTTACACATACAAAATCTTCTTCTCTAAGATTAGTCTTAGAACAACTAAGAGAACGTGTGATACCTAGATTTCTGAGCATGCAATTTTCTAATTCTAATGTAATGCATTCTTCACCTACCCAAACTGGAAGAAAATGACTTCTTAGGTTTAAGTTGACTGCATGGTCATAGATCCAATCCTGACCCAAGACAAGTGGTTCCGTAAGGTCCTCATCTTCACACACTAGCATCTTGACTATGATTGAAACATCTTGAAGGTAAATGGGAAGTTCCACCTTGCCCAAACAAGGGGTTTCCATTCCTCCTAATCCTATGAGATAAGCTTCTATGGAATTAATGTTCAATTGTAGATTCTGGGAGTATGAAAGTCTAATTGCACTATTTGTTGCACCTAAGTCAATCAATGCTCTCATAGTCCTTATATTCTTTCTTTGTCCTACCTCTATGGTCACGAAGGGATGTCAATTTATTATTCAAGAAGTGATTGCACCGGATGTTGAGCACATGGCCATGTGATATCCTGGGGCTCCAAGATTGACATCTAGGCCTACTCGCCTTAACTTTATTTGCCTAATGTGCTCTCTAGCCTCTACCTATGCTTCTTCTCTAACCCTTAACTCTTCATCTTTTTGCTTCTTAGCATTCTTGAGTCTCATTAGCATATCCTCTATAAGAGGTTCTTGATATATCTTGATTCTACATCCACTAATAGTTTGGCAAGATGCCACCTTCTAGGGTGGCCAATTGAACTGCACCACTACTGGAAATTCTATTAATGATCATGGGTCCATATCCTCATTTCTCCAATTTACGGGCATGCTGCTTTAGTGTCTAAACCAACACTAGATCTCCTTCTTTCAATCCTTTATCCTAGATGTATGCATCACAGTATGCCTTTTGTCTTTTCTTTGCAGCATAGATGATTGCAGCCTCTCATAGCCTTGTCTCACCTAAGAATTCTAGATCAAAGATCCTAGAGGAAAACTCGTGTCCATTCCACTTGTGCTTTTGTGCTACTTTTATAGTCAGTATTAGGAAGTTCAATGGTAGCACAACATTCTATTCAAAGTCCATCTAAAATGGGGTGGCATTGAGTATCATTTTGTAGGCAACTGGGTAAGCCCATGCAGCATGATGAAGTTGTTTATCCCAATCAGAGAGTTTATTATTTACAAGATTTGTGGATACATTGTGAGGATCTTATTCTTGCTCTCAGCTTGTCCATTAGCTTGTGGACGATAGGGGGTAGAATTCTTATGTATTACCAAAAATTCTTGGAGAAGATTCTCAATAACTTCGTTCAAGAAGTGTGTACATGTATCACGTACTAACTCTATTGGTAATGCGTATCTAGTGAACACATTCTCAAATAAGAACTTTTCCTTCATTTGAGCATCATTTTTTGTCATGGCTTTTACTTCTACCCACTTCTTAAGGTAATCTTTGGCTACAATAATGTACTTTGCATGGGAATTTCTAGTTGGGGGCTAATAGGACCTAGAAAGTCTATACCCCACTTTGAAAATGCACGTCCTCCCATCATTGGCCTCAAAGGCATCTCATCTTTCTTGCTCAAATATTGTGCACATTGACATGTTTCAGATCGCATCACATAGGTATGTGCATCCGTATGAAGAGTGAGCCACCAAATTCTTGAGAATAGAATGGTATTAATTAGTCGATCAAGCCCAAAGTGTCCACCTGCAACACCATTTGTGTAGTTTCTAAGATTTTCAATTAGCGTAATTTGTGAATGCACAATCTTAAGTAACCATGTTTTCCTCTTTGGTATAGGTTGTCTCCTACTAAGGCATAGTCCTGAGCCTCTTGCTCCATGATTCGTTTTCTTGCTGGACTAACCTCATTGGGTAGCATTCCAAATATGATAAATTCTACCAATTGAGTGCTCTAATCTAGAATTAATGACACATGATAAAGGGTAGCATGCTCTGCTCATAGGGTAGCGTTCCTAGCCATCCTTCATGGGCTTGTGGACACCAAATACTATGTTCATCCTCTTCAACACAACAAGCTAATACACCCTCTGTATCTTGTTTGCACATACTTCCTACCAATATTTGATAGTTTTGCGATTTTACAATTTCTGCTTTGTTAATTTTCACATTCTTATTTAGAGGTCTGAAGGTTAGGATACGTAGCAACATATTTTCCCATTTAGGAACAAATTCTAAATTGAATAGATAAGCATCAAGTAGGTCTTAATGTGGGTTTGCCCACCATTCCTTCCACAAGGAGGTGGTCGCAATCACAACACCAGCACCTAAATCTAAGATATCTTTGGTTGTGTAGACCTTGTGGGTGATTTGAAGATAAGTATTAACTTCTTCACTTCACTCATGTCTCCTATTTTGTCCAGAGGTATCTCTAGTACTTTTTGTTTAGAGCCTTCTTTTGACACCTTGGAACCAAGTTCTAGAACTTGATTTGCCACATGATTCCATAACTTAGGTTTTACTTTGAGCAGCTCTATTAAAGTGAGATGACATTGAACCTTAGTGTTCTTCATGACTTCAGTGTTTCTTGGAACCACTGAGTCTTTATTTCTTATCAGTATTGTGGGAGCTCTGATATGAAGAGATTTAGATTCCTATGGGCCTGTGAATTGAGGCAAATCTTGTAAAGAACTAGATTCGAAATCTAATTCTTCGTCTTCTTGTTGCTCTACTTGGTCTCCGTAAATAGATAGAGGCAAAGTTGCCAAAGTTTCTACAAGTTGCAATCCGTCACAAGTTAGTGGTCAAGGTCTAGGCAGAGGGAGTCCAAGGATATTCCGAGTACTTATGCTATGCACATCTAGACTCATTGGGCCTCAGAGGGATTCCTATAGTATGCCCAAGGCAATGACTACTATTGATTGGTGGAAATGGTAGATCAGAAGCACTACTAGTTGTCTGCTTTTTGAGCATCTAGTATTTCACACACTTAGCACACTCTACTCTTATTATTTGGAATCACAGATTTTGATTCCTAGCTTAGAGCTCGTTCTACATGATTGAGGACAATGATCTTTAGAAGGGGGAGAGAGTGTTATATTCCAAAGATTTACATGCTTGGAGGAACGAGAAGTTCCTTGCTCGGGGGATAGCCAAGGCAAAAAGCTAGAGAGTTCATACGAGGTGCCTACTCATGATGGCCAGATGAGTAGAGGGACCTTAGAGAGAACTCTAGATGGTGACTAGGCAAGGGCTATAAATAGGCTGGGAGGTGAGTCTTAGGCATGTCATTCTTGACTTCTCACAATGGGATTGAGGCCATGAATTCCTTTGAGTTAATCAGTTCATCTAACAAATTGAATGCAATTGTAGGAAAGGGAGATTGGATTGGATCTCACATGAAGTGAATCACTCAACATGAAGAGAAAATATGAGAAGTAATGCACAATGTGATGCAAGTACAAGGGCAATGGAAAGAGTTGCACAACAAGAACTTCAGAGAAAAGCATATGAGTAAATGATCACTTGTTTTATTATTGAGGGTGGATCAAAATCAATCCAAGCTTACAACAAGATGGATTTGACCTTTTAAAGTAGAGGAAATTCTACCATTGGGAGCAATATAGCTACCAAATTTTAGAAGGAGAAATCCTTCCTTTAATGGACCTATAACAAATCCATCTTTTTTATGGTTAGAAGAGATTGTCTCATACTCGGAATGCATAATCTAAGTTATGTAGAGTTTGATTTACTAAGACTATGCACAAGGGTCTTATGCGGGGAATTCTTAAGTCCTAAGATGTAACTTCATGTGTCTCATTTGGTAGCATAATCAAAGAATATATCAAACATGAAAAAATAAACAGAATTCATGTTCCTAGTTTATCCACCCATCTTCCTTTGTGATATCTACTGACTTTGTTAATGTCTTAAGTGGCGCTGATTATTTTTCTACAACCAATTTCTTTGATGTGTAAATAATGCACAATAACCCTAGGTAGAACACAAAAAGAAAGCATGAACTCTTCCAATGATAGTATTGTTTTTTGTGTTTTTATTCTTTGATTTGAAATTATCGAAGGTGGGAAATTATTAAAACTACATGGTATACCTATAGGTTTTAAGTGATTTAAAAAAAAAATCAGATTGGTTTCCTACCACTATATATATTTTTAATGAAGATACTTAGTGTCTATCTTCTTGGACTCCCTCATGAAAAAAAAAACTAACACATGTCATTGCCATTGTTACAAAGTTTTGTCGCGAGGAGAACCTTCTAATCCAACACCTTCTAAACTAGCTTGGGAAGTGTGGGACTCGTCAAAAGATAAAGAAATCTTGGCTTAAAATGTACATTAGGAATGAATAATAAAATGTCTTCTTAGTGGATCCTAAGAAGTATAGAAAATGATTGCTATTGGGTTTGCATGATGAAAAGGAACATTCATTTGTTTTCTTTGGTCAATTATAGACCTTGGAAACACCACATGGTATGGGACATAATCTTTTCTCCCCATCCCTTTCATCGTAAGGAGTCTCAACTTACTTGTAGAATTGGTAGTGAATGAATGGGGCTAGAGAAACATTTTGTTTTTCTTCTTTAATTTCTTAATTCTTTGGTTGCAAGAATCTCCCTGGATTGGATGGTCATCATTGCTCTACAACTACCAACTCTTCATGAAGAGTCATAAAAGCCATAGGCTTAGAATCCCGTACATACCAAGATATGATATAACCAAGTTTGATTTGGCTAAAATTGGTTGGTGCTTGCTTCAATTTTATAGTCTAGTTGTGCCATCAAGTTACACCTAGTCTGACTCAGCTATAACAAGTTAGTTCCTAGTTCAATTTATTCGAATGTCTATAAATAGATCAGAGGACTAGAGGATCATTTTACAAATGCACAGGTTGAGATAGAGCACAGAGAGCAAAAGAGCAGAGTGAGAAAAGAAAAAAAAACCTAAGAAAAGCAAAAAATCAGTAATGGAGAAGAAGGGAGCTAGAGAAGAATCTCACAAGTAACCTAACTTTATTGAGAACTTAACAATTGCAAAAAGAATCCTCTTTAAAATCCCATAAATCATAGTACTTTGTTTGAAGTAATTCACATATTTTTCCCAGTTTAGAGTAATGGAATTCAATGCTGAGCAGCGAAATTGTAGGAAACGTCGATGGCAAGCATTGACTTTTGGGGGAAATTTGATGTCAGGCATTGAGTTTTGGGCAAGGTCGATGCCAAGCATCAATTTGGGTGAGGAATGTGATGCCAATCATCGAATGGGGTGACAAGGTCAATGCAAGGCATTGCCTTGGCCTCCAAGCTCGATGTCAGGCATCAAGCTGGGCGAGGAAGTTGATGGCACACATCGACTTGAAGCGCTAAGGTCGATGTCTGGCATCGACCCGGTGGCTCAAGTCGATGTGTGGCATCAACTTACTCGCCCAACTCGATGCTTGGCATAGTGTTTGTAGGCTAGGTTGATGCCTCACATTGACCTTCTTGCCCAATTGGATCCTTGGCATGGAGTTGCTCCACATAAGGTTGATGCCTAGCATTGAATTTGCCCCTAGATTCAATTCTTGGCATCGAATTGGACCCAAGGGGTTCATGTTTTGCATAGGCCTAACCCCCCAATTCGATATGTGGCATCACCTTGGGCATTGAGGTGGATGCATGTTATCAAGTTTTATACAAAATTCAATACCAGGCATCGAGTTGTAGCACAAGCTTGATGCCTCGCATCGATTTGGCCCCCAAACATTGAGATGAATCTTGTCCCTAGGACAATGTCATACCCTTCAATAACTTAAATTCTATCACTTCAAGGACATTGAGAAGAAACAGGAGAAATCCTTTAAGAAGCTCAAGGTGACCCTAAGCTCAAGAGAGGGTGCTCAAGACAAAAGCATTGGAAATCTTCTAAATCCAAAGAAGAGCATCTTGTCTTTGTCCTCTGAGCATGCAAGTAATCCAGTGGCTATATTGTCAGGCCGTGATAGCACTCTCAAGCCCATTGAGGAAGAGCCAGGCAGAAAAGATAAATCCAAAGAGACTGAATTCAATAGGAAAGATAGACCACTTCAAGAAATGAAAACTTTGAAGTGGTGCCTTCAGTACATAGAGGAGAAAAATACCACCCTACTTGTATTTGTTAGCACCTATGGGAAGGGAAAAATTACTACCATGCAAGTTTTTCAATATAGCCTTGTGTTCAAGGTGGACTATGAAAATCAGGACTCAAATAACCTCCTTTTCGTAAGTGAGATGTCAAAAGGATTGAGGAATACAATTTGCGAAATGGAGCTCCTATGTCTAGAATGTTGATTTCTAGGGAAGCTCACTCAGATCTATAGGAAATTAGACAATTTGATTGTGGATCTCTTGCCATGGATATATGGGAATATCATGCCAAGCCAGAAGAGAAGAGGATTGATGAGAAGAGCATTGATGATTTGAAAATGCAACTGAAATGTGAATTTTTGATGTCAGATTTGGGAGAACTTAAATACTTTTTGGGAATTGAAGTAATTTCAATGAAAGAGGGAATTTGGATGATACAACGCAATTATATGTTGGAAATGCTTGAGAGATTTGGTATGAGTGCTTGCAAACTTGTTGATACACCACTTGATGCTAATGCTAAGCTTATGGATGATGGAAAATACTTGCATGATGCAAATGTGTATAGAAAGATGGTTGGAAGTTTTATTTATGTAACAAAGACAAGACCAGATTTGAGTTTTGTAGTTGGTTTGGTGAGTCAGTTTATGCATAAACCATGTAGAGTGCACTTGGATGCAGTGAGATGCATATTGCGCTATGTGAAAGGAACATGACAATTTGGCTTGTTTTATGATAAAAAAAGTTCAGCCATGTATATATGCATATACAGATGCGGATTGGGAAGGAAATGTCATGGATCAAAGGTCAACCATTGGATTTTGATGCTCAATTGGAAGTGCAACTATTTCTTGGAATAGTAAGAAGCAACCGATTGTCACTTTTGTTGATATATTTAGGTAGTGATATGTGTGAACACTCTAGGACCACCGGGGCACTTTTTTCCCTCTTGAGGAGGTTTTTTCCCCCCATCTTCTATATATGCATATTGCCCTAATGAGCTACTTATCTTTGTACATTCTCTAGTAAAAAAATTCAGTATTGTGCATTGCGCTCCAAGCTTCTTCTTCTTCCTTGTGTTGTTTGCGTGCTTCCGTAGACGTCTAACTCCAACAATTACTATTAGAGCAAGTTCTCGCTTCATCTGGGGCATCATTGACACCTCTCCGGTTGTAGTCTTAGAATCGCACAAATTTTGATGAGCATACTCAAGTGCCGAAATCGTGATCTAAGCTCCTTTCGGCCTCCGAATGCACTATCGTAGCACTTGTGTAGGCTATTTTGTCCTTTTATGCCAAAGGTATATACCAATTTCTATTTGCCAATTTAAGCATCTCAAAGTCTATTACAGGTCTAGCGGAATTCGTCTGAACAGTTCTATTCAACTTTTTGAGATACATCCAGTTTTCTGCATCAAGGTATTTTAGTCACTAGCCATGGCTGAAAGCAGTGATGCATTTCATATGTTGGCTATTGAAGATAAGTTGGATGGTACCAACTACCCGTTGTGGGCTTATATGAAGCGACATGGATTGGTTGCAAAAGGACTCTGGAACATTGTGCAGGGTGTTGAAAAAAGTCCTATCACACCTGCAACTATTACAAGTGTAGGTACAAAAGCTGATGGAGAAGATGTCGAAGATGATGATATTCTGCATATTCATCTTCGTGCTACGGTTTCTACTGAGCGTATTGTAGAGCAGATTCATTGGAATTGCAGAGATGCTCAAGCACATGCATTGATAGCTTTGTCTATCAAACGTGCCATTATTCCTCACATTCACTCTTACAGAACAGCTAAGGATGCTTGGGATACACTTACCACATTGTACCAAGCTAGGAATGAGGCTCATGTTGCTTACCTCCAAAAACAATTGGAGAGTGAGCACATGCATGAAGGTGAATCTATGGAAAATTTCTTAACAAAGATCAAAGACTTGAAGGAGCAGTTGATTTCTGTTGATGAGGTTATACCAGATAGCTCACTTGTGCAGACGTTCGGAATGGTCTTCCTAATTCATCTCAGAGTTTTGCTTGTACTCTTTGGTTGATGATGAAAGGCAATCCAAATGCCTTGTCATTTGAGGAGTTAGTCTCTATTCTATTGCAAGAAGATCAGTCTAGGTAGAACAGGTCCATTATGCGAGTTGTAGATCAAGCTTTCGTGGCTAGTCAGAAGGGCAATGGAAAATGGAGCTCTTCAACTAGTAAGCAGAAATCTGCTAATTCTGCACAATCGAAGAGTGAAGACGAAGATGAAAAGAAATCAGAAAAGTAGAAACTATTTTGCAAGTACTATAAAGGAAATGATCATATCATAAACAATTGTCCTAAACTGGCTGCAAAAGAGGCATGAATGATTGTTGTAGAGGCCTCTACTCCAAAAATAGAGTCTGCTAATCTTGTGCAGGAAGAAGAATGGGCGTTTACTACTGTCTGCAATTTTGACCCATCTTCTCATGAGCAATGCATGTCTGGAGTAGACTCAGATGTTTGGTACTTTGATAGTGGGGCGACCAAACGTATTACCTTGCAGCGTAGTTTTTTCTCTTCACTCGAGCTTGCCCCTATAGGGAATACTGTTACATGCACCAACAACTCCTCTTATCCTATTATGGGAGTTAGTAAGATCATTTTGAATACTACTGATGGTAGTTCTTTCACTTTGTCACATGCTTCATTTGTGCCAGGGATCAAAAGGAACCTATTATCAGTTTCTGCATTAGCCAACATTAGCTTGGTTGTGAAATTTGTTGATGACAGGTGTATAGTTCATGATCTGTCAAATGGCGATGTGATTATTGCTTCTGGCATTTTGTGTTGTGGGCTGTATAAGCTCATAAACTATGAAAGATCTGTAAATGATTCGGCATGTGCAGTACATGATTCTTTGGCTATGTCAGATACAAAGCTTTGGCATGCATGCTTTGGTCATCTGAATTTTGCTAGTTTGCTATGCCTACAGAAATCTGAAATGGTGTCCTCTTTGCCCAAACTTGAGGCACCTAGAAACCATGTTTGTGAAGGCTGTATTTTGGGCAAAATGCAATGTTCACCTTTTCCAAAAGATGGTTTAGTTCGGGATACTGAGAAATTATATCTTGTACATAGTGATGTGTGTGGTCCTATGCAGACACCTTCTTTTTGAAATTATCTTTACTTCATGACTTTCATCGATGATTTTTCCAGGCATGCATGGGTATATCCATTGAAGTCAAAGTCCGAAGTGTTCATGTGCTTCAAACAGTTTTTGGTTTTGGCTGAAAATCTATCAACATGTAAAATGGGCACCCTCTGTTCTGATCGAGGGGGGGAATATTTGTCTCTTGATTTTAATGCATTTTTGGTTGAACATGGGATAAAACACCACTGTACAGTGCCGTATACACCTCAACAGAATGGAGTTCCTAAACAAAAGAACAGGTCACTCATGGAGATGGCGAGGTGTATGGTCAAGAGTCTGGCTTTACCACATAGTTTCTTGCTTGAGGCTATCATATGTGCAACATATGTACTTAACAGGTGTCCCACTAAATCACTACAGTCTATCACTCCATATGAGGCTTGGCATGATCGCAAGCCATGTGTTGTTGATCTACGTGTTTTTGGTTGTTTGGCATATGCATTAGTGCCTGAACAACATCGTAGAAAATTGGATGATAAACCAGTAAAATGTATTTTTGTTGCGTACAGTTCTGTAAGTAAAGGCTATCATCTGTATCATCCATAGACTAAACACATTCTGGTTAGCTGTGATGTGTTTTTTGTGGAAGATGCTATTCAGCCATTTCTTTCATGTACTAAGGAGACATCTATTAGCTCCAAAGACATGTATGATACTTTGCTACCTCTTTTTACAGGTGGACAGTCTAGTGCTGGTCCTAATGAGGCAACTTCATAGCCTTTGCAGGTTTGAGGTGATGATGCAAATCACTCCATTTCTGATGCAGATTTACATGATGCACTTGTTGATGAGAGAGCTGATATTGAGCTGACAAAAATGATGCCCAAACGGCTGGTGCAGACTTTTTGTGATAGCAAATTAGATGCACCTCTCTCATATTGTACTCATTCAGGCTCTCATAGTGCCTCGTTTGCATCAGATTGCTATGCTATGGCTCCATCTAGTCTTTGTGATGAGAATGAGCCTGTTTCGTTTGATGAAGCACAAAATTTAGAAAATTGGATGGCTGCTATGCAATCTGAATATGATGCTATAATGAAGAATGGTACTTGGTCTTTATGTGATTTGCCTCCTGGCAAGAAGGCCATTGGCACTAAGTGGGTTTACAAGCTGAAGTGTAAACATTATGGTACAATTGATAGGTATAAGGTTAGGCTTGTTGCAAAGGGTTATGCACAGGAAAGAGGCATTGATTTTGATGAGAGCTTTGCACCTACATGTTGTATGACTACTGTTCAGAGCATCTGTGCACTTGCAGCCCATCATGGTTGAAATGTACATCAGCTGGACATTAAAAAAACATTTCTGAATGGTGACTTGCATGAAGAAGTGTATGTTATTCAGCCCCGTGGCTTTGTGCAGAAAGGGCATGAAAACCAGGTGTGTAGGTTAAAGAAGGCATTATATGGTTTAAAGCAAGCACCACGTGCTTGGTATGAGAAGATACATGCCTATCTGATTGCATATGGTTTTGAGAACAGTCCAATTGAAAGCATCTTATATGGCATGCTAATGATGTGCTTCTAATAATTTTTATCTATGTCGATGACATGCTGCTCACTGGACCTATTGAGAAGCATATTGTTGATTTTAAGGCTGATTTGCATGCCTCATTTGAGATATCTGATTTGGTGCATTTGCATCATTATTTGGGCATTCAATTTATGCACATTGATGGTGGAATGGCTTTGTGTCCAACGAAATATATTGACACATTATTGCAGCCTTTTGGCCTTGAAGACTATAAACCTATTGCCACTCCTATGGAAACAGGTTTATGACTGAGTCTTCATGATGCTCGAGATGCATTTGATGTTGTTCTCTATGAGAAAGCTGTTGGATGCTTGATTTACTTATGCATTACTCGGCCTGATATTCAGTTTTCTCTCTCACAGATGAGCAGCTTTATGCATTGCGTAGGAGTCAAGCATTGGCAGACAGCTAAGTGCATCTTTCGCTAATTTAGTGGTACCCGGCTACTTGGTTTGTTTTATCCCAAGGGGAGATCACTACGACCAGATTTGCATGCTTTTTTTGAGTGTGATTGGGCTGGTTGCTATGACACTCGTGTGTCCGCTAGTGGCTTTTGCTTCATGCTTGATAGCTCATGTATATCTTGGTTGAGCAAGAAGCAGCCTACTGTGACCACTTCCAGTTGTGAGGCTGAGTATAGGGAAGCTTTCACAGTGACTGTTGAGTGTGTGTGGCTCAAATGCCTTATGGCTCATTTTGGTGTTGGTCAGTATTCTGCCACCACCATCTTCACTGATAGTTAGAGCACATTGGGAGTTGGGAGAAACCCTGTGTTCCATGATCGCTTTAAGGACATTGAGGTCCATTATCATTATATCAGGGAGAAGTTCTCTGCTGGGGAGATCAGCTTGGCATATGTGCCCACACAGGAGAACATTGTAGACCTTTTCACGAAAGCTCTGCCTAGGGATAAGTTTGAAGCTTTCCGCAAAGCTCTGGGCTTACTTCCTTTAGTGAAGTGATTTCCACATAGCTTGGCACTTCCTTATACATGAGCGCTAGCTACATGTTCATCGCATCACTCCCAGGGGGGATTTGTTGATATATTTAGGTAGTGATGTTTGTGAACACTCTAGGACCGTCAGGGCACTTTTTTCCCTCTTTAGGATGTTTTTTTTCCCATGTCTTGTATATATGCATATTGCCCTAATGGGCTACTTATCTTTGTACATTCTCTAGTAATACATTCAGTATTGTGTGTTGTGCTCCAAGCTTCTTTTTCTTCCTTGTGTTGTTCGTATGCTTCCGCAGACGTCTAACTACAATAGCTTTGTCAAGTACAGAAACTTAATATAGAGGCATTACACAAGCCATTTGTGAAGCAACATGGATTAAGTACCTACTTGAAGACATGGGAGTCTACATTGACAAAAAGGTGGTCATCTATTGTGACAATGTCAGCAGCATAATGTTATCAAAAAATCTAGTTTATCATGCGAGATCAAAGCACAACAAAGCTCATTATCACTTTGTTCGTGCGAAGATTATCGAAGGAGAAGTGAACTAATTCACATCAATAGTGGAGAATAAGTGGCGGATATCTTCACCAAAGCTCTTCCCAAAGAAAAGTTCATCTACTTCACAGAAGCTTTAGGAGTTAGAAAGCTTTAGTTGTATTTCGTTTTCATTTCATGTTATTTCATCTTGTATGGACATATGTATTTCTTTCATTTTGTATTCAAGCTCATTCTCAACTTGAGGGGGAGATTCGATAACGTGGCATTCGCATTGTAAAACAAAAATGAAAACTTAATATGAATATGTATCACCACTGAGATGTGGCTCATGTGATCTTATCCTGAAGTCTCTCTCTCTCTCTCTCTCTCTCTCTCTCTCTCTCTCTCTCTCTCTCTCTCCTCACTCTTGTCATCCCCTCTCTCTGCAGATGGATGCGCTATAGCTACACCATAGCTGTGGCTTCAGTAGTTAAGAGATGTGATCGTTAATTATACACTTTTTCAGTGACCAATCAGCAATGTTGTGAAAATGCTCCAAAACATCACAGCATATTAGCATGAAGGCAATTAAAAGAGTTGAACTCACATACTTTTTCTATATATAGATGCAGATGTAAAGAAGTATCAATAAAAGAACGCTTCCATTTTCATTCCATAGACCAATGCCATACAATGCAAATATCTCATGCAGTGTAGAGTCTTTATCGGGGAGCAACATTAAGTAATGCAAGTAAGTGTTCACTATTGAAAAGGTTAGAAACTTGTAAGATTTTCTCCCTATAAATGCATTGATGGCAAAAAGCTCTTCTCCATCTTAACTTCCTCCTCACTTAAAGAGCATAAATATCAAACATGCATACAATTCAAATGATCAAACCTACATACTCTAAGCATCATCATCAGTGCTTCTAAAAATTATTGCGCGTGACTTGCGTGCCATGAAGAGAACAACATCCATCAATCCCGTTTCTACACTTTCCTCAGAAAGGAAGCCCACAAGTAAGTTGAACCTTTTCAATCCAAACCCGTTGCCCTCACACTCTGTTTTGATGAAGAATCGAAGACATTTGACCACTTCATGCAAGTGACATATTTTTATCATGAAGCATTCCATAGCAGAGGTAGCCAATTGTTTTGCAGCTGTAACAGATGAATCAGAGAGCTTTCGTTTCGTTTTGGTACCATCCTCTCTTTTCGCTCAATTAAATCTCAACTTGAACTCAAAGAGCTTGAACAAGACTTGGAATGGAAAAAATTCAAGGTATTTCTTGTTGATTTCACCGCTTTCTTTTTCTACAACTTAATAAATTGTTCCACAATCATGTTGAGAACATGGGGAAGGTGCTTTCAAACATATGAAAAACATCTGCTTAAACAGCATTGCTTTCGTCTCTACTAATTCATATTTGTGCTACCTCCATGGCAAATTCTACGCATTGCCAAAACACACAAGCACTGGCATCGCCTTTCTTCCAATGAATTTTCTGCAATTTTGTAGCTCAAATGCATTTATTCGCAAAAGACAGAACAAGCAGGTGATTGCAATCTGTAAAGACCAAAAAAACACAAGTGCTCCTCTTTGTCAGAGATGCAGAACTTCTTCACTAATGATCTACTCTAAAATTCGTCCTTCTTATATGCCTTTTTTATGCGCAACCTTTTTCCTTGCCTATAGAGTCCGAACACATATTACAGCTGCCTTCTTTATATGATATAATTCCCTGCACTCATAGTTCTTCCCTTGTGAAGAAGAAATAAATATTGCACACAAAAGCTCATGTTGTCGTCCATGATTTTCAAGCATCGGACAGTTTTCAAAATGAACTTGAACATGTTCCTTGGTGGATGGAGCCCTTGCCAACTTGTATTCTCGCATGCCGTTTTTCTGCCTTAGAGCATCTCGAAAGAAGAAAAGAGTGCCTGTGCACTCTTCCCCAGAAGTTCCCAGCAGAGCTGCCTCCTCTGTCAACCATTTAGATCATGATCGATGTCTCTTAGAAATGAAAGCACCTTGTTTATTTTATTTCATATATGTCATTAAACATCATGAACTTTTGATAAGAGATAAGCGCAGCCGTTTGTCCTCTACCAGATGCAACAAAGTGATTTTCTATTCTTCACAGACTTCTATCGCCGTCTTGAGCTTTAGATAAGTTGATCTCTATATGCTATGCAGAGAAAAATAAACGCACCTCCTCTGCCTTGCTTCCTTACAAAATCATCACAAATAGACATGCAACTTAATTTCCGATCCAAAATGCGAAGGTTTCTCTTCTGCTTCATTGTCTTCCATTCTTCTGCTTCATTGTCTTCCAAAGCAATTCAGTTATTATTAGACTGTGTATAATCATAACTTCCACATAGGAAACTAACGCTAGCTAAATCGACTGGAAATTCTCGAAATCGACTGAAGAAATTCTCGACAGTCAAGCTCTTCTTTTCGTTGCGTTTATCATCCTTTTCACTGTTGCACTCATAATCCTCCAACACAATATATAAGAATGAATTTTGTACAGGTGTTGTTAATTCTTACTCACTAAGATGATGACATAGCAGGGATGCTTCAAAGTCTCACAACTCGATTCCAGAATAGGATAGCGGTCCTCTGCCAACTCCATAATACACACTCTCACAATACTAGATTTCTTCTCTCTCTCTCTCTCTCTCTCTCTCTCTCTCTCTCTCTCTCTCTCTCTCTCTCTCTCTCTCTCTCTCTCTCTCTCTCTCTCTCTTGTGCGGCTCCTTCGCTTCAATACCTCCTTCCTTCTTTCGTCAAGCACCCCCCCCCCCCCCCCCCCCCAAACGATATTTTTCCTTGCCAAAGGTTTGCTTTTAGGAATTTTACCTTTTCGCGAGAGATTCCTCGAACAAAAATTCCCCCCTCCTCGAGCAGACCGAACGTTTTTCTTTTGAAGTCCTCTCCAATGCTTCAGCCTTCCTTCTCCGATTTCCTCTTCAAGACTTGATATGGAGGTAGCGTTGCAGCTCAGCACTAATGCCCTAATCAATTTCATTTTTCAATGAAGAGAGCGACAATGTTCTATCAAATTTCACCTTCTGTTTCTCTTTTCATCCTATCAAATTTATATTTTCAGTGTTTTCTGCCTGTGCATGATAAAATGCACGTCTTTCTTTTAGATATTCACTTTAAGAGATGAATATGCTCTGCATTTTCTTATATCCAAACTCGTGGTCTTTCTCTCTCCCCACCTTTCTCTTCCTCTAAACACAAAACGAAGATCATGTGTGTCTTACTCAATTCGTACAAAGGGGCAACGAAATTTGGAGGATTCAAGAGAACAGAAAAATCATACTGCTTTTGCAACATTAATAATCATATTTCACCCTTTCTCTTTTTCATCCAATGCTTCTCTCAATCGCTCTCTTCTCTCAATCGCTCTCTTCTTCATGCGTGAGCATACATACACGCAAGAGTGAGGAAAGGGGAAGAAAAGAAAGTTCGAGTTTTTGGAGGCAGGCACAGTGAAGAAAATCCCAAGATTCGTGAGTCACAAGTCACAAAGGTGTATGTACGTGTATGGACACAGAGACATACCCCATGTACTACGGAATTAATAAGAAGATGAAGGTATATAAACCATGGAAGGTGCATTTTCATATGTTGATGTCTCGTGGGGAAGGGAGGGAAGAAACTCTCTTCCCTTAGGCTTGGGCATCTAGACTGTCAACGGGCGACCTCGAATTTGGGAGCTTCCCACAAGCGATGTTCTAGCCCACCTATGTAAAGGCCATGAGTCAATTACTTGTTGAGACTCGAGAGCACATGCAATAGAAGGTCATTCCCGAGTCCTTTTGCCCCACAACTGGTACTCTGTGCGAATGTCAAAGTAGTTCCTTTATCCGTACGATCAAGATGAACTTCCTTTTGTTGTATTTCCCATAAATTCATCATGTTTAGCACCCGAGTGCACCCCCCCCCCCCCCCCCCCCCCTTCTCAAGAGAAAGATGATGAAGTCTCCTCATTTTCATGACTTGCAACAAACTTCGACAACTCTGCTTCTGTCTCTTAGAACCTCTCATAATGTGAGGTCTTAAAAAGCTACTTTCCATTCCACTCCAACTTCAAATACCCCTTATTCTCATTTACATTTAGAGTCCTCTATAAGGCTTAAACGGTCCTCATATGACCACTCTGAGTAGATGAAATAACTCCACCAAATCATAGGATGCATGTTAGAGCCTTGTCTTCTCTGAGCTCTAGTCCTTGAGCCGTCCAAGGTTCTTGATCAATGGAAGTAGTAGAATGACAGTACATGTAGACCTAACTGGAATATAACACACGTCTTAGACTTGAGTAGGAAGACTAATGTCTTTTGCACGAACATATTACAATCTTAGCAAAAGAGAACATGCACCTCTTACAGATTACTACTGGCTTCCATCTGAAGGGTTCAAGGTGTTGCAATGGCAAAACAACTACATTCATCTGAGGATAAATCCAAAGGTTCCTTTCCACCGAGGCCTTCACAATCAAATATATTGATGCATATGTTGGTTGTGGATCATGTGGGAGCTTAACTTCCAACACTTTGGCATCCACTCTTGAAAACGAAGAAAATTCCTATTCTCCAGAAAATCCTCCATTACGGGGATTTAGACCATTCGGGCAAAACCTAGAAATATGCAATGCCCATTCGTAGTGTAAATATAGATTCCTCAAAGACATGAAGACATTGGCCACGTATTTTTTTCAAACTGTTATAATTAGGAAGCAACGTCTCATAAAAGATGCACTCAACTGATCGGCCGTCGTCATCGAAGTCGTTTCCTTGTAATATTTGGAAATAAAGAAACATCCACACAAGTTGGGAAATCCTTAGATCTCTTAAAAAAAAAAAAAAAACCAGAAATAAAAAGAAGAGATAAACTGTAAAACAAATGGATCGCCCTGAA
>CM035421.1:64441746-64444246 GCA_020310875.1 Ceratopteris richardii | reverse complement strand
GAAGTCAGTCATGGTTGAGCACTTTATTGTTATAGAGATCAAAGAAAGTCATGTTGATGATTCATCATCGGATAGTGATATATCGACATCTCAAAGAGAAATTAGAATCGTTGTACATGACAATGATAATAATCTACTTGATGAAGATGATCATACTCTACAGGTGGATTCTACTAATGATGAAGAATAATTACCAAAAATACATATTATTCCATCAATAGATGATGTCGTTTATGAGAACATAGATTTAACAATCAAAGAAATAATAGAAATCCATAAGGATAATGATGATGAGATTATATTGATCGCTTACCAAAACAATGGTAATAATGAAAACACATGATTAGATTAGATAGTAGATCCTACTCTAGTTATCGATCTTTAACTTGAATCATTTGAATGAATATCAGAAATAGGTTCTTCTTTATTCAACTAGAATATAACTGAATCCCACCACAGAGGTGAAAACATGTTCTTTTAAGTTAGAACATGAAGCTCGGGGGTATGCCTAAAATTTTGTATATCGCTTTATTTTTTGAGGATAGAATTTCTCTCATGTATCAATGCATACGTGTTTGTGTGTCTATTCATGACATATGCTAGTATGCACATATGTGTGTTTCATGTGTATATATGTGTGATATATGTATGCATATGTTAGCATGCACAAGTGTAAGTGTGAATGTGCATTTGTGTGATATATGCAAGTGTGTTTATAATTGTGTATGCATGTATATGTATGTGTGCATGTAAGCATGTATGTGTGATGTGTATGTATCCACATGTGTGTTTTATATATATGTATGTGTATATTCATGATGTGTATATATCTTTTTATGTATTATGCTCCTCGTTGATTGAATAGATTTATATAGAGGCATAAGGTTTGGAGGAGAGACATCTCTTTAGTATGTGATGGGAACACTAGATCGGATATCTATATATACTTCAACCATATGGCAAACACATACAGGTATAGACGTACAAAAAGCATATGGTTTGAAATACCATACATGCATATATGTATATATACATGTGTGTGGAGGGTTGGTTCTTGACCCTATAGGAACCCTCTTTCCTGGCTTTGCTTACTTATATCTGATTGCCACATCATATAAGCAGTGTATATATATGTGTGTGGATATATATATATATATATATATATATATATATATATATATATATATATATATATATATATATATATATATATATATAGATAGAGAGAGAGAGAGAGAGAGACGTTTATAAATATAATAAATAAAAGCAATGCATACCATGCATTATGTGTGTGTATATATATATATATATGTGTGTGTATGTATGTATATATAAACCCTAAACATAACAAATAAGAGCAATGCATACTATGCATTATCACGACGATGTGCCATATTTATCCTCATCTATTTGAGGAGTCACTCACGGGGCCGCCCATTGCCAAATTCTATCTCCAATGAACGATGAACATACTTTTTGTCTCTCTCATCAAACTCACTACAAAGAGAGAAAAACATATAAGTAAAACATTAAATATTTATCTCAATTTATATGTAAAATTTATACTTACTTCCTTTTCAAGTGAACAAAACATAGGTAGGTGTCACATAAAGCTCGCATTCTCCTTTTGAACTTCAACCCATGCCTAATGTACACTATACTCCCCTTAGGGTCTATATTGAACTCCAGACCTAGGCTACCTATGCATGTCCTCATAGGCACCTCTGCTTTGCTCTCATGAGATGGAGGTGGTATAGGTGTCCTAGAAATAAATAGATATGAATGAACAAAAACATGTGTTATACTATCCTTAGAAATATTAATCTATGAAAAGAAACATATCTATGGGCAAATAAGTGTCTTTCTGCAAATGGAGATGTAGAGGGGCCTTTGTATGGTTGAAGGGTAAGCATCTATATGGTGAAAACTTGTTCCTCATCAAGCATGTCTGCATACTCATGCATGAGAGCCCCTAAGGAATCAGGAGGAGCTTTGCCCTTCATAACATTCTTCACGAGAGTAAGTTTTGTCTTTCTCTCTATACTACGATGCATAATATCTATACATATAAAACAAAATGGATTAGACATCTATATATATATATATATATATATATATATATATATATATATATATGTATATATATATATATATATATATATATGTATATATATATATATATATATATATATATATATATATATATATATATATATATATATATATATATATATATATATATATATATATATATATATATATATATATGTATGTGTGTGTGTGTATGTGTGTGTGTGTGTGTCTGTATGTATATATGTGTATATGTGTATGCATGTATGTATATATATGTGTATGCATATGTATATGTATATGCATGTGTATGTGTGTATGCATGTGTGTATGTACATGTGTATGTGTGTGTATATGCATATATGTATATGTGTGTGTATGTGTATGTAGGTATGTATGTGGGTGTTTGTATGTGTCTATATGTGTATGT
>CM035421.1:64411746-64416746 GCA_020310875.1 Ceratopteris richardii | reverse complement strand
GGTTTAGTATAACTTGAGAAATCAACTTCACAAGTTACCTATGTCCAAATCTGTACTTCTGAGAAGTCGATTTGACACCCCTAACTTCTTAACTTTGGTTCTCACAATGTCGAACCCGTTTTACCAAATCCTTTTGGCTGTAGATAGCTTATCTCTCAACTTAGATTTTGAGCTATCATATGTGTAAAACTTTACACTGTGCACTGAGCACTACTCATTTCTTTGAACTCGAAATGTGCGCCTGTTTTAGAGAACTGTGAACATTCAACACATATGAATGTTCCTACTAACAATTCTCTTAACATGTTTACAATTAGACTCTGAAATTCAAGTCACAGACACATTAATTACCAACTTAGATATCCTCAAAAGGATTTCACAAAAGATCTACCACAGAAGGAGTAGACGCAGAAACATCGGGCGCAATATTTCTGTCATTTCAGGAGAAGACTACAACTTCAAAATGAGAGAGACTTCAACTCCTTTCTCATGTGTCTATTGACATTTACAATTACTTACTTCTCTATTCCTATGCTCATACACAGTCTCTCCTTGTCTTGTCTCTATATCGCGACATTTTCCAAAAGTATTTATAGGCAAATTTGTACAAGTCTATGACTAATCAAAGATCTAAGTGAACTATGTACATATGTGTACATTCCTCACATACTCTGAATGTATCTTCCTTCCAAGCTTCAAGAGTTGATCTCATCCTTCATTCTTTAGTCTTCAAACATTCAATTGGTGATTGATCTGCACCAACAGCTCCCCCTCAATCATCAATTGAGGTTTCTCCTTTCTTCTTTATACCTGCCATGTCTTTAAACTTCTGTAGCTTTGGTCCATCCAAGCTCTTTGTAAGCATATCAGCTATCTGATCTTTTGTTGAAGTATGTATGACTTCAATCTCCTTATCCATCACTTTCTCTCTTAGAAAGTGATACTGAATCTCAATGTGTTTGGTCCTGGCATGAAAAACAGGATTAGCAGCTAAGTACAATGAACTCATGTTATCTCCATGTATAGTTGGTACCCCATGCACAATGTCAAAACTCTTCATCAAAGTCTTGAGCCAAATTACTTCCTTTGCAGCTTCAACCATGCCTTTATACTCCGCTTCTATAGAAGACAAAGCAACTGTATGTTGCTTCTTGGAACACCATGAGATAAGTTTATCTCCCACATAACACATGTATCCAAAAGTTGACCTTCTATCATCTGGATTACCTGCCCAATCTGCATCACTATAAATTTTGATATTTGTATCTGAGGTAAACCCATAATACAAACCTTCATTGAGTGTACCCTTAATGTACCTCAACACTCTTTGACCTGCAATCCAATGTTCTTTCCTAGGACAATGCATAAATTGAGACAAAACTCCAACTGCATATGATAAATCAGGTCTAGTTAAGGTAGCATAGATAAGACTACCAACCAAACTCTGATATTGTCTCATGTCCTTGAATTCTTCACCTCCAAACTTACTCAATTTGTGATTCACCTCCATTGGTGTAGGTGCTACCCTGCAATCATCCATTTTAAACTTGATTAACAAGTTCTTCAAGTACCTTTCTTGGGTCACAAATACTCCATGTTGAGTATATGTAATCTCCATGCCCAAGAAGTATGACAAGTCTCCCAAGTCACTTATCTTGAACTCCTTTTCCATTTGCTTCTTGAGTCTTTGTATTCCTTCTTCATCTGTACTTGTAAGGATTATATCATCAACATATATGCACATGTATATGAAACCATTATCACTTGCTTTGACAAGCAAGCTACTATCTGCTTTAGACACCTGAAACCCAAGTTCCTTTAGGAACTTCACAAGTCTATAGTTCCATGCCCTTGGGGCCTGCTTCAAGCCATACAAAGCTCTCTTGAGCTTGCACACATGACCTGGATACCTTTTATCTCTGAACCCTTGAGGTTGCTCCATGAATACATCATCTGAAATATAACCATTCAAAAAAGCATTTTTCACATCAAGTTGACATAACTTCCAACCTTTACATGCAGCAATAGCAATAAGTGTCTTGATGGTTGTCATCTTTGCCACAGGACTATAAGTCTCATCATAGTCAACACCATAAGTCTGAGCAAACCCTTTGACAACAAGTCTAGCTTTGTATCTAGACACACTTCCATCTGCAAACCTTTTTGTCTTGTAGACCCACTTGCATCCAATGATTTTCTGACTATTTGGTTTTGGAACCAAATCCCATGTTTGATTTTCCAATAGTGCATCATATTCTTCCTGCATAGCTTTCTCCCATTTTTCCTTACCTTTTGCCTCTTCATATGTAGAAGGGTCTTCATCTGTATTCACCATATAAGCATAATCTTTTGTGGCCAAAAATGAAGTATCATAGCTATACCTTGTAGGTTGCCATTTATTCCTTGTAGACCTCCTAAGCTCTCCACTTCTTGAGGTTTCTGGTTCTTCATATTTAGGATCAAATCTTGGTGTTTCTTCCACTTCAACCTGCACTTCATTATTCTCTTGTTCATCAAATATTTGAACCTTTGATTTACCTTTCCTTTGATTCACTTCTTCTTCATCACCTGTATTGATATTGACTGTACCTGCATACCAAGTACTTTGCTCATCAAATGTAACATCTTTAGAAATTATGAATTGTTTTGTAGATGGACTCCACAATCTATAGCCCATCTGCTTATCATCATAACCAATGAAAACATATTTTTCAGCTTTAGGCTCCAACTTGTGCCTTAATTGTGATGGCACATATGCATATGCCACACATCCAAAAACTCTGCAATGATCCAAGGTAGGTCTCTTACCCCACCAAGCCTCATATGGTGTCATACCCTGCAAGGCTTTACATGGTAACCTATTGACCAAATAAGTGGCTGTATTTACAGCCTCAGCCCACAAATAATTAGGGCAATTTTTCTCCTTCATCATGGATCTTGCAAACTCAACAAGTGTTCTATTTCTCCTTTCTGCAACACCATTTTGTTGAGGAGAGTACCTGCAAGTAACTTCTCTTTTTATACCTGCATTCCATAAGTAATCACTGAACTCATTAGAGAAATACTCTCCCCCTCCATCTGACCTTAATCTTTTCAACTTATGACCTGTAATTCTTTCTGCATATGCATGATAGTGTTTAAATGTATTAAACACTTCTGACTTATCTTTGATCACATAGATAGTGATCCATCTAGTAGCATCATCAACATAAATCACATAATACCTTGACCCATTTATACTGAAATCTTTTGATGGTCCCCACACATCTGTGTGTACCAATTCAAGCTTCTCTGAGTACATAAAACCATGCTTGGAGTAAGAATTCTTATGAGCCTTACCTAATTGACATGCCTCACATTTGTATGTCATATGTTGACCTGCAACATTAGGCAATCCAAGCACTGAACCATTGTTAACCATATCTTTAATACCTCTTTCATTGAAATGTCCAAGCCTCTTGTGCCAAAGATCTAATTCAGAGATCTTATGTCCTCCATATGTGAACATAGCATGACCAATATTGCCTTGAATCTTCAATGTAAATAATCTTCCTTCTTTTTTCCCTGAAACAATCTGTTTATACCCTTGGCTAGGGTCTTCCACATATACTCCATCATTAGTGAACCTTACTTCATATCCCTTTTCAACAATTTGTCCTACACTTATCAAATTCTTAGGAATTGTAGGAACATACAAGACCTTACTCAATAAGGTGCTACCATCCTTGGCCTTCACTGATCCAATTGACTTCACATTGTGCTTTGTGTTGTCACCTGTCTGAACAACATGATTAAAAACATTATTCTCCAATTCAGTCATCAAGGATATATTACCACTCAGGTGATTGCTACACCTTGAGTCAATGTAGAAAACTCTTTGATCTTCACTCTGCCTTTCACAAGTTGCATTCATTATCAATGTTGAATCCTCCTTTTGATCTGAAGCATAATTGTAGTAGGTGTTGTTATATTGTTGACTTTGGAATCCTCTACCTGCATTTCTTCCAAAGTAACTCCTTCCACCTCTACCTCTGAAATTACCTCTTTGATTTCTGCCACCTCTACCTCTTGCATTATAATTTTGATTATATCCATTATTACTCTGAGTATTGTGCCAACAATCATTAGCTAAGTGATTTGTCTTACCACAAATCCAGCAAGCTTTGCCTCCATCCTTGTTGTTTCTGCCTCTTCCTCTACCTTTGCCACCTCCTCTTCCTCTTAGGAAGTTGGCTTGAGTAGTTGTTCCTTCATCTTCATTTGCTTGTTGTTTTCCTTTGCTATTCTTCTTCTTATCTTTTGAGTACATTGCATGACCTGCACTCTTGTCACCATCTCCTTTAACATCCTACTCAAATGTTAGCATATGCCCTAGCAACTGATTTAAATCAGGAGTGAAATGGTCAAGTGATAATTCTGTAGATAAAATGAATGGCTTCCATTTGTCATCACCTCTCAAACCTGTAAGAATTTGCCTTACCAACTTATCCTCCTCAATGTCTTCATCAACAGCTCCTAATGCATCTGCAATGTCTTTCATCCTTGTTACATAGTCTGAAATAGATTGAGAGGCCTTCTTCTTGAAGGTTGTAAACTCTTCCCATAAGGATGCCTTCCTTGACTTTGTAGTATTCTGGAAATGCTCCTCCAAAGCATTCCAAATATCAGTTGCACTTTCAAGACCTCGAATATGAGGTAACAAGTAATCATTGACTGCCATATATATAATGCTCCTAGCTTGAGCATCTTTCTTCATCCAATTTTTCAAATCTGCTAACTCTTCCCTAGTTGGAACACTAGGATCGCTGAACTGTGGCTTCTCTTCTTCTCCTGTGATGTAAGCAATCAAATCTTTGCTCATAAGATGAGCTTCCATCCTCATTGACCATGCAGGATAGTTTTCCCTATCCAATTTCTCTATCTGTAGAGAATCTCCCATCTTGTGTCTACCTGTGTATTGAAATCTTCAAGCTTTATGAACAATATATGTACCTTTACTT
>CM035421.1:64401746-64404246 GCA_020310875.1 Ceratopteris richardii | reverse complement strand
ATAGTGGTCACGCTGGTATATGTTAGGGATACTTCATTGATCTTTATTAGATCTATCTAATGAGAGTGATGGCACATTTGTTTCTTGCGAGCTCACTCATTCGTGGACATTAGGTTTTTCCTTATGTACTAGTCTTTATATATTGCACTTGTTGTATTCTTGTTTTGAGTTGATTCTTGTACATTCCTTTTATGTAATAGAAGAAGAAGAAGATCATTCTTCCTTGCCTCAATTTGTGTGTGTGCTTCTCCTTGAGATTGAGAGTGTGTGTGTGAGCTCTCTTCCTTATCTCCTTACTCGTGACATGGTATCAGAGCCAGCGTGGCTGTAAAGAGCTCGTGGAGAAGGCGATGGTGAAGACTATGCGGCAAGGCATGGAGAAAACAGGATTTCACAAGCGACCTCCGTTTGCTACGAAAATCGGCGTGAAGGTAGAAGACCTCAAAATATTTTTGAGAGTTATCCCTTTAGGGTCACTTGTTTTTGTCAGATTGAAGTTTCGGAGCCATCGCAAGCTCCGTTTCGAGCCCACAAGGTGGTGCCCATAGAAAAACCAGGTGAGTTTCAGAAATTGTAACTTGCATTGTGTTCGGCGACACTCATATATTCGAGATCCAGAATTTCAAGCGATTCCGTGTACTGTTCATACACGAAAACTGTGTTTTTCTGAGATCGAACTGTCACGTCATAGTGCGACAGTGTTCAAGCAGAAGTTGTGCTTGTAGTGTGTTGCGGTGTTTTGAATTGTTGCAGAAATGGCAAACGGAGATGGGGTGAGTCAGCTTATGAGCGATAAGCTGGACAAGAACAACTTCCATGCTTGGAGATTCAGAATGAGGAATTTCCTGATGGGAAAAGGCTACTGAAAGTACATCGAAGGAGAGAATGAAAATGCTTCGCAATTACTAGAAAGGAATCGGATTGCAGAACAGGTAAGAGCATATGAGGAATGGAATCAAGGAGCACAAAAGGTAATGTATTGGCTATCTGTTAGCACACAAGATAGCATGATTGGACACATACTAGATGCCAAGACTCCAAAAGAGGCTTGGAACAGTTTGGTCACTTTGTATGAGACCAATACAAAGGCACGGAAATTGCAACTCAAGAACGAGCTGCATACATTGGAGAAAAAGAGCATGTCGATAAGTGACTACACTCTAAAAATCAAAAGCATAGCATATATGAGTCACTTGCATCTATTGGCATGAATGTAGATGATGATGATAAGGTGGAAGTGTGCCTTCATGGTTTAGGAGCTGCATATAAGCAGTTCAGAACTTCTATACGAACCAGGGGAAATATACGAATTTTGCTGATTTGGTATCTATGCTGATTATTGAAGAAAATAATCTTGGTGAGGATTCAAACTCCCAAGGAAAGCCCAGTTCTGAGCAGGTATTCTACTCCGGAAGAGGAAGAGGCAGAGGTAGAGGTTTTGGAAGTGGAAGAGGAAATAGTAACCAAGACCAAGGTCAACAACAAAATCATGCAGGAGGAAGAGGACAGTTTCGAGGCAGGTGGAGCCAAAGAGGTCGCAGAAATTTCCAAAGAAATGATTTAGGTAATGATAGTAAAGGATGCTGGAATTGTGGTAAACCTAGACACTTTGAACGTGATTGCAGGTTGAAGAATCAAAATAATAGAAGGCAGCAAAACAATTATGTATCCACAAGTGCAGATGATTCTGAGAAGCTGTTTATGGTTCAACATCACATGATGAATACGATGTCTGTTGGTGTTTCAAAATCAAATGATAATGTCTGGTATGTTGATTCAGGTGCTTCAAATCACATGACCAGTCATGCAGAATGGTTTAGTAGTTTGTAGAAAATGCTAGTTCCTGGATATGTTGAAACAAGTGATGATACATTGCATCCTATTGAGCATACAAGAAACATAGCATTGTCTATGGAGGACGGGAAGGTAAAACATCTTGCTGATGTGCTGCATGTTCCAAATATAACAAAGAATCTGGTTTCTGTTGGACAAATGGTTGACCAGGGATTACAAGTCAGGTTCAATGCTGATGGATTATATGTAGAAGAGTACAAGCAGGATGGACGATTGGTTGCCAAAGGAGACAAAGTGGGTAGGATGTTCACCTTAAATGTGAAGATTCCTGAAATGAATGTAGCCATGTTTGCAAAAGGTGCAGGAGTTATTGCAGATATAGAGATGTGGCACAAACGGATTGGACATGCAAACTTGCAAAGGCTGAAACTGATGCAGTCAAAGGAGATTGTTCATGGACTACCAAATTTCAAAGTTGCAGAAATTCAAAAGGTATGTGCAACATGTCAATTTGGTAAACAGTCAAGAGCATCATTTCCACATGACAAGCATGTTAGTGAGTATGTACTAGAAGTAGTACATACAGATGTTTGGGGTCCAACAAAGACCACATCTATGGGCGGTTGCAGGTTTTATGTTACTTTCATTGATGACCATACACGCAAAGTATGAGTATATTTCATGAAAGAGAAGAGCGAGGTGTTCG
>CM035421.1:64391746-64394246 GCA_020310875.1 Ceratopteris richardii | reverse complement strand
CCAACACTCTGATTGTTGGCATCTTGGCTACAGGAGAAAATGTCTCTTCATAGTCAATGCCTTGGGTTTGTGCAAAACCCTTGGCTACCAATCTGGCTTTGTACCTGTTGATTGTGCCATCAGAATTTCTTTTAAGTTTATAGATCCATCTCGATCCTATTACCTTCATGGAGTCCTTCTTGGGTACTAACTCCCATGTGTCACTCTCCTTGAGTGCTTCAATCTCCTCATCCATAGCTTCTTTCCATTCTGATTTGGTTATTGCTTCTTCATATGATCCTGCTTCTTCATTTGACAAATCCTTGGCAAGATAAACTAAATGTTTAGTAATAAGAGATGTATCATACCCATATCTGATAGGTTTTTTGCTTTCTCTTTGAGATCTTCTGATTGATTGAGTTGAAGATTTAGGTATGTCTTCAAGCTTCTTCATCTTCATTTTGCCCTTGGACTTCCATGCCTTGAACTCTTCAAGGTTGATAGTATCTTCATCATCTGAACTTGAGTCTTCATTCTAAGTAGGTTCCTCCTTTGTAAGTTTTGGAAATTCCTCTTCCAAATCATAGGGTAGTTTAACTTTCCTGCATTCATTCTCATACCAAGAATCATTTTCGTCAAAGATCACATCTCTACTTACCATAAATCCTTTATTGGTAGGGTTATAAGACCTGTAGCCTTTTTTATTTAAATCATACCCAATAAAAATGCATTTTTCACCTTTGGGTCTAGCTTACCTCTTATCTGAGAGGGAATGTGTACATATGCTACACATCCAAAAATTTTGCAATGATCAAGTGAGGGTCTCTTACCATGCCATGCTTCATAGGGTGTCATACCATCAAGTGACTTAGATGGTAACCTGTTTATGAGATAAGTGGCAGTAGAGAAACTCTGTGTCCATAGATAGTTAGGTAACTTCTTCTCATTAAGCATAGATCTAGCTGTCTCAACAATTAACCTATTTCTTCTTTCAGCTACCCCATTCTGTTCAAGAGAATATCTTGTGGTTATTTCTTTTTTGATGCCTCTATCCAACAAGAAGTCTTCAAACTCATTGGAGAAGTACTCACCTCCTCCATCTGACCTTAGCCTCTTCAAATTCCTTCCTGTCTGATTTTCAACTAGTGCAAGATATTTTTTAAAACAATTAAACACCTCATCCTTGTGCTTCATAACGTACAATACACTCCATATGCTATAATCATCAATAAAAGACACATAGTACCTTGAACCTGAGACTGAGGGGTCTTTGCTAGGTACCCATACATCTGTGTGTACAAGCTCTAGGTAGTCTTCATGCATATATCCTTTCCTTGAGAAGGATAACCTGTGAGATTTCCCAAATTGACAAGCACCACACTTGTAAATCATATGTTGCTTGGATACATTAGGTATCCCAAGCACACATTGGTCCCTGCACATTTGCTTCAAGGTTCTTTCTCCTATATGCCCTAATCTCTTGTGCCAAATCTCAAGCTCTGAAAGTGTTTGATCCTTATAACTGTTTAGTGCAATATTCTTTGTGCCTTCTAACTCAAAAGTGAAAAGTCTACCTGATTTTTCTCCTTTAGCTATCCTTTTGAATCCATGTCTTGGGTCCTCCACAAATGCTCCATATTGGTTGAATCTGACCTGCAAACCTTTCTCCACAATCTGACCAACAATCATTAAGTTTTTGGTAATGGTTGGTACATAAAGTACCCTGCTCAACAAATTCTGATTTCCATTACAAGTCTTAACATTTCCAACTTTAACTACTGAATGCTTTGTATCGTCGCCTGTTTGAACTTGATGCTTACCTTTTGGTTCCTCAAGATCAGAGAGTAGTGCCACATTACCAGCCACATGATTTGAACACCCTGAGTCAATGTAAAATAAGTGATCATCATTTATACCTGACTTTGAAGTCATGTTCATGATCAGAGGGGAATCATCCTGCTCCTTTGTGTAGTTTTTGTAATCTTTTCTGGATTTATATCCTCCTTGGTAGTTGCCATTGTAATTGTTGTTGTAATTGTTGTTGTAATTGTTGTTGTAATTGTTGTTGTGGCCTTGGTGATGGTTGAACCTTCCTCTTGACTGTGAGTAACCACCCCTTTGGTAGCCTCTTCCTCTCTGATTTTTGTAATTCCTGAAACACTCATCTGTGGTGTGATTTGATAAACCACAAATGTTACATGGTGATGAATTATAGGGTCTCCCCCTACCTTGCTTACCTCCTCTGCCCCTACTTCTTGAAGATCTACCTCTCCCTGCATAGTTGGCTTGGGAGGTAGAGCCTTCATCTTCCTCCTTCTTACTCTTGCCTTTATCCTTAGATTTCTTATCAGTGTATAGGGCAGAAGAGTTGTTACCTTTGGATGTATCTCCACTCTTGGCGAGCTTTGCTTCATGTGTAAATAGTTGACCCATGAGAGTTGTAAGATCTGGAGTGTGCATGTCCATGTAGAGATCCATTGCAGTGGTTAAGCTTTCCCACTTGTCATGAGCCTTGATCCCA
>CM035421.1:64364246-64371746 GCA_020310875.1 Ceratopteris richardii | reverse complement strand
GCTTCCCACTAACGACTGATATTTCCTCATATCGTTAAACTCTGCTCTACTGTATTTGCTGAGTTTATGATTTGCTTCAAGCGGTGTTGAAGCTTCTCTGCAATTCTCCATATTAAAATTCTTTAGTAAGTTTAGGAGATACCTTTCTTGCGTAACATATACACCATGATCTCTGTATGTGATTTCCATTCCAAAAAGTATGATAACTTTCCTAGATCACTGATCTGAAACTCCTTTTTAAGTAATCTCTTTACTTCTTTAATTCCTTCATCTGAGGTACCTGTGATTATGATGTCATCTACATAAATGCAAATGTAGATCATCCCTTCTTCCGTTCTCTTGATAAGTAGACTTGCATCTGCTTTCGAACTTTGGTATCCAAGTTCATTGAGATATTTCACAAGTCTGTAATTCCAAGCTCTTGGAGCCTGCTTCAGTTCATAAAGTGCTTTTCTTAATCTGCAAACGAAATTTGGGTATCTAGAACTTACAAACCCTTCCGGTTGTTCCATGTAGACTTCATCTGATATGTATCCATTCAGAAGTGCATTCTTTGTATCTAGCTGACTTAGCTTCCATCCTTTTGATGCTGCTATAGCAATCACTGTCCTTATGGTTGACATCTTTGCCACCGGACTAAACGTCTCATCGTAATCTATGCCATGCGTCTGAGCATAGCCCTTGATAACCAGTCTAGCTTTGTATCTGGCTATCCTTCCATCTGCAAGTTTCTTAACTTTGAAAACCCATTTGTTTCCAATCACTTTCTTACCATTTGGTTTCGGAACGAGTTCCCATGTCTTGTTCTCCTCTAGTGCACTGAAATCTTCTTTCATTGCTTCTTCCAATTGCTTCTTACCTTTAGCTTCATCATAGTTCTAAGGTTCTTCATCATCTTTGACCATGTATGCATAATTTTTTTGAGTTATGTACGAAGTATCATAGGAATACCTTTCTGGTTGTCCTCTAGTCCTGCTTGACCTTCTTGGTTCAAACTCTTCATGTGTATCTGAATACACTTCTTCATCAAATACCTGTTCATCTTCATTTCTCATACCTGATCCGATCGTGGACGTACTTGCTTGCATATAGTCTTCATCTCTATTTACCTGTATAATTGATTTCCCTTTCTCTTTCCTTCTTACTTCTTCTTCAAATTCTTCCGTGGTATGACTTTGATCCGTATACCAGCTCTTCTGTTCATCAAATGTAACATCTCTAGAAACAGTAAACTGTTTTGTTAGAGGACTCCATAACATGTAGCCCATCTGCTTTTCATCATATCCGACGAACACATATTTCTATGCTTTTGGTTCAAGCTTATGCCTGAGTTGTGATGGTACATAAGCATAAGCTACTAATCCAAACACTTTGCAATGATCAAGTGTTGGCTTCTTTCCCCACCAAGCTTCATAAGGGGTCATTCCATCTAAAGCTATACACCGTAATCTATTTGCCAAGTATGTAGCTATATTTACAGCTTCAGCCCAAAGATAATTTGGACAATCCTTTTCCTTTAGCATAGCTCGTGCAAACTCAATTAGAGTTCGGTTCCTTCTTTCTGCTACACCATTTTGTTGTGGTGTATACCTGCAGGTTATTCGTCTCTTAATACCTGCATTCCAAAGATAGTCATTGAACTCTCGAGAGAAGTATTCTCCCCCTCCATCAGACCTCAGTCTCTTCAGCTTTCGACATGTGAGTCTTTTAGCATATGCATGAAAATGCTTGAAAGCTTCAAATACTTCTGATTTCTCTTTCAAAACGTATAACGTTATCCATCTTGTAGCATCATCAATGAATAGAACATAATACCACGATCCGCTGATTGATCCTTCTCTTGTTGGACCCCATATATCTATATGAATGAGTTCGAGTACTCCGTCATGTTTGAATCCTTTCTTCTGGAAAGGTAACCTGTGGGCTTTTCCCATCTGACATGCTTTGCACTTGTGAATCATGTGTTGCTTCTATACATTCGGTAATCCCTGTACTGATTGATTTGAAATCATAGCTTTAATTCCTTTTTCATTGAAATGACCTAATCTCTTATGCCAGAGATCAAGTTCTGTAATCACCTTTTCACCATGTGTGAGCAATGCTTGGCCAATGTTCCCTTGTACTCTTAAGGTAAAGAGTCTGCCTTCTTTCTTACCAGAGACGATCTGATGATATCCATTCTCGAGATCTTCTACAAATACTCCTTCATTTGTAAATCTGACCTGAAAACCTTTCTCAACTATCTTTCCCACACTAATTAAATTTTTCGGTATTGTCGGAACATACAAAACATTGGTTAGCAAATCTGCTCCACTTTTACATTTCACTTTTCCAATTGAATGTACACTATGCCTCGTATTGTCACCTGTTTGAACAGTATGACTGGAACTACCTTTTTCCAATTCTGACATTAGTTCTATATTTCCTGACAAGTGATTAGAACATCCAGAATCAATGTAAAATACCTTCAGGTCTTCGTTATCTGATGTGCTGATTGAGTTCATCATCAATGATGTATGACTTTCATTCTGTGTGTCATTTGCGTAGTTGTTGTAGGTGGTGTTGTAGGATTGATTCTGTCCCCAACTTCTTGCTCCACCTCTACCGTAACCTCCTCTTTGATTCTGTCTTCCTCTTTGAAAGTTACTCTGATATCTTCCGCTTCTACCTCTGCTGTTATTGTTCTGATTTTGATTTGATCCTTGTTGATTGTGCCAGCAATCATGAGCCAAATGATTACTTAATCCACAGATCCAACAAGCCTTCTTGTTGTTATTCTGGCTACCTCTTCTTCTTCCAAAGCCTCTTGCTCTTCCTCTGCCGGTGCCTTTACCTCTTGCATAATAAGCATGAGAACTCGACTCTTCTTCGTCTTTTGACTTACCTTTGTCTGCTTTCTTCTTGTTCTTCATATACATTGCAGAACTTTGTCCTTTATCTGCATCTCCTTTCAGGTCTTGCTCATATTTGAGCATAAAACCAAGCAATTGATTTAAATCTGGTACAAAATGATTTAAGGAGAGTACGAAAGGTTTCCACCTTTCATCTCCTCTCAAACCTGTTAGCAGTTGCGCTATCAATCTGTGATCTTTGACATCTTCATTTATGCATCCGAGACTATCTGCTAGATCCTTCATCTTAGTAACATAGTCACTAATGCTTTGACTCGACTTCTTTTTGAACGTTGTGAATTCAGACCATAAGCACACTTACAATTGATCAAATTCATTCTATACATATTAAATTAGATTAACAAGCTACCATTTGCAAGTGGAATGAGAAGAAATGACAAACCATACTCTGAGAAATCACTTTAGCAAAATAAAGTTTACCCCCGATATTTTAGGAGCCCTGCAGTCACAGACCAGTCAGCACTTCGACTGAGATTTCTCTGCAATGGCTGAACCAAAATGCTTCAAAATTTGTAAGTGTGTAGAAAACGTTGAGCTGAATCCAATGTGCTTTTAATCACTTGATTTGGTTGAGAAATCACCGAGATATGGCTTGTAGAAGTTGACAGACTTGGAGTGTATACTCAGAGAATCACAGAGATAATGAATGTAACTCTTTCTATTAATTCACATGAATGTACAATCTCATTGGCATTATAAGCATAGCCTAATGAGTTGGAGAGGTGAGGTCTAAGACGTAGTACACTCACACACTCAGATACACAAGAAAATGAACTCGGGAGATGACACACACCCCGCGAGTTTTGTCTTGAGTTTTATATGTGTAGGAAGTAAGTTTGAATTTCAAATTCAAATCTAAGGCTCCCTATAATCACTCATCTAAAAGTACAGAGATATTCTCTCCACTTATGCATTCTAATTTCCGTGAATCCAATCAAGTAGGTGTGATCATTTACATGCCAAGTCATTTAGACTTTTACAAGGGGTAAAGAAGTAGGAACTTATAAGCATAAGTTCACATGGTCCTTTCTTCAAATGAATTAAGCTTCCAAGGTTTCAAAACAAGTTTCTAAAGTTCCAAGCCAAGTGTGATGGCTTGAATTGCACCAACAGCTCCCCCTCAAGCCAAACACTTTGGCTTAAGTCTTCATCTTCAATCTTCAACCACATCCTGCAATCCAATCATGGATTTGAATCTGCATAACTTGTTTCCATCCAAAGATTTAGTGAGTAAATCTGCACATTGCATATTAGTAGACACATAAGTCAAATGAATGTCTTTGCTAAGCAACTTTTCTCTCACATAGTGGTAATGAACCTCTATGTGTTTTGTCCTAGCATGATATATTGGATTAGCTGCAAGGTGAAGTGAACTTGTGTTATCTCCAAAGATAATTGGAGGCCTTGTGTATAGGCCTAACTCTATATACAAAAGCTTCAACCAGATAGCTTCTTGAGTGGCATTGGCTAGCCCTCTATACTCTGCTTCAATAGATGACAAAGCTACTGTAGGTTGTTTCTTGGCTGACCAAGAAATAGGTTTATCACCTGCAAAACATATGTATCTTGATGTGCTTCTCCTATCATCCTTGCATCCTGCCCAATCTGCATCTGAATATACTTTAATGTCAATATCTGATGTATAAGGAAAGTACAAACCATGGTTCTGAGTTCCCTTTAGATACTTCAAGTTCTTCTTTGCTGCCTCTAAGTGAGGTACCCTTGGTTTGTGCATGAATTGGCTTAGCACACTTACACCATATGCTATGTCAATTCTGGTTAAGGTAGCATAATTCAAACTACCTACCATACTTTGATATCCTATAATGTCTTGGACTTCATCCCCTTCATGAGCACTTAGCTTTAGGTTGACCTCCGTTGGAGTGCTTGAGACTTTAGCATCTTGCAAATTAAATTTCTTCAACATGTCCTGAACATACTTCTTCTGAGTGATAAAGATACCTGAATTTGTATAAACCAATTCAAGACCTAAGAAGTACTTTAATACTCGAAGATCATTGATCTTGAACTCCTTCATCATTTGTCCTTTGATGCTTCTAATCCCATTTACATCATTGCCTATAATGATGATGTCATCAACATAAACACACAAGTAGATTACCTCTGTACTACTCCTCTTTATGAATAGAGAAGTGTCTGCTTTACTCATCACAAATCCTTGGTCTTGGAGATATGTTGTCAACCTGTAATTCCATGCTCTAGGTGCCTGCTTCAACCCATATAGAGCCTTCTTTAATTTACAAACATAATTTACCTTCTTGGGATCTTCATAGCCAGGTGGTTGTGACATGTAGACTTCTTCAGATATCCATCCATTCAAGAAAGCATTCTTGACATCTAATTGGTACATGTTCCAATTCTTGGATGCAGCTACACTCACCAAAATTCTGATTGTTGGCATCTTAGCCACAAGAGAAAATGTCTCCTCATAATCAATGCCTTGGGTTTGTGCAAAACCCTTGGCTACCAACCTAGCTTTATACCTGTTGATTGTACCATCAGAGTTCCTCTTGAGTTTGTAGATCCATCTGGATCCTATCACCTTCATAGAGTCCTTCTTGGGTACCAAGTCCCATGTATCACTCTCCTTGAGAGCCTCTATTTCTTCATCCATAGCTTCTCTCCATTCTGGTTTGGTGATTGCCTCCTCATATGAACCTGGTTCTTCATTCAACAGATCCTTTGCAAGATATACAGAATGCTTAGTTACAAGAGAAGTGTCATACCCATATCTGATAGGCTTCTTACTTTCTCTCTGCGATCTCCTCATAGCTTGAGTTGAGGATTCTGGTATATCCTCTAGCTTCTTCATGGACTTCCATGCCTTGAATTCCTCAAGGTTGATGGTGTCATCATCATCTGAGCTTGAGTCTTCTTTCTGGATTAGTTCCTCCTTGGTGAGCTTTGGGAAATATTCTTCCATATCATAGGGTAGACTAACCTTCTTGCATTCATTGTCATACCATGAGTCATTCTCATCAAAGATGACATCTCTGCTTACCTTGAAACCTTTGTTTGAGGGGTTGTAGAATCTGTACCCTTTCTGGTTCATGTCATAACCAATGAAGATACATTTTTCAGCTTTAGGGTCTAGCTTTCCCCTTACCTGTGAGGGAATATGCACATATGCAACACAACCAAAGATTTTGCAATGATCCAATGATGGTCTCTTACCATGCCAAGCTTCATAAGGTGTCATTCCATCAAGTGACTTTGATGGCAACCTGTTAATGAGATATGTGGCAGTAGATACACTCTCTGCCCAAAGATAATTTGGTAATTTCTTTTCATTAAGCATAGACCTAGCTGTTTCAACAATGAGTCTGTTTCTTCTTTTAGCTACCCCATTTTGTTCAGGTGAGTACCTTGTGTTTATCTCCCTCTTGATGCCTCTTTCCTGCAAGAAGTCTTCAAATTCATTGGAGAAGTATTCACCTCCTCCATCTGACCTTAGTCTTTTCAAGTTTCTACCTGTTTGATTCTCAACTAGTGCAAGATATCTTTTGAAACAATTAAATACTTCATCCTTATGCTTCATAAAGTATAACACAGTCCATCTGCTATAATCATCAATGAAAGACACATAATACCTTGATCCTGAAATGGAGGGATCCTTGCTAGGTCCCCAAACATCTGTGTGTACCAAGTCTAGGTAGTCTTCATGCATGAAACCTTTCCTTGAGTAGGGCAACGTGTGAGACTTACCAAACTGACAAGCACCACACTTGTAAATCATATGTTGCTTGGATACATTAGGTATCCCAAGCACACATTGATCCCTGCACATTTGCTTTAGGGTTCTTTCACCTATGTGACCTAACCTCTTGTGCCATATTTCTAATTTTGAAAGTGTTTGATCCTTGTAATTGTATAAAGCATTTTTTTGGTGTCTTCTAGCTCAAAAGTAAATAATCTACCTGATTTTTCTCCCTTGGCTATCCTTCTGAATCCATGTCTTGGGTCCTTTGCATATGCTCCATGTTGATTGAAGCTGACCTGTAAACCTTTTTCCACAATCTGACCTACACTCATTAGGTTCTTGGTAATAGTTGGGACATAAAGTACTCTACTCAATAAGTTCTGATTACCATCACTAGTCTTTACATTAACAATCTTTACAACAAAATGCTTAGTATCATCACCTATCTGCACTTGATGTTTGCCTTTGGGTTCTTCCAAATCAGAAAGTAGTGCCACATTGCCAGCTACATGATTAGAACATCCTGAATCAATATAGAATAAGTGATCATCATTTGTACCTGCCTTGGAGGTCATATTCATGATCAATAGGGAGTCATCTTGCTCCTCTGTGTAGTTGTTGTAGTCCTTTCTATTTCTAAATCCACCTTGGTAGTTACCATTGTGGTTGTGGTTGTAATTGTTGTTGTACTGATTGTTGTATCCATTGTAGCCTTGGTGTTGGTTGAATCTACCTCTACCTTGAGTGTATCCACCTCTTTGATAGCCTCTTCCTCTCTGATTCTTATAATTTCTGTAGCACTCATCTGTGGTATGGTTAGAAAATCCACAAATGTTGCATGGTGATGAGTTGTAGGGTCTCCCCCTA
>CM035421.1:64336746-64339246 GCA_020310875.1 Ceratopteris richardii | reverse complement strand
TGATGCTACTATAGAAATCACTGTCCTTATGGTTGACATCTTTGCCACCGGACTAAACGTCTCATCGTAATCTATGCCATGCGTCTGAGCATAGCCCTTGATAACCAGTCTAGCTTTGTATCTGGCTATCCTTCCATCTGCAAGTTTCTTAACTTTGAAAACCCATTTGTTTCCGATCACTTTCTTACCATTTGGTTTCGGAATAAGTTCCCATGTCTTGTTCTCCTCTAGTGCGCTGAAAACTTCTTTCATTGCTTCTTCCCATTGCTTCTTACCTTTAGCTTCATCATAGTTCTGAGGTTCTTCATCATCTTTGACCATGTATGCATAATTTTTCTGAGTTATGTACGAAGTATCATAGGAATACCTTTCTATTTGTCTTCTAGTCCTGCTTGACCTTCTTGGTTCAAACTCTTCATGTGTATCTAAATACACTTCTTCATCAAATACCTGTTCATCTTCATTTCTCATACCTGATCGGATCCTGGACGTACTTGCCTGCATATAGTCTTCATCTCTATTTGCCTGTACAATAGATTTCCCTTTCTCTTTCCTTCTTACTTCTTCTTCAAATTCTTCCGTGGTATGACTTTGATCTATATACCAGCTCTTCTGTTCATCAAATGTAACATCTCTGGAAACAGTAAACTGTTTTGTTAGAGGACTCCATAACCTGTAGCCCATCTGCTTTTCATCATATCCGACGAACACATATTTCTCTGCTTTTGGTTCAAGCTTATGCTTGAGTTGTGATGGTACATAAGCATAAGCTACTGATCCAAACACTTTGCAATGATCAAGTGTTGGCTTCTTTCCCCACCAAGCTTCATAAGGGGTCATTCCATCTAATGCTATACACGGTAATCTGTTTACCAAGTATGTAGCTATATTTATAGCTTCAGCCCAAAGATAATTTGGACAATCCTTTTCCTTTAGCATAGCTCGTGCAAACTCAATTAGAGTTTGGTTCCTTCTTTCTGCTACACCATGTTGTTGTGGTGTATACCTGCAGGTTATTCGTCTCTTAATACTTGCATTCCAAAGATAGTCATTGAACTCTCGAGAGAAGTATTCTCCCCCTCCATCAGACCTCAGTCTCTTCAGCTTTCGACATGTGAGCCTTTCAGCATATGCATGAAAATGCTTGAAAGCTTCAAATACTTCTGATTTCTCTTTCAAAATGTATAACGTTATCCATCTTGTAGCATCATCAATGAATAGAACATAATACCTCGATCCACTGATTGATCCTTCTTTTGTTGGACCCCATATATCTGTATGAATGAGTTCGAGTACTCCGTCATGTTTGAATCCTTTCTTCTGGAAAGGTAACGTGTGGGCTTTTCCCATCTGACATGCTTCACACTTGTGAATCATGTGTTGCTTCTGTACATTCGGTAATCCCTGTACTGATTGATTTGAAATCATAGCTTTAATTCCTTTTTCATTGAAATGACCTAACTTCTTATGCCAGAGATCAAGTTCTGTAATCACCTTTTCACCATGTGTGAGCAACGCTTGGCCAATGTTCCCTTGTACTCTTAAGGTAAAGAGTCTGCCTTCTTTCTTACCAGAGACGATCTGATGATATCCATTCTCGGGATCTTCTACAAATACTCCTTCATTTGTAAATCTGACCTGAAAACCTTTCTCAACTATCTGTCCCACACTAATTAAATTTTTCGGTATTGTCGGAACATACAAAACATTGGTTAGCAAATCTGCTCCACTTTTACATTTCACTTTTCCAATTGAATGTACACTATGCCTCGTATTGTCACCTGTTTGAATAGTATGACTGGAACTACCTTTTTCCAATTCTGAAATTAGTTCTATATTTCCTGACAAGTGACTAGAACATCCAGAATCAATGTAAAATACCTTCAGGTCTTTGTTATCTGATGTGCTCATTGAGCTCATCATCAATGATGTATGACTTTCATTCTGTGTGTCATTTGCATAGTTGTTGTAGGTGGTGTTGTAGGATTGATTCTGTCCCCAACTTCTTGCTCCACCTCTACTGTAACCTCCTCTTTGATTCTGTCTTCCTCTTTGAAAGTTACTCTGATATCTTCCGCTTCTACGTCTGCTGTTATTGTTCTGATTTTGATTTGATCCTTGTTGATTGTGCCAGCAATCATGAGCCAAATGATTACTTAATCCACAGATCCAGTAAGCCTTCTTGTTGTTATTCTGGCTACCTCTTCCTCTTCCAAAGCCTCTTGCTCTTCCTCTGCCGGTGCCTTTACCTCTTGCATAATAATCCTGAGAACTCGACTCTTCTTCGTCTTTTGACTTACCTTTGTCTGCTTTCTTCTTGTTCTTCATATACATTGCAGAACTTTGTCCTTTATCTGCATCTCCTTTCAGGTCTTGCTCATATTTGAGCATCAAACCAAGCAATAGATTTAAATCTGGTACAAAATGATTTAAGGAAAGTTTAGTTGAGAGTACGAAAGGTTTCCACCTTTCATCTCCTCTCAAACCTGTTAGCAGTTGC
>CM035421.1:64309246-64331746 GCA_020310875.1 Ceratopteris richardii | reverse complement strand
GAGGGATCTGCATTACTTGGACTATACCCACACCTTGTGAGGTACTCGACCAATCTTTGATTCCAAGCACGTGGTGCTTGCTTCAACCCATACAAAGCTTTCTTCAATCTACAAACAAAATTTGGATGCTTTTTGTCTTCAAATCCAATCGGTTGACTCATGTATACCTCTTCTTGAAGTTCACCATTGAGAAAAGCATTTTTTATGTCAAGTTCGTACAATGGCCATCTCCTTGCTCCACTCACTGCAATCAAGGTTCTAATTGTTCCCATCTTTGCAACCGGGCTGAAAGTTTCTTCATAATCGATGCCGTGAGTTTGCTAGAATCCTTTTGCTACTACTCTAGCTTTATGCCTTGCTAGAGAACCATCAGCATTTCTCTTTATTTTAAAAACCCATTTATTTGGAACAATCTTCATACCTTCAGCCTTTGGAACTAGCTCCCATGTGTGATTGTCCTTGAGAGCTTTCATCTCTTCTTGCATAGCTTCTTGCCATTCTTTTTGTGTACATGCTTCTTCATATGCATCCGGTTCTTTGTCTTTGACCACTTGTGTCATATATGCAAAATGCTTTGCAATAAAACTATCATAGCTCAGCCTTTCAATTGGATACCTTGCTCTTGAAGACCTCCTTTGATTTCCTTTTGAATATTGCTTCTTCAACCAGTTCAACGTTACCTTCGGTGTGATCACCTCTTCATACTCTTCTTCACTTGCATTTGAATCACTATTTTGGGATCACTTTCAGCTTTAGATCTTTCATAAGATGATGTTGGTGATGAGGAATGACTCCTTAGCCTCCCCTTCCATGTTGAGCTTTCTTCAAGTGATGTAGAAGCTTTTGGACCTGACATTTGAGTGCTTGTTTGCTGAAATTCTTCTTGGACAACACCTCCATCATCTTCGCAATCTACTTCAAGAATCTTCTCTTTCCCTTTGTCTCCAAACCATTGTCTTAGCTCATCAAATAACACATCTCGTGAGACTCGTAGCTCCTTTTTCACCAGATTGTAGCACCTATATCCCTTTTGCTCCGATGAATATCCAATAAAAATACATTTTTCAGACTTTGCCTCCATCTTTGTCCTTAGTTCTTGAGGGATGTGAACATAACACACACATCCAAAAACTTTGAGATGTGTAAGGTCAGGTTTCTTACCGGAATAAACCTCCTCGGGAGTTAGATTATGCACTCCAGCCGTTGTGCACTTGTTCATCAAATAAACAGCCGTACTAGTTGCTTCCACCCAATAGTTTAGTGGCATCTTCATCTCGTTGAGCATGCATCTTGCAACTTTTGTGATATGTCGATTTTTCCTTTCAGCTATTCCATTTTGTTGAGGTGTGTACCTACATGTAAATTGTCTCTTGATGCCATTTTCATAAAGAAAATTTGAAAATTGTTTGGAGAAATATTCTCCTCCTCCATCGGACCTCAAAGTCTTTATGTAGCGTCCTGTTTCCTTTTCTACACGTGCTTTAAATCTCTTGAACATGGAGAACACATCTCATTTTTGTTTTATGCAAAACATCCATACTTTCCTTGAATGATCATCAATAAAAGTGACAAAATATATATTACCAGCCACTGATGGTTGTTGTGATGGTCCCCATACATCTGTGTGTATCAAGTCGAGGATATTCCTTGCCACATAGTTGCTTTTCTTGAATGGTTGTCGAGTTTTCTTTCCTAGTTGGCATGCTTCACAAAACTCATGTAGTCCGGCATCATTGAATCTTGGAAGACCTCTTACCACTTCATGGTTGCTCATGTCCTTGAGCTTGGGAATGTTGATATGTCCAAACCTTTTGTACCACAAATCGATTTCAGCAATCCTCTTGTTTCCAAACTGAATATACATCACCTTTCCATGCGGTTGTTGAATGTCCAAAGTGAACATCCTTCCTTCCTTCCTTCCTTGAGCAATGACCTTGAATCCTTCTTTTGGATTCTTTATAAAGCAGCCTTTTTCATTGAAGATAACATGATATCCTTTCTCTACCATTTGTCCTACTTGTAGCTCAAGCGTAAGCACCACCTCCTTTACTTGTCAATCCGCGAAGACGTGAGGACTGGTATGAAGACCACGAGCAAGTGAAGGCACAAGTGTGTGAGTGAAAGCACACAAACATGCACACACATACACACACGCGCACAAGGTAAGATCAAAGAGAGGAACATTGGAAAGCTTTGATTGCAAAAGAGTTCTCTTACAAAAGCTCTATTCTCTAACAAGCTAAATCTAAAAAATGAGCTCTCTAGCTCTTTTTATAGTTTTTTGAGTAGTTTTGACCCTGTCCAGACCTAGTGTCGGGCCTAGTTAAAAATTAGGTTCCAGAGCTTATTTGAGGGCTCAAACGAAGTGTAAAAGTTATGAAAATTGGTACAATGGTACTTCTAATACTCCTCAAGCTCGAGGACTCCTTGGATTCAACAAAATGGAGTTATAAAAATAGAAAATGGTATTTACAATGGTTTTTAGTGATGAAAATCACTATTTTTGTAGGGGATTCTTCTAACAATTTGACATACTCTTCTTGGAGCTCCCTACTTGCTCTCTCTTCTTCTATGTCCACTTCTTTGATGTGCTTCCATGTTTTATGCTTGACCTTGAGTTCCAACACTCGCCCCCCTCTCGAGTCTGTCGTCCTTGACAGACCCTTGTTGTAATGGTTATTCTAGATTGCTTTGAGAGGGAGTGTCCATTCGGATGAACCAGAGCTGTCTCTCTTCCAAATGTGGCAAGGTTGGTTCTCTGGTTCTTCATTTGTCACTGCGAGCCTTTGCAAGTTGTAGTCCCTTGGTATGTGCTTCAGCCTTGGATTCCAGCATGATTGTGTCGTTGTGAGTCTCCATTGATGACCTCAGATCGTCCAAGGATGATGTTCATAGTAGTCATGCCAAGTACTCATAACCCCTAATGGATGATGAGTAAGTGTGTTCGTGCATGGGTTGAGGAAAATATGTGCCTTGTGCACAGCTTTGTAATGTAGCCCTTGATGGAGAGTGTTAATCTCCAAAAGAACAACCTACTCTTGAATTTAGAACACCTCTATATCAAGAGTAAGTCAAAACCTTCACTAAATTAGAGGTCCAATCTCCAAATTATCAAAATTGAGAAAATCTGTGAAGAAGGTAAAACACAGAAAGTCTGCTGCACAATTTCTTCTCATTGACCTATCAAACATGTAAAGTTTTCTATGAAATTTTGTATGGAGTGTCGCCTAGGGATTGCGCACCTCCTCCAAGTTAAAGTTCTCAAAAAGGTTTAGTATAACTTGAGAAATCAACTTCACAAGTTACCTATGTCCAAATCTGTACTTCTGAGAAGTCGATTTGACACCCCTAACTTCTTAACTTTGGTTCTCACAATGTCGAACCCGTTTTACCAAATCCTTTTGGCTGTAGATAGCTTATCTCTCAACTTAGATTTTGAGCTATCATATGTGTAAAACTTTACACTGTGCACTGAGCACTACTCATTTCTTTGAACTCGAAATGTGCGCCTGTTTTAGAGAACTGTGAACATTCAACACATATGAATGTTCCTACTAACAATTCTCTTAACCTGTTTACAATTAGACTCTGAAATTCAAGTCACAGACACATTAATTACCAACTTAGATATCCTCAAAAGGATTTCACAAAAGATCTACCACAGACGGAGTAGACACAGAAACATCGGGCGCAATATTTCTGTCATTTCAGGAGAAGACTACAACTTCAAAATGAGAGAGACTTCAACTCCTTTCTCATGTGTCTATTGACATTTACAATTACTTACTTCTCTATTCCTATGCTCATACACAGTCTCTCCTTGTCTTCTCTCTATATCCCGACATTTTCCAAAAGTATTTATAGGCAAATTTGTACAAGTCTATGACTAATCAAAGATCTAAGTGAACTATGTACATATGTGTACATTCCTCACATACTCTGAATGTATCTTCCTTCCAAGCTTCAAGAGTTCATCTCATCCTTCATTCTTTAGTCTTCAAACATTCAATTGGTGATTGATCTGCACCAACAGCTCCCCCTCAATCATCAATTGAGGTTTCTCCTTTCTTCTTTATACCTGCCATATCTTTAAACTTCTGTAGCTTTGGTCCATCCAAGCTCTTTGTAAGCATATCAGCTATCTCATCTTTTGTTGAAGTATGTATGACTTCAATCTCCTTATCCATCACTTTCTCTCTTAGAAAGTGATACTGAATCTCAATGTGTTTGGTCCTGGCATGAAAAACAGGATTAGCAGCTAAGTACAATGAACTCATGTTATCTCCATGTATAGTTGGTACCCCATGCACAATGTCAAAACTCTTCATCAAAGTCTTGAGCCAAATTACTTCCTTTGCAGCTTCAACCATGCCTTTATACTCCGCTTCTGTAGAAGACAAAGCAACTGTATGTTGCTTCTTGGAACACCATGAGATAAGTTTATCTCCCACATAACACATGTATCCAAAAGTTGACCTTCTATCATCTGGATTACCTGCCCAATCTGCATCACTATAAATTTTGATATTTGTATCTGAGGTAAACCCATAATACAAACCTTCATTGAGTGTACCCTTAATCTACCTCAACACTCTTTGACCTGCAATCCAATGTTCTTTCCTAGGACAATGCATAAATTGAGACAAAACTCCAACTGCATATGATAAATCAGGTCTAGTTAAGGTAGCATATATAAGACTACCAACCAAACTCTGATATTGTCTCATGTCCTTGAATTCTTCACCTCCAAACTTACTCAATTTGTGATTCATCTCCATTGGTGTAGGTGCTACCCTGCAATCATCCATTTTAAACTTGATTAACAAGTTCTTCAAGTACCTTTCTTGGGTCACAAATACTCCATGTTGAGTATATGTAATCTCCATGCCCAAGAAGTATGACAAGTCTCCCAAGTCACTTATCTTGAACTCCTTTTCCATTTGCTTCTTGAGTCTTTGTATTCCTTCTTCATCTGTACCTGTAAGGATTATATCATCAACATATATGCACAAGTATATGAAACCATTATCACTTGCTTTGACAAGCAAGCTACTATCTGATTTAGACACCTAAAATCCAAGTTCCTTTAGGAACTTCACAAGTCTATAGTTCCATGCCCTTGAGGCCTGCTTCAAGCCATACAAAGCTCTCTTGAGCTTGCACACATGACCTGGATACCTTTTATCTCTGAACCCTTGAGGTTGCTCCATGAATACATCATCTGAAATATAACCATTCAAAAAAGCATTTTTCACATCAAGTTGACATAGCTTCCAACCTTTACATGCAGCAATAGCAATAAGTGTCCTGATGGTTGTCATCTTTGCCACAGGACTATAAGTCTCATCATAGTCAACACCATAAGTCTGAGCAAACCCTTTGACAACAAGTCTAGCTTTGTATCTAGACACACTTCCATCTGCAAACCTTTTTGTCTTGTAGACCCACTTGCATCCAATGATTTTCTGACTATTTGGTTTTGGAACCAAATCCCATGTTTGATTTTCCAATAGTGCATCATATTCTTCCTGCATAGCTTTCTCCCATTTTTCCTTACCTTTTGCCTCTTCATATGTAGAAGGGTCTTCATCTGTATTCACCATATAAGCATAATCTTTTGTGGCCAAAAATGAAGTATCATAGCTATACCTTGTAGGTTGCCATTTATTCCTTGTAGACCTCCTAAGCTCTCCACTTCTTGAGGTTTCTGGTTCTTCATATTCAGGATCAAATCTTTGTGTTTCTTCCACTTCAACCTGCACTTCATTATTCTCTTGTTCATCAAATATTTGAACCTTTGATTTACCTTTCCTTTGATTCACTTCTTCTTCATCACCTGTATTGATATTGACTGTACCTGCATACCAAGTACTTTGCTCATCAAATGTAACATCTTTAGAAATTATGAATTGTTTTGTAGATGGACTCCACAATCTATAGCCCATCTGCTTATCATCATAACCAATGAAAACATATTTTTCAGCTTTAGGCTCCAACTTGTGCCTTAATTGTGATGGCACATATGCATATGCCACACATCCAAAAACTCTGCAATGATCCAAGGTAGGTCTCTTACCCACCAAGCCTCATATGGTGTCATACCCTGCAAGGCTTTACATGGTAACCTATTGACCAAATAAGTGGCTGTATTTACAGCCTCAGCCCACAAATAATTAGGGCAATTTTTCTCCTTCATCATGGATCTTGCAAACTCAACAAGTGTTCTATTTCTCCTTTCTGCAACACCATTTTGTTGAGGAGAGTACCTGCAAGTAACTTCTCTTTTTATACCTGCATTCCATAAGTAATCACTGAACTCATTAGAGAAATACTCTCCCCCTCCATCCGACCTTAATCTTTTCAACTTATGACCTGTAATTCTTTCTGCATATGCATGATAGTGTTTAAATGTATTAAACACTTCTGACTTATCTTTGATCACATAGATAGTGATCCATCTAGTAGCATCATCAACATAAATCACATAATACCTTGACCCATTTATACTGAAATCTTTTGATGGTCCCCACACATCTGTGTGTACCAATTCAAGCTTCTCTGAGTACATAAAACCATGCTTGGAGTAAGAATTCTTATGAGCCTTACCTAATTGACATGCCTCACATTTGTATGTCATATGTTGACCTGCAACATTAGGCAATCCAAGCACTGAACCATTGTTAACCATATCTTTAATACCTCTTTCATTGAAATGTCCAAGCCTCTTGTGCCAAAGATCTAATTCAGAGATCTTATGTCCTCCATATGTGAACATAGCATGACCAATATTGCCTTGAATCTTCAATGTAAATAATCTTCCTTCTTTTTTCCCTGAAACAATCTGTTTATACCCTTGGCTAGGGTCTTCCACATATACTCCATCATTAGTGAACCTTACTTCATATCCCTTTTCAACAATTTGTCCTACACTTATCAAATTCTTAGGAATTGTAGGAACATACAAGACCTTACTCAATAAGGTGCTACCATCCTTGGCCTTCACTGATCCAATTGACTTCACATTGTGCTTTGTGTTGTCACCTGTCTGAACAACATGATTAAAAACATTATTCTCCAATTCAGTCATCAAGGATATATTACCACTCAGGTGATTGCTACACCCTGAGTCAATGTAGAAAACTCTTTGATCTTCACTCTGCCTTTCACAAGTTGCATTCATTATCAATGTTGAATCCTCCTTTTGATCTGAAGCATAATTGTAGTAGGTGTTGTTATATTGTTGACTTTGGAATCCTCTACCTGCATTTCTTCCAAAGTAACTCCTTCCACCTCTACCTCTGAAATTACCTCTTTGATTTCTGCCACCTCTACCTCTTGCATTATAATTTTGATTATATCCATTATTACTCTGAGTATTGTGCCAACAATCATTAGCTAAGTGATTTGTCTTACCACAAATCCAGCAAGCTTTGCCTCCATCCTTGTTGTTTCTGCCTCTTCCTCTACCTTTGCCACCTCCTCTTCCTCTTAGGAAGTTGGCTTGAGTAGTTGTTCCTTCATCTTCATTTGCTTGTTGTTTTCCTTTGCTATTCTTCTTCTTATCTTTTGAGTACATTGCATGACCTGCACTTTTGTCACCATCTCCTTTAACATCCTGCTCAAATGTTAGCATATGCCCTAGCAACTGATTTAAATCAGGAGTGAAATGGTCAAGTGATAATTCTGTAGATAAAATGAATGGCTTCCATTTGTCATCACCTCTCAAACCTGTAAGAATTTGCCTTACCAACTTATCCTCCTCAATGTCTTCATCAACAGCTCCTAATGCATCTGCAATGTCTTTCATCCTTGTTACATAGTCTGAAATAGATTGAGAGGCCTTCTTCTTGAAGGTTGTAAACTCTGCCCATAAGGATGCCTTCCTTGACTTTGTAGTATTCTGGAAATGCTCCTCCAAAGCATTCCAAATATCAGTTGCACTTTCAAGACCTCGAATATGAGGTAACAAGTAATCATTGACTGCCATATATATAATGCTCCTAGCTTGAGCATCTTTCTTCATCCAATTTTTCAAATCTGCTAACTCTTCCCTAGTTGGAGCACTAGGATCTCTGAACTGTGGCTTCTCTTCTTCTCCTGTGATGTAAGCAATCAAATCTTTGCTCATAAGATGAGCTTCCATCCTCATTGACCATGCACGATAGTTTTCCCTATCCAATTTCTCTATTTGTAGAGAATCTCCCATCTTGTGTCTACCTGTGTATTGAAATCTTCAAGCTTTATGAACAATATATGTACCTTTACTTCGAATTAGACTCCTTTTGTCCTTCTTGATGTCGTATGGTCTCCTCCTCTTACTTTGCCTTCAACCTTTCACCTTTTAGTTCTTCAAATGTTGAATTTCTTGAATCTGCAGCAGTCGGGACCTTCCTTTCCTTGATTTGATGTCTCCTGCTCTGATACCACTGATGGAGAGTGTTAATCTCCAAAAGAACAACCTACTCTTGAATTTAGAACACCTCTATATCAAGAGTAAGTCAAAACCTTCACTAAATTAGAGGTCCAATCTCCAAATTATCAAAATTGAGAAAATCTGTGAAGAAGGTAAAACACAGAAAGTCTGCTGCACAATTTCTTCTCATTGACCTATCAAACATGTAAAGTTTTCTATGAAATTTTGTATGGAGTGTCGCCTAGGGATTGCGCACCTCCTCCAAGTTAAAGTTCTCAAAAAGGTTTAGTATAACTTGAGAAATCAACTTCACAAGTTACCTATGTCCAAATCTGTACTTCTGAGAAGTCGATTTGACACCCCTAACTTCTTAACTTTGGTTCTCACAATGTCGAACCCGTTTTACCAAATCCTTTTCGCTGTAGATAGATTATCTCTCAACTTAGATTTTGAGCTATCATATGTGTAAAACTTTACACTCTGCACTGAGCACTACTCATTTCTTTGAACTCGAAATGTGCGCCTGTTTTAGAGAACTGTGAACATTCAACACATATGAATGTTCCTACTAACAATTCTCTTAACCTGTTTACAATTAGACTCTGAAATTCAAGTCACAGACACATTAATTACCAACTTAGATATCCTCAAAAGGATTTCACAAAAGATCTACCACAGACGGAGTAGACACAGAAACATCGGGCGCAATATTTCTGTCATTTCAGGAGAAGACTACAACTTCAAAATGAGAGAGACTTCAACTCCTTTCTCATGTGTCTATTGACATTTACAATTACTTACTTCTCTATTCCTATGCTCATACACAGTCTCTCCTTGTCTTCTCTCTATATCCCGACATTTTCCAAAAGTATTTATAGGCAAATTTGTACAAGTCTATGACTAATCAAAGATCTAAGTGAACTATGTACATATGTGTACATTCCTCACATACTCTGAATGTATCTTCCTTCCAAGCTTCAAGAGTTGATCTCATCCTTCATTCTTTAGTCTTCAAACATTCAATTGGTGATTGATCTGCACCAACAGCCCTATGCATGCTTACTTGGAAAATGCATCGGAAGAAGTATGGTGCAAAAATTGGGGGTCTTGAGCTAAGTGCTCAAGGGTATGCCGACGAAGAGGTTTCCTAATCTATCATGGTGATGGTGTTGCCAAAGTAAAGAGACTTACCATTGTGAAGGTTCGACCGATGTTCATCTCTTCGTGTTGTACACCCGGCACTTGTGATGGAACCTTGTCGATGAATGTCCGTGTTGATGGTCCACTGATGAAATTTTTTTTTTTTTTGAAACAACGTCACACACAAGAAGACAGATGTTAAAATAATTGACATATGTGAATGTGCTCTTGTGCATGGGACTCTTAGTTGTGTCTATGCACAGCCATGTAATGTGGCCGTATGTTAATGCATACTTTGGAAATGCATGGCCTGAATGGTGCAAAAGACAGGGTTGTGCAGGGAGCACATGGTTGTCGCTCGTTGAGGCTTGATGTCATTTGCAGATGTTGACACCATCGTTGTTGGAGGTATCCATTGTATCTTGAGATGGCAGCTGATCATTCCTCCTTATAGGGATCCATTTGAGAACGGTCTTTGACTGTTTAGCAATCTCCTTTGGTTGCTTCATGTTTGGATGGTTTCTTGAGGGTTTGATCCTTTGTGGTTGGCTCTTTGGTTCTGTGAGGCCTACCGGTGCTTTTCTCTTCCATACCCATACCTCTGTGGCTAGTTGCTTGACTCGCATTGAAGAGGTTACTTGGTCTACTTTTGTTCTTGGTGTTTGGTTCTGACCTTTGCCTCGCCTTGGCTTCTTTGTTGAGACTTTTCGCGTATGGGAGAGCATAGGTTGTTGTGGACGTAAGAGCTTCCTGGGTACCCACATGTGTAATCACCCTTGTTGAGCTGCAACTAATTTCTTAGGTATCCAAATTTGTCGGAGATCTTGAGGTTGAGCTTGTCGGATCTTCTTCCTTCGTCTTCTGGCCTGGTTGACTTGCCTGGATGGGGTTTGTGGGGCCAAGGGTGATGGCTGCTCTCCTTTTCGTATCCAGATCTGCTTCATGCCCAGCACTACTTTCCTTTGGAAATCCCATTGTCAATTTGATATAACAGTGGTCCTGTTCTGTTGTGCTTGCCTTGGTGGTTGAGTTGTAGTGGCGGCATTAATCCTTGCACCAGAGGAGGAGTCCGCTTGTCTTTGAGCCTGTTCTTCCATGATTGAGTTCTCCTGCGACATAGATCTTTTGACGCATACAACATCTCTTTTGCTAAGATTAGTCCTAGGAGAACTACAAGATGTGACATCTGGATTTGTGAGTATGCCATTTTCTAGTTCTAATGTAAAGCATTGTCCCTGGACCCAAACTTGAAGAATTTGACTTCTTAGGTTCAAGTTGACTGCATTGTCATAAATCCAATCTTGTCCTAAGACAAGTGGTTCTGTAAGGTTCTCATCTTGACACACTAGCACTTTGACTTTCATTGGAACATCTTGAAGGTAGATGTGAAGTTCCACCTCACCCAAACAAGGGGTTTCCACACCTCCCAATCCTATGAGATAAGCTTCTATGGGATTGATGTTCAACTGCAAGTCTTGGCAGTAGGAAAGTCTAACTGCACTACTTGCTGCACCTGAGTCAATCAATGCTTTCACAGTCCTTGCACCCTTCGCTTGTCCTATCTCTATGGTCACAAAGGGTCTTCGGTCAATGACTTGAGAAGTCGCTATGCCTGATTTTTGGCACATATCCATGTGATATTTTGGGGCTTTTGAGTTGACATCTAGGCCTAGTCGCCTTAACTTATTTCGCCTAATACGCTCTCTGGCCTCTACCTGTGCTTCTTCTCTCACTCTTAACTCTTCTTCTTTTCACTTCTTAGCCGTGTTGAGTCTCGTAAGCATATCCTCTGTAAGAGGTTCTTGGTATAACTTGACTCTACATCCACTAATATAGTTTGGCAAGATATCTCCTTCTAGAGTGGCCAACTGAACTGCACCACTAGTGGAAATTCTACTAATGATCATGGGTCCATATCCTCTTTTTTCCAACTTACGGGCATGTTGTTTTAGTGTGTAAACCAACACTAGATCTCCCTCTTTCAATCCCTTATCCTTGATGTGTGCATCAAAGTATGCCTTTTGCCTCTTCTTTGCAGCGTAGATGCCTGCTACCGCTTGTAGCCTCGTCTCACCTAAGCATTCGAGATCAAAGATCCTAGAGGACAATTCATGCCCATTCCACTCATACTCTTGTGCTACTTTTAAGGCAAGGATTAAGAAATCTAATGGTAGCACAACGTTCTGTCCGAAGACCATCTGAAATGGGGTGGCGTTGAGTACCGTTTTGTAGGCAACTCGATAAGCCCAAACAGCATGATGAAGTTGTTTGTCCCAATCAGAGCGTTTATTATTTATCAGTTTTGTCAATACGTTACAGATGACCTTATTGGTGCTCTTGCCTTGTCCATTAGCTTGTGGATGATAGGGGGCAGACTTCTTATGTATCACCAAGAATTCTTGGAGAAGATTTTCAATGACTTCATTCAAGAAGTGTGTACCTCTAACACTTACTAACTCTATCGGTAATCCATATCTCGTGAACACATTCTCAAATAAGAACTTAGCCGTTGTCTGAGCATCATTCTTTGTTGTGGCTTTCACTTCTACCCACGTGGTAAGGTAATCTGTGGCTACAATAATGTACTCTGCATGGGAGTTTCTAGCTGGGGGGTTAATAGGACCTACAAAGTCTATACCCCATTTCGAGAATGCACGTCCTCTCAAAGGCATCTCATCTTTTCTAACTGGATATTGTGCACGTTGGCATGTGTCACATTTCTTCACATAGGTATGAGCATCCATATGAAGAGTGGGCCACCAAAGTCCTGAGAATAGAATGGTCTTGATTACTCGCTCAAGGCCGAAGTGTCCACCTGCAACACCGCTGTGTGCAGTTTCTAAGACTTTCAAATAGTCTGATTCATGAACGCACAATCTTAAGTAACCATCTTTGCCTCTTCGGTATAAGTTGTCTCCTACTAAGGCATAGCCTTGAGCTTCTTGCTCCATGTTTCGTCTTCTTGCTAGACTAGCCTCTTGGGTAATCTTCCCGATCTCATAAACTCTACCAATGGAGCACTCCAATCTGGAATTAATGATACTTGATAAAGTGTCGCATGCTCCACTGGTGGTCTCTCTCTGCACATTGGACAATTCTTGATCCACTCATGTATTTCTTTGTCCATGCTAGCCCAATACACTCCTAAACGTTTCAAATTCTGCAATGTTCGTTGTTTAGAATAGTGATTTCCTAGCATTCCTTCATGGGCTTGTTGCAACCAACTACTATGTTCATCGTCCGCAACACAACAAGCTAATACACCCTCAGTATATTGTTTGTACATGCTTCTTGCTAATATGTGATATTTTTGTGATTTTACAATTTCTTCTTGTGATGTTTTCGCATTCTTATTTGCAGGGCCGAAGGTTAGGACTGGTACCAACTTATTTGCCCATTTAGGAACAACTTCTAAATTGAACAGATAAGCATGAGGTAGTTCGTCATACACTCCTTGCGGTGACTCTTCTGAAGTGATGCGAGAAAGGTGATCTGCCCGAAGGTGGGTTCTACCTTTCCTGACAACAACTTCAAAGTCATACTCCATTAGTAAGAGGAACCATCTTACTAAGCGTCCAGTACTGCAAGGTTTATTGACCAAATATAACAAAGCTTGATGATCAGTAAAAATCTTCACAGCATATACCATGCCTAAGCCCTCTCGCTCAGTTGTGGTATAGTTTCGTTCAGCTACGGTGAGCTGTCTACTAGTGTATGCTATGGGCAAGTCTAAGTTTCCTTCACTTGTGGGTTGTGCTAGCACAGATCCTATGGCATGATTGGATGCATCCACATGGACATGGAATGGTTTATTCCAATCAAGAGTGGTCAGTATTGGTGCTGTGCACAAATGTTTCTTCAGTTCATTGAAAGAATTCTCGCATTCGTCATTCCACTCAAAATTAGACAACAAGGCATAAAGGGGTCTAGCTATGATTGCGTACATGTGGATAAACCTGTGGTAATATCCACAATGGCCCATAAAGGCTTGTACCTCTTTAACATTCCTTGGCCTTGGTAGCTCCGCTATGGCTTGTACCTTATCTTCATCTGTTGAGATTCCATTCTTAGAAACAATATGACCTAAGATTTTACCTTGCCGCACCATGAACACACACTTTTCTAGGTTCAGACACACTCGATATTCTCTACACTTGTTGAAGATTTGTCTGAGCTCAGGGATGTGGAATCTTCTTTCTTGGGAATGAGCACATAAATCATCCACATACACTTCTAAGCTCTTTCGCAAGAACTCTTTGAAGACATGACACATGAGCCTTTGGAACGTTGCAGGTGCATTGGTGAGCCCAAATGGCATCACACAAAATCCAAAGATTCCCCACTCTGTGGCAAAAGCCATTTTGTGTTGATCTTCTGGGGCAATGGCTACTTGATTGTAACTTGAAAATCCATCAAGGAAGCTATAAACTTCCTTGCCTGCAACACGCTTCAATAGGTGTTCCGTGATTGGAAGTGGATAACTATCTCTGATCGTAGTAGCATTAACTTTTTATATATGAATCCAGCCTCAATCAACCTATCAATTTCTTGTTTTATCTTGGCTGTATAAGTGTCATTATATGTGTAGGGCTTCTGTTTGGTGGGCTTGGCATCAGCAGTCATGGGGATAGTATGAGAGCAAATTCTTGGATCTACCCCTTTCAAGTATCTATAGTGCCACACAAACACATCCCTATATTCCCTTAATAGAGCTACAAGCTCCATTTCTTCTCTTGCACTTAGGTCATCTCCTATATATGTGCATCTCTCTTCATTCTCTTTGATGGTCACTACAATCTTCTTGGTCTTTTCTTTATTATCATATGATTCTCCTATGATGGCCTCTCTCTTAGGCATTCGTACCAAAATTTTGCGGTCGTCAACTTCATATTTTTTGAAGTTTTCTGGTACTTCAAACAATGATTCCTCCTCTTCTTGTTTCACTGATTTTCTTTTCTTTTTCTTTTGACTGCTCTCACTTCCATCCTTTGAATTTACCGTTTTAATACTTGTGAGAGGTTCTTCTTCTTTCTGGGTGAACACTCCTATATCTTCTAGATAGTGCTACTCTGAGTTAAAGCAACTATCCATCACAATGGACTCTATATCATCGTCATTCTCTTCTTCTTCTATGACATCACTAGGGTCACATTCTTCTAGCAAGGGCTGAGACATGAACACTGAGATATCATAACCCTCCTCATCACAATGAGGTGTCCATTGTTCTTCATTGACAGCAATGTCCATGGTGGCTAAGATTTCTGGCCTGCCATGAGGCTCAAATTCCTCATCTCGAAAGATCATCGGTGTATAGGCTGGGTCTTTAATTGGTCTATCTCCTGGCGAAGTTCCTTGTTCTCTTGCCTTTAAACATTTTTCCTCTTCCTCTGCGACCTTGCACATCCACAAATGAGTATCTTCATGCAGCCATGATGGATCAGGTGAACTTTCAGAATGCACAGAGATGAAATCTTCTTTCTCTTTGTGGATAGAATTCCACTGTAGGGGTGGTACATCTCTGAAGGTGTAATCCTTCAAATTGACCTTGGTGGTGACCCCTAAGTGCTGCAAGTACAAGGAGTTGGTTCCCCAATCCTGTACTATTTGCAATTGTCGTAGGAAGGGTCTTCCTAGGATCATCTCATAGAAGTTATTTTTCTCAAAGTCACATATAGCAAATGTATGTTCAAACTCCACACCAGAAGTGGTTAGAGTTATCCCTTCGAGCAATCCTAGAGGTCTTTCAAAATGACCATCGGCCATTTGAAGCTTCATTCTAGTTGGTCTTAATGTGGGTTTGCCCCATTGCTTCCACAAGGAGGTGGTTGCAATAGCAATACCAGCACCTGAATCTATGATTGCTTTGGTTGTGTAACCTTGGAAAGTGATTGGAAGATAAGTATTACCTTCTTCACCCTCACACATGTCCCCTATTTTGTCTAGAGGTATCTCTGGTACTTTCTTCTTAGAACTTGCTTTTGGCATATTGGACTCAAGTTCTGGGACTTAATCCTTCACATGATTCCACAACTCAGGTTTTGCTTTGAGCAGCTCTTCAACAGTGAGATGACAGTGAACCTTAGTGTTCTTCACGACATCAGTGTTCCTCGGGACCACTGAGTCTTCATGTCTGACCAGTATTGTGGGAGCTCTGATCTGAAGAGATTCAGATTCCCATGGGCCTAGAAATTGAGGCAGTTCTTCTAGGGTATTAGATTCAAAATCTAATCTTTCGTCTTCTTGTTGTTCTGCTTCATCTCCGTAAATAGATGGAATGTCTTGGGGAAATTGATCATGAAGGTCATCAATCTCATGAATAGGAGGGAAATTACCCTTCTCCTTGGCCCATTTCTCCTCTTGTATTTCCCACAAGAACTCTTGAGAGTGTTCTTGAATTGAAGGAGGCATTCTAGCATCCGTGGAATTAGGAACATAAGCTCCCATTGGTAGTGAGATTCCTCTTTCAATAACGGGTTGAGCCTGTGGAGGTAAAGAAACTTGTGGTTTGTTTACCAATTGCTCTAATCTTTCTAGTAAGCCTTGGAAATGCAAATCCGATTTGACAGAGTTTGTCTGATTGAACTTTTGACTAGTCTCAAGTATAGCTTGAGCTTGTTCTACCATTTTCATGCACATTTTCATCCGTTCAATCTCTAAATCCGCTCTAGGGTAACTCTTGTCTAGGTTGGTAACTATTGGCCCTTCTTGACCTGGTTGCGGTCTATTTACAATGGCTGGTGGGGTGGGATGAGGTGGAGTGGATGGAGTTTCGGCATGCGAGGGGCTTTGAGATGCAATGTCTTCTATTTTTGTTTTCGCTTCTTTTAAGCTTTCTTCTAGTTCTGATAGCTTTTTATTCCACTTGTGATTGGCCTTCTCTCTGGTATCCTTCCATGTTCTTGTTTTCCTCTTACTAGGCTCTCCTGATTCACTCGACTCTGATTGTTCTGCTGGTTTATCCTGTTTTAAGGCTTGTGCTCTAGTGACAACTTGTATAGGAGCCACATTGCTACTACTTGAACTTGAATCTGTCACTAAGCCTACCACATTAATGGGTGTAATCTTGGGTGCACTGGAGGGGTTTCTTGGACAATCTCTGGGGAGATGGTCTTTGCCACAATCAGGACAAAAAGCCTGTATTGTGATAGTCTGTCCTTGACTCGCAGATGGTGGGTGGGGACATTCACGAATGAAATGGTCACCTTGACATCTGAAACAAGATCCTCTAGGGGCTTGTGGTCTCATTTGTCTCAATTGGGGCCTAGGGTTAGGATTTGTGTACATGACATTGGAGTATTCTGTCTCCCAATTTTTCTCCATAGGTGGTGCCTCATATTGATACGAGTAAATCTCACTATGTTCAGGTGACTCTGTGTAATAAGCATATGGACTACCTTCATGGGAGTAGTCTGAACTATGAGCATGAGAGTCATTATCTGGTATCAATGGGGTTAGTGGCACCAATGCTCTATTTGATTGGTGGTTGACTATTTGACTAGAATCACGTTGGCAAGAGCTGGTGGTTGGTTTGCCAAGACTGGTTGTGGCCTATATTGTGCTTGCTATTGGTGTTGTGGTCTATAATATGGCTGTTGGTATTGGTTTTGATACCTACCTGGTTGGTAAAGTTGTTGATAATTCTGTCTAACAGCCTGCCTATTATAGGGACAATCTTGAGCCGTGTGGTTCGTATATTTTCTCTCAATAGTGCAATATGGACCATTCCTTTCTCTCATGTTTTGGTTGTGCAATGGGCATACATTAGCCATGTGGTTGCCTCCGCAAGTATAACACCGATTCAATTGAGTGACTCTCTGTGTTTGTTTATTTTGGACTCCTAGCTTCTTGGCAACTTGCTCAGCTATCTCCTCTATTTTCGTGGAGATTTTTGAAGTATGACTAGTAGAACTATCTGAATCCTTATAGAATTTGGATAATCCTAACTCCTCACCCAAGTTATCTTCTATGTCAATGCATGTCCGCACGCACTCTTCTATGGATCTAGGCTTTTTCAAGTATACATATGATCTTAACTTTGTGCTCAGTAAGCCATCTACGAACAAAGCCACTTGTTTGGCTCGTGTGGGTAGCTCTGGAGTAGGGCATCTTTCTAGGTACTGTCTAAACCTTCTACCTGCTAGTCGCACTGTTTCTTGGGGTGTCTTCTTGAAGATGTGGATCAAAGATGAAGTGTTATGCCTGATACCACTCTTGGAAAATTCTACAATGAATTCCTCTAGCAGTTGACCTATATCGCGATAGTTGCGACTACTCAGTGGTTGAAACCAAGCTAAGGCAGTGCCCTTAAGAGTCAGACCAAATGCCTCGTACTGGGTGAACAAATCCTCAACCTGTTCAGCTCTTAACACTTGTTTGAACTCGGCCACATGATAATAAGGATCTCCTGTCCCGTCAAAATAATTTTTCATTGCCTTGATCACTTGAGTGGGTCTAAGGGTTCTTGTGTGCTCTTGGGGTCTAAGCAATGGAAAATCCTGTTCATCTCTTTGTTGCCTATGTGCTTGATGTCTCTCTCTTTCAAGTCTTTCATTTTCAAATCTTGCTCTATTTCTGCCCGTAGGGTGTGCAAAACTTACCTCAGGTCGCTCTCTAGTTCTTTCTCTCTAGGCTTCATGAGCTTGGGATGATCCTACTCCTTGGAGGCCATGGGAAACATTGGATCTTGGTGGAGGGAGAATCAATTCACTCTTCCAAGTATATGCATGTCTATCATGTTCTGTTACCAAGAATATCTTCTCTGATGTGTTATCCAGGTAGACAACTTTGCTTGGTATCTCAGGATCTTTGAATTCATAGATGAAGACTATGCCCAATTGGCTAGGTTGATCTGGCTTGAATCTCCAAAAGGCTTCCTCTGTTTCTCTATTCAAGAAGAGTTCTATGCTTTTGTTGTCTTGAGGGATCCAATCTGGTGTGATCACTCTGGTCAGAACTGACTTATCTCTAGGAGTCTGGGGTCCTTGTCCTACATTTCCTTGTTCTAGGTCTCCTATCTCATTCTCATGAATGACATTTCCAAACTCATCGGTCCTATCTGGTAGGTTGGTGACCACATACATGGTTCCTTCCTTATCAATGTATGAATCCTCTTCGAACTTGACCACCGGGTGTTCCAGTCCAAAGGGTTGATCTGGATTTTTGAGTTGGATCACTGATCGCCTCAAGCCATCCTCATAGATGCGAGCACCTAATCGGTTGGTCCGAATATATTCCAATTGTGTCTTATAGGGTCCTTCTGGTGTTTATAGATGGGCAGTTCCTGAGCCACCTGCAGATTTTCCCATGCTAAAAGACATTTCTCAGTCACGTGTCAGAGTTTAGTACGTAAGGACAACCACTTAGTTGTTGTGCCCAAGACTTTGCTGTGTGGTTGACACTAGACTGAGAAGATCTAATGCTTTGTCTATCCTTTCCTAGGTGTCTACCAAATCTCAGGTTCATAAGCTTTGGCTAAGAGTCCAAAATTTCCCCTTGGTATGGTTCACAAATCCTGTGGAGTCCCCTTGGGTTCTTGGTCACACCTGAGGGTCAACTTCAAAATATCCTATCTGAAAATCAACGCATTATTCTTATAAAAAGCGGTTGAGACCGTGTAGGATTTGAAACGAGCTTTCCAACGAGCTATAGAGCTCAAAAAATGGACTTTGGATGAAAAAGTTATGTCAAACCAGGCTCCTGGGGGTCAAAACAGGCAAACAGGACCTTTTGGAAAAAATCACGATTTTGTGAACTTCAAGAGAATCGCGATTTTGTGAACTTCAAGAGAATCACGATTTTGTAAACTTCAAGAGAATCGCGATTTTGTGAACTTCAAGAGAATCGCGATTTTGTGAACTTCAAGAGAATCGCGATTTTGTGAACTTCAAGAGAATCACGATTTTGTGAACTTCAAGAGAACCGCGATTGTATAAAATTAGAGAATCGCGATTGTGTGCCTTGAGAATCATGTTTTCACAAAATCGTGTTTTCACAAAATCGTGTTTTGAAAATCGCAATTTTGAGCAGAGATCGTGTTTTTTGAAAATCGCAATTTTGAGCAAAAAATCGTGTTTTCACAGAATCGTGTTTTTGCTGAAAATCGTGATTTGTGAGAATCGCGATTTTGAGCAGAGAATCGTTTTTTTTTAAATCGCAATTTTGAGCAAAAAATCGTGTTTTCACAGAATCGCCTTTTTCACAAAATCGTGTTTTTATTGAAAATCGTGATTGGTGAGAATCGCGATTTCCAGCAGAGAATCGTGTTTTCACAAAATCGTCTTTTTCACAAAATCTTGTTTTTACTGAAAATCGTGATTGGTGAGAATCGAGATTTTGAGCAGAGAATCGTGTTTTCACAAAATCGTGGTTCACAGAATCGTGGTTCACAGAATCGTGTTTCACAGAACTGTGTTTAAATCGTGTTTTTGCTGAAAATCTTGATTTGTGAGAATCCCAATTTTGAGCAGAGAATCGTGTTTTTGAGAATCGCGATTGCCAACAGAGAATCGTGTTTTCACAGAATGGTGTTTTCACAAAATCGTGTTTCACAGAATCATGGTTCATAGAATCGTGTTTTTTGCTGAAAATCGTGATTTGTGAGAATCGCAATTTTGAGCGCAACCACAGAATCGCGATTTTGAGAATGACCACAGAATCGTGTTCTTTTCAAAAGGCTTTTAGGCGGGAAAGAGAGAATCGCGATTTTCAAAAAAAAATTGAATTTTCACAGAATCGCGATTTTCATCACAGAATCGTGTTTTTTAGCGGGAACTTCGAATTTCTGAGCGCCGAGCAATGGCGAGCTATGTATGTGCAGAAAATCATGAAAAAACACAGCGCTTGCACTCTCTTGCACTTCCTGACTCCTCGCACAATAATGCATGAAAGATGGTATGAAAATGATGAAAATGACGAAAATGCACTAAAAAACAAGAAATTTCTATGAAGAAGAAGATGGAAGAAGATGGAGATGGTGATGATGATGAAGATGAAGAAGAAAAATCAGAAAATGAACAAAAATGACAGTTTTTGTTTTACCTTCCAATGTCGCAAATCTACGATCTTACCATCACAATGCTCGTCCTCGAAGCTCTCTCCCCGGCAACGGTGCCAAAATTTGGTGTAGCTCAAGCGTAAGCACCACCTCCTTTACTTGTCAATCCGCGGAGACGTGAGGACCGGTGTGAAGACCACGAGCAAGTGAAGGCACAAGTGCATGCGTGAAAGCACACAAACATGCACACACATTCACACACGCGCACAAGGTAAGATCAAAGAGAGGAACATTGGAAAGCTTTGATTGCAAAAGAGTTCTCTTACAAAAGCTCTATTCTCTAACAAGCTAAAGCTCAAAAATGATCTCTCTAGCTCTTTTTATAGTTTTTTGAGTAGTTTTGACCCTGTCCAGACCTAGTGTCTGACCTAGTTAAAAATTAGGTTCCAGGGCTTATTTGAGGGCTCAAACGAAGTCTAAAAATTATGAAAATTGGTACGATGGTACTTCTAATACTCCTTAAGCTCGAGGACTCCTCGGCTTGAACAAAATGGAGTTATAAAAATAGAGAATGGTATTTACAATGGTTTTTAGTGATGAAAATCACTATTTTTGTAGGGGATTCTTCTAACAATTTGACATACTCTTCTTGGAGCTCCCTACTTGCTCTCTCTTCTTCTATGTCCACTTCTTTGATGTGCTTCCATGTTTTATGCTTGACCTTGAGTTCCAACACTACTGAAATCAAATTCTTTGCAATAGTAGGAACATGAAGAACATCAACCAATACCTTCTTGTCACCAAGCTTGAGATCTCCAACATGCTCAATTGCATGTTGAGTTTCATCGCGGGTCTCCACACATCCTTTTCTACTTGGAGCTTGTATCTTTGTGAACAAATCTCCTTGGCATGTCATATGGTTGCTGCAACCTGAATCTATGAACCATTTTTGGTCATCACTTCTCGAGTTGTTGTAGTCATGCTTCATGGCAAGCATGGTTTGCTTGTCTCCTTCACTTGATGTACTCACATAGTTATTTTGGCTCCTTTGGTTGCCTCCATTCAGCCTTCCATTCTTTTGCCAACAATCATTTGCATAATGTCCTAGTTTACCACAATGATAACATGTTATACCTTTATAAGGATTGTATGAACCTCGACCTCTTCCTCTATTTCTTCCTTGACCTCTTCCATGTGTGTTGTCGTTTGAGTTGTCCTTGTTGTCCTTCGAGTTGTGTTGGCTGAAATTTGTGTTGTTGTAGCTTCTTCCTCTTCCTCTCGAGCCTCCTCTTGAGTTCCTTCCTCTACCTCTTCCTGTATATAACATTTGACTATGGTTGTCCTTACCTTTGTTGCCTTCTCCTTGTTGAGCAACCTCTTCAGCCACAAGATTTGGTATAATCTCGTCGAATGTTGGTAGAGGATCTCTATAAAGAATGTTTGTGATGAGGGGCTTCCACTTTTCTTCACTCCTCAAGCCATTGACGGCTGTTTGGACGATGTCTTCCTCTTCTATCTTGCATCCAACTAATGCTAGCTGATCTCGAAGCTCCTTGATCCTCAATGTATACTCGCTAATGCTTTGGTTTGATCTCTTCTTCATGTTGTTGAGCTCGTTCTTGAGTTGCATCCTCCGAGACCTTGTTGAGGTAGCATATACCTTCTCCAATGCTTCCCAAACTTCCTTGGCTGTTTCTAAGCTTTGCACATGACCAATCATAGTGTTAGAAATAACTTGTGAGATGAGGAACATCACCCTTCGATTCCTCTCTTCCCAATCAGCAAATTGTCTCCTTTGTGCCGAAGTAATGTTGGGATCTTCAAGGTCCACCGGTTGTGGATCGTCTCCACTAACTAGGCTCCATAAACCTTTACCTTTAAGGTAATTTATCATTCTATACCTCCAAGACTGAAAATTATCTTTGTCTAACTTCTCAACTTGTTGTCCTAAATC
>CM035421.1:64294246-64296746 GCA_020310875.1 Ceratopteris richardii | reverse complement strand
TTAAATTTGGTTAGCAAATTTTTAAGATACCTTTCTTGGGTCACATATACTCCATGTTGAGTATAAGAGATCTCCATTCCCAAGAAGAATGATAGGTTCCCCAAATCACTAATTTTGAACTCTTTCTCCATCTGCTTCTTGATCATTTGTATCCCTTTATCATCTGTTCCTGTAAGTATTATGTCATCAACATAAATACAAACATAAATGAACCCATCTTCACTTGCTTTGACTAGCAAGCTACTATCTGCCTTTGATGCTTGAAATCCAAGATCATTCAAGAATTTTACAAGCCTATAATTCCAAGCCCTTGGGGCCTGCTTCAACCCATACAAAGCTCTCTTGAGCTTACATACATAATTTGGACTCACTTGATCTTTGAACCCATCTGGTTGCTCCATGTAGACTTCATCTGAAATGTAACCATTCAAGAAGGCATTTTTAACATCTAATTGAGACAACTTCCAACCTTTACAAGCAGCAATTGCTATGAGTGTCCTGTTGGTTGTCATCTTTGCCACAGGACTATAAGTCTCATCATAGTCCACTCCATATGTCTGTGCATATCCTTTCACAACAAGTCTAGCTTTGTATCTAGACACACTTCCATCTGCAAATCTTTTAGTCTTGTAAACCCACTTACAACCAATGATTTTCTGACTATTAGGTTTAGGAACCAAATCCCATGTTTGATTCTCTATCAATGCATCATACTCCTCTTGCATAGCATCTTCCCAATTCTTCTTCCCTTTGGCCTCTTCATATGTAGAAGGGTCTTCATCTGCTTTTACCAAATAAGCATAATCTTTAGTAGTTAAGAATGAAGTGTCATAGCTATACCTTGTAGGTTGCCATTTGTGCCTAGATGATCTCCTAACTTCTGCACTTCTTGAGGTCTCTGGTTCATCACATTTTGGATCAAACCTTGGCCTCTCTTCAACTTCAATCTGCACTTCATTGCTCTCACTTTCATCAAGTAATTGAATCTTTGCTTTACCTTTTCTTTGATCCACTACTTCTTCATCATCTGCATGTACATTATATTTACCTGCATACCAAGTACCTTGCTCATCAAATGTAACATCCTTGGATACAATAAATTGCTTTGTGGATGGACTCCACAACCTGTATCCCATTTGCTTATCATCATAACCAATGAATACATACTTTTCTGCCTTAGGCTCCAACTTATGCCTCAATTGAGATGGCACATATGCATATGCCAAGCATCCAAATATTCTGCAATGATCCAAGGTAGGTTTCTTACCCCACCAAGCTTCATATGGTGTCATACCCTGCAAAGCTTTACAAGGCAATCTATTAACCAAATATGTAGCTGTATTAACAGCCTCAGCCCACAAATAATTTGGACAATTCTTCTCTTTCATCATGGACCTTGCAAACTCAACAAGAGTCCTATTTCTTCTTTCTGCTACCCCATTTTGTTGAGGAGAGTACCTGCAAGTAACTTCTCTCTTTATACCTGCATTCCACAAATAATCATTGAACTCATTTGAAAAATACTCTCCCCCTCCATCTGACCTTAGTCTCTTCAATTTTTGACCTGTAATCCTTTCTGCATATGCATGATAGTGTTTAAATGTATTAAACACTTCTGACTTTTCCTTAATCACATAAATTGTGATCCACCTGGTAGCATCATCAACATATATGACATAATATCTTGAACCATTTATACTAAAGTCCTTTGAAGGACCCCACACATCTGTATGCACCAATTCAAGTCTTTCTGAATACATAAATCCATGCTTGGAGTAGGATTGCTTATGAGCCTTACCTAATTGACATGCCTCACATCTGTATGTCATGTGTTGACCTGCAATGTTAGGCAACCCAAGCACTGAATCATTGTTAATCATTTCTTTGATACCTCTTTCATTAAAGTGTCCAAGTCTTTTGTGCCAAAGATCCAATTCTGACACCTTCTGCTCTCCATATGTGAACATAGCATGTCCAACATTTCCTTGTACCTTCAATGTGAAGAGCCTTCCTTCTTTCTTTCCTGCAATAACTTGTTTATACCCTTGACTAGGGTCTTCCACATAAACTCCATCATTGGTAAACCTTACCTCATAACCTTTTTCCACAATTTGACCTACACTGATCAAATTCTTTGGAATTGTGGGAACATAAAGTACCTTACTCAGAAGAGTGCTCCCATCCTTAGCTTTGACTGAACCAATTGACTTTACCTTATGCTTTGTATTGTCACCTGTCTGAACTGTATGATTAATTGCATTATGATCTAGGTCAGTCATCAAAGCAATATTTCCACTTAAATGATTACTACATCCTGAATCAATATAAAACACTCTCATGTCCTCATGTGAAGTTTCACATGTATTCATAATGAGAGTCGAGTCCTCCTTTTGATCTGATGCATAGTTGTAGTAGGTGTTATTATAGGATTGACTTTGGAAGTTTCTTCCACCACCTCTTCCAAAGGAATTCCTACCACCTCTACCTCTGAAATTTCCTC
>CM035421.1:64235155-64245155 GCA_020310875.1 Ceratopteris richardii | reverse complement strand
GAAGGTCTAAAGGAAGGGAGAGCGAGTGCGTGGTTGGATCAGGCCCTGCCAAGTGCATCCTCCCCCTCGTCCAGGCAAGTGGTGTCTACACGCTGGGTGTCTCGCCCCTGGTGTGGTGATCGTCTTGTACGTCGTTGGCCCGTGCTCTTGGAAGAGAATGGACGAGCGAAAGCTCACGTGCATGGAATGTAGTTGTCACAGACTAAAAGTCAAAATACAATGTGGGATGAAGCAACAATGCTCAATGATACAAAGAAAATTTAACTTGTGTCGTCCAATAAATCTTAATAATATAATGAATTCTGCTACAGTGCAGATCCGTGATACAATATGTTGCTACAGTGCACATCAAGGAATACAATATAGACTTCCCGCTACAATGCGAGAAGATGCCCATGAGCGTCACCTTCGGTCTTTGGAGATCTATCTTCAAACTTCATAAACTTTGGGTCTTCCGTCTTCCAAAGGCTTTACTTTAGATGATCTCTTTACTTCAAATATCCGGCGGAAATGTGAAGGGAAGATGCACAAAGAAGATCCACGGGGAGTAATGCTTAGCTTTGGTCTTCAAAACTCTTACTCTTCAAATACTCTTTAGGTCATATAATCATCCAACATCAATACCTGGAGAAAGGATCCACACGGAAGATCCATGGGGGGGAGGGTGGGACAGGGGTAAGAACAAAAATCATAAGTACCATCGGAATGAATCTAAAAAAAATCACATGTCATTTTTACATAGATAAACATGACCTGATTTCTCATGGTCATGACGGTTCTTAATAGTACTCCTTCATACACTTCAACAAAGGTTGTGAAAAAAAGGAAAACACTCATCACTAAGAATCATGGTTTTCGCATATTTTAATTTCATTTGCTCACATATTCCATTTGTGCAAGTAATTCTCGTCAAATTCTCTTTTTCCTTTCTTTCTCTTCTCCCCTTCTTCATTCTTTCTTTCTTCATCTTCTCCCTTCTTTCTTCCTTTTGTTCCCTCCTTTTCTCTTTTTCTCTTCTGTTCTTTCTTTTTTTCCTTCTTTCTTTCTTTCTTTCTTTCTTTCTTCTTTTCTCTCATTTATTTATTTCTTTCCTTCTTTTCTTTCTTCCTCTTCTCCCCTACATTCTTCCTTCTCTTCCCTCCTTCCTTCTTTCTTTCTTTCTTCCTTCTCCTTTTCTTTCTTTCTCTTCTTCCCTCCTTTCTTACTCTCTTCTCTATTTTTCCTTCTTTCTTTCCCTCTTATTTCTTTCCTTCTTCCTTTTCTTCCCTCTTCTCTTCTTCCTCCTCTTATTCTCTCCTTCTTTCTTTCTTTCTTTTTCTCTTTTCTCTCTTTTTCTTTATTTTTCTTTCTTTTTCTTTCGCTTTTTTCATGTCGCATGTAGACCCTTCTCTCTCTCTCTCTCTCTCTCTCTCTCTCTCTCTCTCTCTCTCTCTCTCTCTCTCTCTCTCTCTCTCTCTCTCTCTCTCTCTCTCTCTCTCTCTCTCTCTCTCTCTCTCTCTCCCCCCCACACACACATCATTGGCAACTGTCAATGCATCTCTCTCTCTCTCTCAAATCATCTTTCACACGTTCTCTGTCTCTTTCTCTCTAGCGACATAGATCCATGGACCCTCTCTCTCTTTTGAATTGTCCTATGCACTACCACGGATACCTCTCTCTCTCTCTCTCTCTCTCTCTCTCTCTCTCTCTCCCCTAGTAGTAGCCAAATCTCTCTGTATGCGCACAATTAGCAAGTCGACTCTCCCTCTATCCAACATGTCAGCGAGAGCCAAGTCTTCCTCTATCTCTCTCTTTCTCTCCTACGATGCCTTATTGCCTCAGGCCCTCTCTCTCTACAACTCTCTGGTGACACAGATCCATTGACATTCTCTCTCTTCGAAATTGGCTTGTGTGCTATCATGGATGCCTCTCTCTCTCTCAAATGCACACACACATAGTCAGTAGCCAAATCTCTCTCTAGCATCTTTGGTGCCATGAATCACTCTGTGTCGCATGCATTACATGCCTTCTCTCTGTCATAATCACAATAAATTCCTTCCAGCACTACTGTCGAATGGCAACCAACGAAACAAAGAGTAGATATAGGAGCTAACATCGTGCTATTCTACCATGGAGCTGTCTTATAATCTAAACCCTTCATTATGGTGAAGGAACTCGAATGGCCCAGGATAATTTGCAACTAATTCACGCAACCCAATAGAGGGGATGCATTCTCCTCATAACCACAAAACGTATACATGACTAATCGGAAGACCACCTCCATCTCGAGGCATCATGGAAGTATGAACACAAAAGAAACAAAGGAATAAAAAAGTAAGGACAAGGAGCATACGTGGAGAAAAGATCCACAAGGGAGATCCATGGGGAGAAACAAATGAGATTTGGGCACCTATTTATAGCCCCCCTAGGACTTCCCTCTAGAATCATCTAACCTCCTCATTGAACTTTCTATTTTTGGATGCTCTTTTTATTTTTCTTGAACTAAGGTTTTTGGTTTCACACTTAATGTACAAAATTAAATCAAATTCAAAGGTTAGAACTTAGGGTTAATAGTAAATCTAAGGGTCCAAGTTAGGGTTTCTGTTGGGGAAGTTAGGATTTGCCTACTTTTAAGGTCATACATTTCAGATTAAGGATCTATTCACATTTATGGGCTAAAATCCTAAGGTTTCCTATGGTTCGGGTTAGGTTTTGATGGGATAAACTATGGTTTTCAAGGGATTTCAAGGGTCAAACCTAGGGTTTCTAGGGGTTAGAAGTTAGTTTCATGGCCTATTTAAAAATATGCAAGCCTAGTCTACAAAAATGTCATGGTTTTGTATCTCACAACCAATTAAATCAATAAAAAATGCACAGATTGTAGCTCTTTCTCGGTCAAAACATCACACCAAAACCAAAAAATGAGTGAACTTTGAAAAAAATTGATGTACACTTCCTTGAGGGATTTCATCCCAACATCAAACATTTCACCTGATCATTTGGTTCATCTTCATCGTTGATTGATCAAACTTTTCTTCAATTTCATGATCTATCATTCTTCATCAACATCAGCCCCAGTGTCATTAGCATCATCCAATTTCATCATCATAATCATCATCAAACATCATCATTATTCATCAATCATCAACCATCATCATCAATCATTTATCATTATCAATAATCATCATCATTAATCATCATTCATCAATCATCATCATTCATCAATCATTATCATTCATCATCATCACTCATCATCATGAATCATCATCATTCAATAGCTCTTGATTATTCTGCTATGTTTCATTACGATTCTTCTTCTATCATCCATCAATATTTGCAAATATATCTTGGAAAGTTAGATTTCTACTTCTCTTGTTCTTTTTCAAAGTCTTAGAAGACTTTGCAGTCGCCTTTACATTCCCCTCAATTTGTGTAATAATATCATCAAGCAATTGTTTTTCTACTTCATTCACTTTCTTGTCAGATTTTATATCTCCTTGAGTTCTTTCTTTGCTCTTTTCTTGTTCAATTTGTTTGTCAAAGTTTATTTGGGATCCCAATTTCATAACTTTCACTTGATCAAATAGATCCTAATTAGTAAAATATTTTGGATCAAATGAAACATATACATCATTATCTTTCTTTGATTTCCCTTGAATTTCTCTAGCAAATTCTCTTTTATCGATTTCCATTTGTTCTCTTAATATCTGCTCAATATTTTTTTTCAACCTTTATATGTCTACTTTTGTTTTCTTCAGTAGGTTTCTCTTGACTCTCAATAGATAGCATTCTACTCTGTTCATCAAATTTGTTGTTCTCAAGTCTTTTTGGTTTCCACATCTTTTGAATTGACTTTGATCTAGTTTTGGTCTCTTCAAAATATTTCTTCATTCCACCTCTTCCTACATTCAGATGCAAAGGTGATATATCTTGATATTTACAAATTTTATTTTCATGTTCACTTACTAGTCTATGTCTGCATGCACTTTCATATGCTATACAGTCCCAAAACATATGTCCAAACTGATCACACCAAAAACATCGTATAGGTCTCTTCTCAGCCCAACTTGATTTCCTAGGTATCACTGTAGGCATGGATCTTCTAAGACCTAATGACTGTTTATGTGTAGATATGCATTGAACTTTTACCTCATGTTCATGGTCACATTTCAATGTTTGTAGATTCTTAACTTGGTTACTCAATAGGTCAACCTTATGTTTCAATTCAAAAATCTCAAAAACCGTTTCATTTTGTATATCTTTAATACTTATGCCCATTAGCTGGATAGTGTTAGATATTGCACTTATCTTTGCATCAAGGTCATCACGATACCAAAATTTCAATTTAATAGATTCATTTGTGTTAATTTCTATTTCTTTAATTCGTTGTTCATATTTTCTAAACTAATGAGCAATCGCTTCCTTCATTTTAATTTCCCTCTTCTTATGATCTAAGCTATGAACGAAGCATATTTTTAATCTATGCGTCAAAGTGCACACACATGATCTAAACTGATGCAAAAATTGGATGGTCAAAGTCAAGAACTCAAAAGCAATCTTTTTGTTCAAGTGCGTGGAACGATGCAAAAAAAAATCAAAGAACTTGAAATGTTGGTACCTGGAATCTTCGATCTAACATCGAGGTTCCTATCTCTCTTCTCAAGGTATGGGTGGTGTGATGAGGATCACCAGGCAACTGCCTCGCTTCACGTCAAATTCAAGTGTCGGGGAGCAAAGGAAGGTCTAAAGGAAGGGAGAGCGAGCACGGGGTTGGATCAAGCTCCATCGCGTGCGTCGTCCCCCTCATCCAGGTGAGCAACACCTGCACACTGGGTGTCTCGCCCTTGGCGTGGTGATTGTCTCGTACGCCATCAGCCCATGCCCTCGAAAGAGAATGGACAAGCAAAAGCTTGCACGCATGGGATGTAATCATTGCAGATAAAAAATCAAAATACAATGCAGGATGAAGCAACAATGCTCAACGATACTATTGATATATTTAGGTAATGATGTGTGTGAACACTCTAGGACCGCCCGGGAACTTTTTTCCCTCTTTAGGAGGTTTTTTTCCCCGGCTTGTATATATGCCTATTGCCCTAATGGGCTACTTATCTTTGTACATTGTCTAGTAATACATTCAGTATTGTGTGTTGTGCCCCAAGCTTCTTCTTCTTCCTTGTGTTGTTCGCGTGCTTCCATAGACGTCTATCTCCAACAATTGGTATCAGAGCAGGTCGTCGCTTCATCTAGGGCACCGTTGATACTCCTTTGTTTGCAATATCAGAATCACACGAATTTTGGTGAGCATACTCAGCGTGTTTTCAAGATCACAACAACTTCACTTTGTGGTGCCCAAATCACGATCTGAGCTCGTTTCCGCCTCAAAACGCACTATCGTAGCACTTGTGCATGCTATTTTGTCTTTTTGTGCCAAAGGTATATACCAGTTTTTGTTCATCAATATAAGCATCTCGAAGTCTGCTACAAGTCTAGCGAAATTCGTCTGGGCAGTTCTGTTCAACTTTTTGAGATACAGTCAATTTTCTGCCGTATTTTTGTCACCGGCCATGGCTGAAAGCAGTGATGTATTCCGCATGTTGGCTTTTGAGGATAAGTTGGATGGTACCAACTACCCCTTATGGGCTTATATGATGCGACATGTGTTGGTTGCAAAAGGACTGTGGAACATTGTGCAGGGTGTCGAAAAACGTCCTATCACACTTGCAACTATTACAATTGCAGGGATCAAGAAGAACCTGTTATCAGTTTCTGCATTAGCGAAGATTGGCTTGGTTGTGAAATTTCTTGATGACAGGTGTACTGTTCATGATCTGTCAAATGGCGATGTGATCATTGTTGTTTGTGTTGATGACATGTTGCTCACTGGTCCTATTGAGAAGCATATTGTGATTTGCATGCCTCATTTGAGATGTTTGATTTGGGCCATTTGCATCATTATTTAGGCTTTCAATTTATGCACGTTGTTGGTGGAATGGCTTTGTGTCAAACGAAATATATTGACACATTATTGCAACATTTTGGCCTTGAAGACTGTAAGCCTATTGCCACTCCTATGTGTTGAGAGTGATGGATGGATGCACTCAGGAAATCAGTTGGTGCTGCAAAACCTGCTTCACACCTGCCCTCTTTTCTCTTCAGATATACTTAGTACACTAGCTTAGCTTCCAAATGACATAAAGAAACCATATATGTACTTTGTAAATGGTTTGGGTAATGATCAAACCAAAACAGATAACTTTGTACTTCAAAAATCAAGCAAAACTTTCTATTCCTGTAGTGATACTTGCTCAGACTTTTACTCAGTGTGTCCAGCACACTTAAAATTGGAACAATTCCTTTTGGGAGTATTAATGTACCTTAGTAAGCTACCAATCACAAGTGGAATCACTTCAATTGATAAACTATGCACTGAGAAATAAGTTTAGCAAAATTATAATCACCCCCGACTTTTCAGGAACTCTGCAGACTGAGACCAGTGTGCACTTCGAATCGATTTTCTCCCAATTGGCTGCATGAAATCCTTTGAAATTCTGTATGCTTGTAGTAGACTTTGAGCTGGTTCCAATGAGCTATAGATCTCTTGATTTGGTTCAGTAGATCCAGAGAAATGCTCCTTTGAAGTTGACAGACTTGGAGTAGGACACTCAGACAAAACAGAGATGATGAATGTATACTTCTATTGATAAATGTGTTTGTACAATCTCATTAGCTTGACAAGCATAGCTAAATGAGGTATTGTGGTGTTGGCAATAGAGTAGCCTTCACACACAATGAGTTACAAGGAAAAAATATGCCTCGGGGAGTGAGCTAGAGTAAGAGTATGACCCGCGACTTTTTACTTCATCTTTTATAGGAGTCTTGAGATCATTTGAATTTGAAATTCAAACTTAGGCTCCCTTGAATCTCTCCTCTAAAAGTAGGGAGATATTCTCTCCATCTCAACATTCAAATTTTCACGACTAATGAAGTAGGTAGATGACTTAAAGTGATTACAAACAAATGATAAGTCACTTAGACTTTTACAAGGGGTAAAGAGGTAATAACATATAAGCATATGTTCACATGAGCCTTCCTTTAAGTGAAGCCTAGATAATCCTTTGTCCATGCTAATCTTCAATGAGTCCAAGGTCCCAAGCCAATGTGTGTAGGCTTGTCTTGCACCAACAGCTCCCCCTCAAGCCAAACACTTTGGCTTAAGTCTTCTTCTTCATTCTTCAATTACTTCCTGCAATCCAATCATAGATTTGAATCTGCATAACTTGTTTCCATCCAATGCCTTTGTAAGTAAATCTGCACATTGCATATTAGTAGATACATATGTCAATTGTATATCTTTACTTAGCAATTTCTCTCTCACATAGTGGTAATGAACCTCTATGTGCTTTGTTCTGGCATGATAAATTGGGTTTGCTGCAAGGTGAAGAGAGCTAGTGTTGTCTCCAAATATAATAGGTGGTCTTGTGGAAAGACCTAACTCTGTATATAGAAGCTTCAACCAGATAGCTTCTTGAGTTGCATTGGCAAGCCCTCTATACTCTGCTTCAGTGGATGACAATGCCACTGTAGGTTGCTTCTTAGCTGACCAAGAGATAGGCTTATCTCCTGCAAAACAAATATATCCTGAGGTGCTTCTCATATCATCCTTGCATCCTGCCCAATCTGCATCTGAGTAAACTTTTATGTCAATATCTGATGTATAAGGAAAATACAAACCATGACTTTGTGTTCCCTTCAAATACTTCAAGATCTTCTTTGCTGCCTCTAGGTGAGGTACCCTTGGTTTGTGCATGAATTGACTAAGCACACTTACTCCATATGCTATGTCAATTCTTGTCAAGGTAGCATAGTTCAAGCTACCCACCATACTTTGGTATCCTGTAATGTCTTTGATTTCTTCTCCTTCATGAGCACTTAGCTTTTGGTTAACCTCCATTGGAGTAGTAGATACCTTAGCATCCTGCAAACCAAACTTCTTGACCATATCCTGTACATACTTCTTTTGAGTGATGTAGATACCTGTATCTGTATAGATCAATTCAAGACCTAGGAAATATTTTAGTAATCCAAGATCACTAATCTTGAATTCTTTCATCATCTGTCCTTTGATGTGTCTAATCCCATTGACATCATTACCTGTAATGATGATGTCATCAACATAAACACATAAGTAGATTACCTCTGTACTACTTCTCTTTATGAATAGAGAAGTGTCTGCTTTGCTCATCACAAATCCTTGGTCTAGAAGGTAGGTGGTCAATCTGTAATTCCATGCTCTAGGTGCCTGCTTCAAACCATACAGAGCCTTCTTCAATTTACAAACATAATGTACCTTTTTTGGATCTTCATAGCCAGGTGGTTGTGACATGTAGACTTCTTCAGATATCCATCCATTCAAGAATGCATTCTTCACATCCAATTGGTACATGTTCCAATTCTTGGATGCAGCTACACTCACCAAAACTCTGATAGTTGGCATCTTGGCCACAGGAGAAAATGTCTCCTCATAATCAATGCCTTGGTTTTGTGCAAAACCCTTGGCTACCAACCTAGCTTTGTACCTGTTAATTGTTCCATCTGAATTCTTCTTCAATTTGTAGATCCATCTGGATCCTATTACCTTCATAGAATCCTTCTTGGGTACCAAGTCCCAAGTATCACTCTCTTTGAGGGCTTCTATCTCCTCATCCATGGCTTCTCTCCATTCTGGCTTTGTAATTGCTTCTTCATAGGTACCTGGTTCTTCATTCAACAAGTCTTTTGCAAGATATACAGAATGTTTAGTTACAAGTGATGTGTCATACCCAAATCTGATAGGCTTCTTCTTCTCTCTCTGAGATCTCCTCATTGCTTGAGTAGAAGTTTCTGGCTTATCCTCTAATTGCTTCATCTTCATCTTTCCTTTGGATTTCCAAGCTTTGAATTCTTCAAGGTTTATTGTATCATCATCTGAGCTTGAATCTTCTTGCTGAGTTGGCTCTTCCTTGGTAAGCTTTGGAAAATCTTCCTCCATGTCATAGGGTAGACTCACTTTCCTGCATTCATTCTCATACCATGAGTCATTCTCATCAAATATGACATCTCTGCTTACCTTGAACCCTTTGTTTGTGGGGTTGTAGAATCTGTATCCCTTTTGGTTCAAATCATAACCAATGAAGATACATTTCTCAGCCTTGGGGTCTAGCTTTCCTCTTACCTGTGAGGGAATATGCACATATGCTACACAACCAAAGATTTTGCAATGATCCAGAGAGGGTCTCTTACCATGCCATGCTTCATATGGTGTCATGCCATCAAGTGATTTGGATGGCAACCTATTGATGAGATAAGTGGCAGTGGACACACTCTCTGCCCATAGGTAATTTGGCAACCTTTTTTCATTGAGCATAGACCTAGCTGTTTCCACTATAAGTCTATTCCTTCTTTCTGCTACCCCATTTTGTTCAGGTGAGTACCTTGTAGTGATCTCCCTTTTGATGCCTCTTTCCTGCAAGAAATCTTCAAACTCATTTGAGAAGTACTCTCCTCCACCATCTGATCTTAGCCTCTTCAAGCTTCTACCTGTTTGATTCTCAACAAGTGCAAGATACCTCTTGAAACAATTAAACACTTCATCTTTATGCTTCATAAAATATAAAATGGTCCACCTGCTATAGTCATCAATAAAAGACACATAATATCTTGAACCAGAAATGGAAGGGTCCTTGCTAGGTCCCCAAACATCTGTGTGTACCAAGTCTAGGTAGTCTTCATGCATGAAACCTTTCCTTGAGTAGGGTAATCTGTGAGACTTACCAAATTGACATGATCCACATTTATAAATCATGTGTTGCTTGGATACATTAGGTATCCCAAGCACACATTGATCCCTGCACATTTGCTTTAGAGTCCTTTCACCTATGTGCCCTAATCTTTTATGCCATATCTCTAACTCTGAAAGTGTCTGATCCTTGTAATTATACAAAGCAATGTTTTTTGTATCTTCCAGCTCAAATGTAAATAA